>CATIWC010003680.1:0-399592 GCA_948472305.1 Vicia faba
CCTGCCTTATGGTTTTATAATTTATATTGTTGCATGTTAATGTTACATTCATATCATTGGTGAGGGCTCATGCCCTATTGTTAGCCTGTAATGGTGTTGTGATGAGGGCTTATGCCCCGTTATTACCCAAATTGGCATATGTGATGAGGGCTTATGCCATGATGGTACCACATGTATTGAGTTGATTTCGGTCTCATTGCATTGCATTCATTTGAGTAGATGTTGCATTACGTAAATGATGTGTTATGTTGCAGAGTATTGTGTGATGTGTGGATTGTGTGATTACTACTCCTTAGCATGTGATATTCACCGTATATTTATTGAATGAAATTCTCACCCCCTTTTTTGTTGTTGTGTTTGTGCTCCCCTGTGAGTACAGATAATCAGGTACCCGAGTAGTGCTTGGAGTGAGTGTTACCTGATCGAGTCCTATGAGTCGCTCTGATACGTAACATGGGAACTGGGAATCTTTGTTATGTTTTGTTTTATTTCATTTGTTACGTATCTTTCATTTGACTTATGTTGGACCACACATTTGTGGAGTTTTATTTATTGTTGAAGTTGTAATGACATGGAGTTGAACTAATTTTATTATTCTGCTGCCGAATTAATTATGTTCGAATAAAAGAAGTAATAAAGTGACTTTAAACTTTATGAATATTTGAAGTATGTGACATCCTGCTTATGTACTCTGATATATGTAATGTAATTGCTATTGTAGGAAAGTGGGGTGTTACACACGCCCCCATGTTTTTTTGTTTTTTTCTATGCCAACGCAATTCTCACCCCATGTGCTACTGGGCCCAGTTCAATATATGAACTTGGGCCCCTTGCTGAACAAACCCCCACTTTTACTACCATGTACAATTATTCACCCCCTCCTGCGTATGGGCCTAAATTCAACATCTGAATTCATGGTCTTGCTTTCCACACCCCTTGATTTACTTAGTCCAAACAAAATACACCCCCTTGCATTTTATTAATTAATTATTTTATTTTACTTTATTTATTTTATATTAATTGATATTTTCATATTTAATATATTTATAGATTCCAAAATATTCACTATTATTATAAAAATCAAATATTTATTTTTCTAATCTATCCAAATATTTTTTTATTGCACTAAAAATCATTTTTGTCATGCAATAAAAAGATTTTTATATATTAATACATTTAAAAAATACTTAGCCAACATCAAATCTTTTTTCATATAATTTAATTAAATCCAAGATAATTTTCAAAAGGGATTATGAAGATACTTTAAATCGACTGCGAACTTCGTCTAACAATGCCTCTATTCACACATCCAAACTTAGTACAAGGGAAATTCAAAACATCTTCGTAATTCATAAAAAACACCAACCAACTGCGAACTACGAATTGGGACTCTGATTCATCCTAAGAGGATACATAGGCATACGACTAAAATCATGGTGAGTTCCCCTAATAAAAATAAAAACCCTATTTCCTAAACCGTAAATCTAAACCCTGGTATCCTTGTGAACAAGGTGGATCAAGGGTGCCTAACACCTTTCCTTCTTCTAAAACGAGTCCAACAACTTAGAATCTCTGACCAAATTAGGGTTATCCTTTATATTCCCTTCCCTGGGATAAAAATTAAGGATGGTGACTCTCAGTTTAAAATCGGTTACAACACATAATCCATACTAAAGTGAAGAAGCAACCTCCCTGCACCCAACAAACATCAGAGCAGACTTGTACCTCTCCTTGGGAGCCACCATTTTCATATAACTTGCCATTTTCATTGGAACCAAACCATAACTTGTTATCTCAAGAATCTAGTTACTTCAACTTCTCAAACATTTTGCCTATAAATAGTGAGTTCATTTTCAACCCAAGACACCAATTCACAAGCCCTCAAAACCTCCCAATCTCTCTCAAGTCCGAATTGGCCTAAAAAACTCCATTTTTGAGCTTTGAAGTCTAAAACTTTGAAACCCATAACTCTTGCAATATCTTTGCAAACCAACCACCAAATAATCATCAATACACAATATATAAGTGATCCAAACACTTGTTTAACTTCTTTAATCACTCCATTATCATACACCATTTTCACTTTTCACCATTGCAACTTGACTTGGCCAAAGAGTTTCAGGAACTTTCAGCACAAAGTAAATATTGGGATAGGTTCCTGGAAGTCCAAGGAAGCTTAATTAATCATCATATTGCACTTAGAGCTACTAGAAGAAGCTTTGGACTTTTCTTCAAAGAGGTAAAAAAACTCAAACTGTGATATCCTTATTTAAGCATCATTTGCATTAACATTTAAAAGGAAAAATGTATATATCATTGCCCTCAAGCTAACCATGTATTTAGTTTTAATTTAAATTGAATGTGTGTTGATAATTTCTAAATTAAACAATTAGGGTTCAAATTTGGTACCAACAAAAATTATTGTTATTCTTTGAGTGCTAATTTAAATAAATTACATGGTTGAATTCGTGGCAAAATTCTAAGTAAGTTTGGTGTTTAAAGTTTTTAAAATGGTTTAGAAATTAGAAAGTTGTGATTTTTTGTGAAAGTTGTTATAGTTACAACAACGATAAACACAAGGAAGAAGAAGTGGAAAAACTGATTTTTGAAAATTTCATTATTTTATATTTAATGACAGTTGTTTCATGAACGGATGACACAGCCACCCCAGGGGTAAACTATGTGTTTGTGTTACTATAGGGACCTGGTTTTGAGTCCTAGTGGTACCCTTTTGCACAAATTTCTCATTTTTACTTCATTTTCATTTAATTCTTTTTGCAATCAAATTTAATTATTTTGAGCTGATTTTTTGCATACTATTAGATTAACATGTCTATATTATGAATATATAAAAATATCACAAAAAAAAAATTCATTTCATTATTTTTGAATTAAATCAAATTCATCACTTTATTAGGGTTTTAAAAGGGATTTTTGTTGATCCTTTGATCATTTTCTTTACCTTGCTCACAAAGCTTAATCTTACCATGATAGGTCTTGATTATCATGAGATATTTGATACTTGAGTAATTATTTTATGATAGCTTGAGCCTTCTTAGGACTTTTCTCATCAAAATTCATATTAAATCATGAAACATGTCCAAAATTCAAAAGTTATGCTCCATGACTTTCAATTGTGATTGTGATGCATATACTTGTTTCAAACATCCAACTCATCCATATTTTCACAAACTTGCCTTATTTTAAACATATTTCCTTCATAAACACTTTTAAAGCATAAACCATAAAATATCAAAAACATGCTTTCAACTTCAATTCTTTTGTCACAACTTTTACCAAATAAACCCATGGATTCTCGTCCACTTATATTATCATTGCTTGTGTGAATAACATGTTCCCTTTGGTTTACTTGGTTCATCTTAAATCCTTAATGAAATTTGAACCAAGATAGACATTAATATTTTAATTCAAGCATGATAGTTGTAGGATAAAATTCCCTCTCAATCCAAACCCTAAGTCCATCTTGACATGATAACATCAAGTTATATTCCCCACAATATCAACTATGGGATCAATCTTTGAATGACAATATTAAAATTAACAAGTATCCTCATTAGACGTTTATTTTCTTTTTGCATTGCACCATTAAGACTAAAATATTTTCTCAATCAAAAACCTCAAAATACTTAACAATATTCAAAATCCTTTCAAAACTAAAGGTATCAAGGTGATGGATATCTCCTTGGATGAGGGTCCACTTAAAACCTTTTTCCTAATAAAAACACAAACCAAATCCAAATCATTTGCCTTAGGGCTTTTCACTATAAAACATTTTCAAAAAGCATATATTAACTCCATTCTACACAAAACAACAATGCGTAGTCTCCAATGATCGAGTGGCAACATTAATTATTAGAATGTGAATTTAATATTCATCCATAAAAAACACATAACAAATAAAATAGTTTTAATAAGAACTATGGTGTTCTGATTCCCTTGTGGATGTGTAAGCATGGAGTTTCATTGCTCAGACGAACAAACTAATAAAAACCTTTTCTTTTTCCCAATAAGTGAATTTATGCATACATTTCCATTTAGCAAGATAAACTTTAGATAAAAAAAACCCTTTGATTAAGAATAACAAGAGTGGATCCTGTGGAATACCACGGACGTCGGGGGTGATAATACCTTTCCCTTGCGTAATCGACTCCCTTACCCAATATTTAGTTGCGAGACCACGTTCTTTTCCCGATACCAAAGGTTTTCTATATATTTTACTTTTGATATATTATTTGGGATGAATAAAGTTAGGTGAATACTCTGTTTGTTCCATCTGAGGTTACCATGTCTTTAGTTTTTATTTAAATTGACTGTGTTTTGAGAGTTTCGAAATTAAACAGTTAGGGATCATATTTGGTACCAACAAAAATTCTTGTTATTCTTTGAGTTTTAATTTAAATAAATTACATTGTTGAATGTGTGGAGAAATTCTAAGCAAGTTTGGTGTTTAAGGTTTTTAAAATGGTTGAGAAATAAGAAAGTTATGATTTTTTGTGAAAGTTGTTATAGTTACAGTAACGATAAACGCATGGAAGAAGAACTGGAAAAACTTATTTTTGAAAATTTCTTTATTTTATATTTAATGATAGCGGTTTCATGAACGGATAAAACAGCCACCCAAGTGGTAAACTTTGTTTGCGTGTTACTATAGGGACCTGGGTTTGAGCCCCAGCGGTACCCTTTTGCAAAAATTTCTCATTTTTACTTTATTTTTTTACTTCATTTTCATTTAATTCTTTTTGCAATCAAATTTAATTATTTTAAGCTTATTTTTTGCAACCAATTAGATTAACATGTCTATTTTATAAATATAAAAAAATATCACAAAAAATATTTTTATTTCATTATTTTTGAATTAAATCAAATTCATCACTTTATTAGGGTTTTAAAAGGGATTTTTATTTATCCTTTGATCATTTTCTTAACCTTGATCACAAAG
This sequence comes from Vicia faba, assembly GCA_948472305.1. Classification (NCBI taxonomy): domain Eukaryota; kingdom Viridiplantae; phylum Streptophyta; class Magnoliopsida; order Fabales; family Fabaceae; genus Vicia; species Vicia faba. The sequence continues at coordinate 4,961 of CATIWC010003680.1, forward strand.
CTTTATTTTACCATGGTAGGTCTTGATTATCATTAGATATTTTGACACTTGAGTAAGCCTTTTATGATAGCTTGAGCCTTCTTAGAACTTTTCTCATCAAAATTCATATTAAATCATGAAACATGTCCAAAAATAAAAAGTTATGCTCCATGAATTTCAATTGTGATTGTGATGCATACACTTGTTTCAAACATCCAAGTCATACATATTTTCACAAGCTTGCCTTATTTTAAGCATATTTCCTTCATAAACTCTTTTAAAGTATAAACCATAAAATATCAAAAATATGCTTTCAACTTCAAATCTTTTGTCACAACTATTACCAAATAAACCCATGGATTCTCATCCACTTATATTATCATTTCTTGTGTGAATAAGATGTTCCCTTTGGTTTACTTGGTTCATCTTAAATACTTGACGAAATTTGAACCAAGGTAGACATTAAGATTTCAATCCAAGCATGACAACTGTAGGATAAAACTCCCCCTCAATCCAAACCCTAAGTCCATCATGGCATGATAACGTCAAAATAGATTCCCCATAATATCAACTATAGGATCAATCTTTGCATGACAACATTAAGATTAACAAATTTCACCATTAGAGTTTTCTTTTCTTTTTGCATTGCATCAAAGACTAAAATCTTTTCTCAATCAAAAACCTCAAAACACTTAACAATATTCAAAACTAAAGGTATGAAGGTGATGGGTGTCTCCTTGGATGAGGGTCCACTTAAAACCTCCTTCCTAACAAAAAAACAAAACAAATCCAAATCATTTTGCCTTAGGGATTTTTCACTTTAAAACATTTTCAAAAAGGATATATTAACTCCATTATACACACAACAACGATGTGTAGTCTCTAACGGTTGAGTGGCAACGTTAACTGTTAGAATGTGAATTTAATATTCATCCATAAAAAACACACAAAAAACAAAATATTTTTAAGAAGAACTACGGTGTTCTGATTCCCTTGTGGATACATAGGCATGGAGTTTCACTACTCATACAAACAAACTAATAAAACCTTTTCTTTTTCCCAATGAATGAATTTATGCATACATTTCCCTTTAGCAAGATAAACTTTAGATAAACACACCCTTTGATTATGAATAACAAGTGTGGATCCTGTGGAGTACCGCGGATGTGAGGGGTTCTAATACCTTCCCCTTGTGTAATTGATCCTTACCCAAGATTTGGTTGTGAGACCACGCTCTTTTCCTGATACCAAAGGTTTTCTCTATATTTTCCTTTCCCTATATTCTTTGGGATAAATAAAGTTAGGTGGCGACTCTGTTTGTTCCATCTGAGGTTATTTGTTTTTTCGAGTAGCTTCAGTTGGCGACTCTGCTAGGGAATCCCTAAGCGAGTCAGTCCTAGCTCTTGTTTGTTTTCTTTGGGTGTTTATTTTCTTTAATTGCTTTATTTTATTGCATTCATTCATTTCACTTTGGATATTCTGGTTATTGATATCTATTTCTTTGTTGGGTGGGAGTTACTTGAGAGATAATCCCAATACACAGGCTTGAGTGTACCCATAAGTTTTAATAAGTGTATAGTCATGGAAGCTAAGGGGTAGAGGCCCTATTAGTGTTGTCATGAGAACCGCACCCAGACTCAGTTTACATTGGGGTACAATTGTTATGAAGTAGATACATTATGACATTGTACTTTTCAAAGGGACCCATGACTCTGGGAATACCTCAAGGAATCTCTATCCAATTTAGAACTCACATGTGAGAGGGTTTGGACTTTTTGACAGGAAACTTTGACCTTCATCCTACCCTGGTATTCTTGTAGAGGTCTGAACTTTTGATCCTGTCACGTTCATCCTACTCAAAAGTTTTCTACAACAAGATTATACAAGATATGATGAACTTTTGAAATGGAAGTTGTGGTCCCATGCCTTTGCACTCACAACATTATACCATGTTTGTATCATCATAGATAATGGCCATCTCCTAGGAATGACATCTTCAAGTTTCGTAACACAAATTATTTGAGCATGACATTTGCATATACATTCATATATTTCACACATGCATAAAGATGTGGATCTCTCATTCTTATCCCGGGTTTCCTCTAGAGAACGATAACCTGACTTCTCACCACTACGTGCTCCAAGATCAACTATGGAATAACTTCGTGAGGAAGTGGCTGAGATAAAGATTCAAATGGGGTTGTTTGTGGTAGACATGCAAGCTATGACCCATGGTCAGGAACTCCTGTGAGGGGAAAACACTCAATTAAATACTCGCATATGCTTGGTCATGGAATTTCTAAGGTCGGTGTTGAGAAAGGAAGACAATCTTATGACCGCTACTGCAACATAAGTTGTTTCTTCTCCTCGTCCTTTAGGATCTCCTTTTGATCAGATACTACCTCATGAATCTCATCCACAACCTTGGGTTCCAGAACCTCGTCGTCAGTAGCCAGTTCCCGTTCCCCAAGTGATTTCAAGGGGAATAACAGATCAAAAGAAATGGTTTAATCTTATCCCAATACAATATGCTCAGTTACTGGCGCACTTGCTCAAGTCATAGTAAATTAAACTGCACACTTTGAATCCTTCCGCAAATATTCTTCAGATTATAATGTCAATGCTAGGTGTGAGTTCCAATTTAGGGCACCTGGCCATAACATTGAGAACTGCATAATTTTGAAGTCCAAAAAGCATAAGCTCATTAATTCAAAGGCAATAGAGTTCACTCCTAAAGCCATGCAAAGCGATCCCACTCCAAGTGTTGCAAGAGAAAAGGTTAATTATGTTTTCTATCCAGGTTCCACTTCAAGGCATACTCCGCAGCTTTGGATCCCAAAGCCTTCATACTTTCTATCTCCGCTTATTCCTCAGCCAACTCAAAAGAGGAAGGTGTATAAACATAACTTCTCTCAAAAGAAATAGAAAAGACCAAGAAAGCCTGAAAGAATAATGGATCCAATTCCAACGCCTCGTAGTCAATTTCTTTCTGACTTGCTCTAAAATTCTCTGGTGGAGTTGCAGTAGCTTAGGCCACCTCATTTCCCTTATCCATTGGGATATAACCCCAACACCCATTGTGAGTAGCATTCTGGGGCACCTGGCCACACAATTAAAGGTCGCAATGCATTCAAAGGAAAAGTCCAGAGCCTCATTAATTCAAGAGAAATCATGTTCACTGCAAATGGTTTACGCATAAATTGAAGTCTCCTTTGACCCAGTGAATGTCAAGACTGCAAAAAGCATCTTCTGAAGTAACAAGTCCATTCGGAGTCAAGCCTTCTCAACATTTATTACCTTTTTCATTATTGCATATTCATGTGTAATCTTTCTTGTTTGATTTTGCATTGTTTGCTTGTAGAAACTTGTTTATTTTTTAATGATAATTTTAATGCATTAAATATGTTTGTCTTGAAGTAATCCATTCGTTCCACTCTTATTTGTTTCTTTACTTTTGATACCTAAACAAATAACTCTTGAGGGAGGATGATGATATGAAAACACAGTCGTATGCTTTTGAATAAAATCATGTTGATGATGTACAAGCATTATTTCAAATCCCCAAACACTATAGATATAAGGAAGACAATCCCTTTCTAACCCCTTTTGAGCCTTGAAGTATGAGTTTTCTATTATACAAAAAAAAACCTTTATATTTAACCTGGGGCAGGGTAGTTTTCAGTTAATTTGACCGAGTTGTCAGATTTCAAAAGGAATGCACCTCTAAGGAGACCACAATGGCTATCCTCCGCGTATCATGAGGTCGAAGGGACGTGAAACCACAATGGTTATTCCTCATCCACCAAGGAATGAGGTATTTGTTGCTCTCTCAATAGATCAAGATAAGTAAATATCTCATAATTTGTTCAAATCAAGAAGAAGAAAAAAAGCCTGCTAAGTTAAACTTGAAGACAAGTGACTTAGGAAAAAATTAGGGCATCCCGCTGGACTATCGATTCAAAGAACTAATCTAGGAAAAAGTTAGGGAAAATAAAATTTCAAAGAAATAAAAAAAGGAAAGAAAAAATGGATTACAAAGATGGGACTACAAAGAAAAGTCTTCATCAAAGAACAAATTCGTGTGACTACAAACAAGAAGACAAAAAGGGTGACTACTACTCTGAAATCCTCATTGGTTCCTCAACCATCACAAAGTCCTTTCTGAGAGATGAATACTCATGTTGAATTAACTGAACATAGGATTGAATAAAATCACGAAGAATGGGTTGGCACCAATAAACTTTGAGCCTTAAAATCTTTTTTTCCTAGAACCATGAACCAGGCCATATTATAACCCTCAAAAGTCCTAATTGAAGCAGGGTTTATTTCGAAAGCATACTTCAACGAGATAGCATTCTAGACTCCCATGAGTTTTGCTAAAAAAATTATGTCGGTATCACATCGCTTTTGTTATCTTTCATACAAAAATAAAAGTTGCACTAACTAGTGATTCGTTCATAGAGCTTTGCGACATTTTTCAAATAAAAACTTCAAGACTTGCATAACTGTTGAATTAGAATTTTTATTCTCATAATAGACATCCTTTACATATAAACAAAGTGCTTGACGTTAAGAAAGCTTCCATGATGAGCAACATATGAAGAATTTAATCATCCCAAGTGACTTGTCTCCAAATCTCTTAAGGCAGGGGCAAAAGTATTTTAAACATTGATTAGCCTAAGGGGCAGAAAAGCAGTTGAATACTCAATTGAATAAAAGTTCAGTCAATCTGGGGAAGTCATGTCAACATTTGAAGAATCTCTCAAAATACCGAGTAATCAAGGGAAGTCACTCAAGGATGGTCGAAAACATCTCCAACATTGTTTAGTCAGTGGCAGTGTTCCAAAGTTCATAATATTGGGGAAAACTATTTTTGGTAGCACAGATCTCATGAATTCCTCTCAAGGTAGATTTCTTCCAAAGCCATACAGGCTAAGGCAAGGCAATATGCAGGGGAATATCATCCTCTTCAAGGGTCAATCAGGTTAGGTCAAGATGCATGTTAAACAACTTGTGGTTTTGAAGTGAATGTCAGGAAGTCAGGATCGTCGTCTTCAGCAAATATCAGAAATATAAGTCCAGTATATTGGTGTTCATCAGCAAAAGTCAGGGCTTTCATTCCCCATCAGAGATTTGTTTCCAGATTATTGGTGTTTCTCAGAAGAAGTCAGGACTCTATCCTTTGAGTTCCCAGCAGATATCTTTGCTTTGGCATATTGCATGTAGTAATCATCATTACATAGAATTGCATCACCCAAAACGTGTAGCATTTCCACAAAGGTGGAGCATTACGCTAAGGGAAAAAACTCAAAACATGCATAAGCCAGATACAATCTCCAACCAAGACAATAGCACATATTTGAAGATAATATCACCTCCAAAAGTCTCCAGTCACTTTCTGGTAACCTTACTCTTTCCAGTAACCTTACTATATGCTTTGTTTCCCAATCACCTGATTAAAGTATTCCGGTAACCCTACTATTTCCAGTAATATTACTATTTACCAAATCGTTCTTGTAGCTACCTGATAACCCTATTGACATCTATAAACTGAAACATTTTCCATTCTAATCACCTGGTTGATCCATGGTCCAGTAACCATACTAAAGCCTGACATTTGCTCACCAGCGGTTATTTTCCAAAACCTAGTCATCACCCAGTAACCTTATTGTCATATCTTTTTCCCGGTAAACCTACCAATGTCAGTAAACCCGCTGATTGTTTATTTTCTAAGCAGAGTTGTCATTCCCGATAACCCTATCAATGTCTGCCACTAAGTTATTTGTATCCCTTGTTACCCCACCAATGTCGACAACCTTATTACTTTATTCATCTCTCGGTGACCCCATTTATGTCTATTTTCTAACAACCAGGTTGATGCTACTCCAATAACCATACTAATGTTCGCCTCTTGAAACACCATGTTAACATTATCCCAGTAACCTTACCGTTAATTCTCCACAAACCTTTTACCATAAAAAGAACTTATTCCAGCAGTATTGAGTTTCTTTCTCCAGTAGAGTCTGTGGTGACTTATATCCTTAGTAGAGTCTTATTCCCCAGTCTCAATTGATCATTTTATTTCTAAGTCCATACCATTTGGCGTCTAGGGTATATTTTCATCATCTGTCCATATCATTTGGCATTTAATTTCTATTTGCTTTGTAAGTCCATACCATTTGGCGTCTTGGGTACCTCTTTATCACCTTTCAATACCATTTGGCATTTGATTTCTATCTGCTTTGTAAGTCTATACCGTTTGGCGTCTCGGGTACCTTTCCATCATTTGTCCATATCATTTGGCATTTGATTTCTAAGTGCATACCATTTGGCGTCTAAGGTATCTTTTCGTCATCTGTCCATATCATTTGGCATTTAATTTTTTCTGCTTTCTAAGTCCATACCATTTGGAATCTAGGATACCTTTTCATCATCTTCCCATATCATTTGGCATTTGATTTATGTTCGTTATTGTAAAGCCCATATCATTTGGCGTCCAAGACCCCTTTCTGTTATCAAGTCCATATCATTTGGCACTCGGTTTATTAATTTGTCCCCTGGCTGAGTCTTATCATTAGAGACCAGTACGTCATCATACATTACAAAACCTGGAATGCAAATTTTATGGTTCATTTTAGTATTTAATCTTCTTATACCTTGAATTTTTTAAAGGCGAAAGCCAATCTCACCTCCAGGTCTAAGATGATTAAATAGGGGCAGTTGTTGCACGCTAAAATTTTCCCTATAAGTTTATGGAGGTGTGAAGAAAACATAAGAGGGGGGGTTTAAGTTGGGTTTTCCTTTCTTAAATAACTGTTGCTTCTAAGCATTATCCGTTGAACAATTCTTTTGAGTGTTACTTCCAAGCAATGTTTCTAATTAAGTTAAGAAAACATAAAATCTAAAGCATAAGCAAAAGTAAAGAACATGTGATATATCCTAGTTCACTTGAGAAACCACCAAGCTAGTCCAGTCCACCCTTCCAAGGTGATTTTGCCTTGAACTCAAGAACGTAATCTACTATAACCAATCTGATTACAATCGCACGGGAAACCGCTGGTGACTAACATCCAATGACGCATTCAGAGATCCAAAATGAATATAACATTCATTGACCCAATAGAATTTGGTTCTTCAAAATCTCCTATCAGGAATTCCTTCCAATGATATCCATCAGTGATCTCAGAAGGATGACCTTCACTCAGTCCCATTTGAGATATGACTACCATTGATCCAATAGAATCCACTACCAGGATTTCATCTACGATGACCGCAGCCAAAGTCTTCTTGAGAATCCTGACTCAACCGAGTCTCTCAAGGTATCATCAAACAATTGTTTGATTTATATTTGTTTACAATAAAATGCTTATACACAAGTTGGATGTCAACAGAATTAAGTACATCATAATATCTTAATACACACTAAAAGATATTACATTTTATTGTAGATTTGATGTGTGGTCTTCTTTTCTTCAAGTAGCTTCTTCTCGGACAATAACCCAAAGCACTTGAATTGTTGAAGTCTTATTCTTCATAAGCTTCTGGAAGTTTGTTGATCTTGATATAGTAAAGAGAAGAACTTTTTCATTTAGATTCATCTTAGAACATTCTGGAAAGCCGCCCTTGTTCTACTTTCTTCAATGATCACTTTTGATCACAACATTTATATTGTGGATTTGTAACTGGAGCTTTCATAATCAACTTCATTATCTTTTGCGGCTTAGCAAGCTTTATGCAGCATATGAAATTAAGCACATTGTGAATCAATGATTTCATTGTAATCATTATCAACATAATTTAAGAATCATTTTGATAACAATTTTTCTTGTTGTTATTATAGTGGTTGGTATCTTTTTGGTTATGTTCTAATAATGGCAGCTTTCATTTATAACATTGAAAACCAACAACATTTTAACATACGATTCTTTTCTTATATAGCCAAGAAAAATAGAGTCTTTGGATATTTTAAAAGATTCGCTACAAATAGTACTGCTATGTCCTTATCTCTTCCATAACTCAAGCTAGTGGAGAGGTGGTGGAATAAGGCTTTTCGTACTTTGTACTATTGTACCATGTTACCGTTATATTTTTCCTTCTGAACTTTAGAGGCTTCTGCGAGCATGACTTTAGAAGCGGGAACATAACATAAGGTCTTTAGAACTTTAAGCCTTCAGATTCTTCAGAACTACGTCTTCAGATTCTTCAACACTTTGTCGTGAGAACCCGTTGTAGAGAACCTTGGATCATAAGAGCTTTAAGTCTTCAAAGTCTTAAGAGCTATGTCTTTAGAGTCTTTGGAACTTGATCTTGAGAATCCATTGTATAGGACCTTGGATCTTTAGAACTTCAAGTCTTTGGAATCATCATAACATCTGTCTTTAGAATCTTTAGCACTTGGTTCTTTAAGAATCCTTTTGAGAACCTTGTTATCAGAAACATAAGTTTTTAGCATTTGGAATTTAGTAGAAACTTTGTCTTACAATCATCTAACTTTGTATTTTTGAAACAAGTTGCCTTTTAGAAACTAAGTTTTTAGCATCTGGACTTCAGTAGAAACTTTGTCTTTAGATCTTTTAAATTTGTTTCTTTGGAACATACTGTCTTTAGAAACTTGAGTCTTTAGCATTTGGACGTGAGTAGAAACTTTTGTCTTCATATCTTGTAACTTTGTTTCTTTGGAACACACTGCCTTTAGAAACTTGAGTCTTTAGAATCTGGACTTTAGTAGAAACTTGAGTCTTCAGATCTTCGGATTGTTTCCTTATAACATGTTGTCTTTAGAAGCTTGAGTCTTTAGCATCTTAATGTGAGTAGAAACTTCTGTCTTCAGATCTTCTGACAGCATCTTTAGAACCCGTTGTCTTCAGAAACATGAGTCTTCAGCATTTGGACTTAAGTAGCAACTTCTCTCTTCAGATCTTCTGACTGGTTTCTTTAGACAAACATCAGAGCTTACACTTCAGAGCCTTCTGGAGTGTTTTGCTACTGTTCAACAGAACTTGTGTAGCGCAGAAGCGGAATTAATTCTTTTCTAATTTCTTTGCCACGCCATCCATCACAAGCAAAACATGTTTGTCAAATACTCAAAAATAACAAACATTAGAGTATAAAAATTGTTCATACAAATACTCATTTGTTATCATCAAAACTCAGAGATAATATTGCAGAACCAAATCTTGTTCTTACAATCTCCCCCTTTTTGATGATGACAAAACTATGTATTTTGATGACACAATTTTGTTCTTATAATCATAAAAAGTGAAAATAAAAAGGTAAAGAATACTTATCCTTTTTATGATACTCCCCCTGAGTCAATGACTTCATAAATATTGAATATCCTGACTCTGAACCATTTGAGTAAAACTCCCCCTGGTTCCAATAAATCAGATATCGAGATCTTTAGAGTCTTGACTTGAAATCTTGATATTTTAGGCAGTCTTCAACTTTTGATTCACTCAGTTCTTTTGGAAAGCATATGCTTCTGCTTTTGATTCTTATGATCTGAATATCACATTCTCATACAGATTACATCTTCTGAACATTAAGATACCAAGATCAAGATGACTTTAACTTTCAGAAAGTTCTCAACTTTTGAACAGTATTGGGTCTATCTGATAGTTAAATATATGTTCACAAAATGTACATCTTCGATTATATGAACAATCAGTTCTTAAGAACTTTTAACAAAGTTCCTTCATTTTGACATGTCTTAGAATGCCTAGTGAACTTATTCAGAGTTCCTTGGTTAATTATCAAACAAACACACGTTAGTGGTAAATGCACATTTTATATCATATAATTATTATGATTGCATTTCTTTAGTTTCATCCAAATCATTATATTTCTCTCCCTTTTTCACGTCAGCAAAAAGGTAATTATGCGTGAAAACATAAAAGATTGAGATAAGTAATAATACGTGCTAATTAGAAAGAGTTGTATTGACGATAGAATTAAAGAGATTACACAACAGAATGGTCGATAACAGAATTAATACTTATTGAAACCATTAATCATCAAAAGTATCACACTCCTCTTAATGCAGAGCATCACTAGGACCATCAGGAATCCTTCGAAGGATTCTTACAATCTCATTTTGAACACACACTTCAGATAGGATTCTTCCATAGGGAATGAAGGTTTTGTTCAATGATAACTTCCAAGAGATCATCATTTTCATGAGAAGTTGTTGAATTCATGATGAAAAGGAGAGAGAGTGAAGTAGAAGTCAATTGTTACCAATTGTTAGAGATCACTTGTTAAGAGAGGTAGAGGGCAGACATGGTGTATAAAAAGAAACGAGAAGATGTGACTTGACAAGAGAAATGACTTTCCTTACGTAAGGTAATCAATCTTGGGAGACTCATTAATAAATGATTGAGGAAGGTCAAGAGGGCAGCAATAACTCCTAATATTCGATAAGAGAGAGAAATGAGTGACAGTTGATATCTTTGAAACATGTTGTGAGTATCTAGAGTAGACTAGGACACACAGATGTATGGGAAAGGAAAAAAGAAATAGTTAATCTCATTTATGAGGGCGTATCAAATTTTTCATAACTTTTGTTTTGGACTGGCCCGAAAGCTAGAATGGGCCCAGTCTAACCCTTTCTTTTGGTATGGTTCATACATCCATGGCCAAAACCGCCCCCGCTTCCTGTCGGGAAATATCGATCCTTTACCCTCCTAGACTGACACTGGCCTAGAATGATCGACGATTACCTCTCAATCTGCCTGACCTCAAGTCGTGCAGACAACTAGGAACCGACCAGACCGCTTCCTATAACTTACCTCCTCCTCGGAACCAACGGCTAATTACGGGAACATCTGCCCGGTTTGACCAAGTCCTGGTAGTTACATGTTTTTGCGGACCCGCATATTCAGGCGCAAAAATAGGAACCAATGGCCACACACCATGGGCATTATATAAACCCTCACGTGTGAGGGTCGGGTATCGAATATTCACTATTCACCACCAATACCTTAACACTTTGCTTGTATTTCCTTGTTCCCACTCTACTTGATCGTCATAGTGCCTTGTAGGTACAAACCCCTTTTTTCCTCCTCGACATCACAACCCAACTGCACATCATCACTTGGCCACCTTGTAGGTTATGATCAACTGGTAAGATCAACTTTAAACAGCTATCTTCTAATCACACGAATAAAGTAAATGACAAACATCAAAGGTTTAAAACCCAACCTATGCTTTGGAGATGCATGTGTGACTGTTTTATTTCAGACTTTGATGAATTTATAATACCTAAGTATTAAGAAAATAGCAGCAATATTGTCACAGAAGATAGGGATGTTACTCTCATAAATTTATAATCTTATAGCTAATTCTTCATCCATAACATCGGAGTACTTGCATAGCGCTTCTCAAATGTACTCTGCTTCTGCTGTTTAAATAGCAATTGTTGATTGCCTCTTGCTTGACCATGAGATCAGATTCTTGTCTAGAAACTGACAGTTTCTAGAAGTACTTTTCCTCTCTAGTCAATCTCCGGTGTAGTCTGTATCATAGAAACCGAAAAGAGAATACTCTGATGTTTTCTCATACATCAAGCCAAGATTAGAGGTTCATTTTAGATATCTTAGAATTCTCTTAACATAAGTTAAATGAGATTCCCTATGATCAGATTGAAATCTAGCGTAAAGATGAACACTGAATAAGATATCAGGTCTAGATTCAGTCAGATATAGAAGAGAGTCTGTCATACCATGATAGAGCTTTTGACAAACCTTTCCACTTACCTTTTTTTTCTTCAGAATACATGTTGGATGCATTGGAGTCTTTGCTATAGTCCAGTATGTCATGTTAAACTTCTTCAGAAGTTCTTTGGTGTACTTACTTTGATTTATGTAAGTAGCCTCTGGTTTTTTATCAATCTGGATTCCCAGAAAGAATTTCAATTCCCCCATTATGCTCATTTCAAATTCAGCCTGCGTTAACTTAGAGAATTCCTCGCAGAGGGATGGATTAGCATAACCAAAAAAAATATCATCAACATAAATTTGAACAGTTAGAATATCATTTTTGAATATTTTGCAGAAGAGTGTAGTGTCAACCTTTCCTCTGGTAAACTTATTTTCTAAAAGAAAATTTATCAATCTGTCATACCAAGCTCTGGGAGCTTATTTCAAGCCATAAAGAGATTTATTTAGTTTAAAAACAAAGTTTGATTTCTCAGAGTTTTCAAATCCAAGAGGATGTTTGACATACACTTCTTCTGAAATATAATCATTCATAAATGCACTCTTAACATCCATCTGATAAAGGATGATGTTATGATTTACAGAAAAAGAAACTAACAACTGAGTAGCTTCTAACCTTGCGACTGGTGTGAAGGTTTTTGTATAGTTTATCCTTTCTTGTTGACTATAACCTTACGCAACCAACTGCGCTTTGTTTTTGACAACTTCACCCTTCTCATTAAGCTTGTTTCTGAACACCCATCTGGTTCCAATGACATGGACACCTTTAGGTTTCTGAACAAGATCCCATACGTCATTCTTTGAGAATTGGTTCAGTTCTTCTTCCATATCCAGAATCCAATCTTTATCTAAAAGGTATTCCTCAATAGATGTAGGTTCTATTAAAGAAACTAAACCCAAAAGCACTTTATCAAAAGGTTTGAGAGTCGATCTTGTTCTGACTGGAGCATCTTTACTTCCAAGAATGAGATCTTCAGGATGAGAGGATGTGATTCTGTTTTTCCTTGGTTGAGATTGATTAGAAGGACTATCAACATCATTAGAAGAATGAGCTTCTGATTATTTATCTTCTTGAATCTTCTCCTTTGGTTCAGTGAATGTTATAGTCACATCTGCAAGCTTTTCACATAGATTTGACTTTTCATAGTCAAGCTTATCATCAAATATGACATGGATTGATTCCTCCTATTTCTTTGAGTATTCTCAGTTTTCTGATTTGAGAAGAATAACCTTCTTTTGAACACTAATCTCTAATCTAAGAGCTGGGATTAGTCTTCTCTTCAAATGATCTCTTTATTCTTCTGTTTAGAATCACCCGTCCGACTTCTTGAGAATAATCCTCAGAGTAATGATATTTTGATCCTTTATTATCAGAACGTTCATCTGTTTGTCAAACTTCCTTTGAACAGAATATTTCCTAGCGTCTTCTGAATTCTTGATTCCTTGAACAAATTGTAGAATCTGTTTTAATACAAATATCATCAAACTTTGATGATTTTGACTGTCAATCTTGTTCTTCCAATGCTGAGCTAACTTGTTTAAAGTTAGTCTTTGATCATACTTCTGATGAATCAATGAGCATTCTTTCCTCAATAATGCCTGGTCTTCTGTAAGGCCTCCTTCGACAGAGCCAATGTTTAGATCTTTTGCATAAAATCTTCTGTCTGCTTGAATAGACAGCTTTATCATGAGGTTCTTAAGTATCATCAACCTTTCTTCTTTTGAAAAGATTCCTAATGAGATCTTATGAGAAAGTCAAGGGTGGACTAATATGTTTCTTGAAAACATCTCATACTCTCAAGGAATTTAATCAAACGCATTCAACAGATATAACTTCTTATCTGATGATTCTCCCTTGTCAGCTTGTTCTTCAATTTTCTGGTTTTAGATAGTAGTTGAAAATTAAATAAATATCACTTTTTAGAGTATTTATTCACACAACATCTAGATCATTATCTGACACTGCTAGGTGTTTGATATCCATCAATAACAGAACCAGTCTCTGATACCAATTGAAGTTGTAAAGAAAACGCAAGAAAGTGGGGTTTGAATTTGGTATTCCTTTCTTAAATAACTTTCTCTTCTAAGCATTATTCGTTGAACAATGCTTCTGGGTGTTACTTCTAAGTAATGCTTCTAATTAAGTTAAGAAAACATAAACTCTAAAGCATAAGCAAAATTAAAGAACACGCGATATATCTTGGTTCACTTGAGAAACCCCCAAGCTAGTTCAGTCCATCCTTCCAAGATGATTTCGCCTTGAACTTAATAACTTAATCCATTATAACCAATTTGATTACAATCCACGACCAACTGCCAGTGACTAACATCCAATGACGCGTTCAGGGATCCAAAACGAATATAACGTTCATTGACCTAACAGAATCTGATTCTTCATAAACTCCTATCAGGATTTCCTTTCAATGATATCCATCAGTAATCTCAGAAGGTTGGCCTTCACTCAGTCCCCTTTGAGATATGACTATCATTGACCCAATAGAATCCACTACCAAGATTTTATCTACGACGACCACAGCCAAAGTCTTCTTGAGAATCCTGACTCAACCGAGTCTCTCAAGGTACCATAAAACAACTGTTTGATTTACATTTGTTGATAATAAAATGCTTCTACACAACCTGGATGTAAACAGAATTAAGTACATCAGAAGATCCTAATACACGCTAAAAGATATTACATTGTATTGTAGCTTTAATGTGTGGTCTTTTTTTCTTTAAGTAGCTTCTTCTCAGACGATAACCCAAAGCACTTGAATCGCTGAAGTCTTCTTCTTCATAAGCTTCTGGAAGCATTGTTGATCTTGATGTAGTAAAGAGAATAAATTTTTCATCTTGATTCACCTTAGAACATTCTGGACAGCAGCCCTTGTTCTATTTTCGTCAATGATCACTTTAGAGCAGAACATCTATATTGTGGATTTATAACTGGAGCTTTCATGATTATATTTATTATCTTCTGTGGCTTAGCAAGCTTTGTGCATCATATGAAATTAAGCACATTGTAAATCAATGATTTTATTGTAATCATTATTAACTTGATTGAAGAATCATTTTAATAACAGTTGTTCTTGTTGTTGCTATAGTGGTTAATAGCTTTTTGGTTGTGTTTCAATAATGACAACTTTCATTTTTAACATTGAACACCAACAACATTTTAACATACGATTCTTTTCTTATATGGTCAAGCAAATTAGAGCCGTTGGATATTTGAAAAAGAGTCGTTACAAATAGTACTACTACATCCTTATCTCTTCCATAATTCAAGCTAGTGGAGAGGTAATGGAATAAGGATTTTTCGTATTGTGTACTATTGTACCATGTTAGCGTTATATTCTTTCCTTCTGCACTTTAGAAGCTTTTGGGAGTATGAGTTTAGAGGCGGGAACATAACATAAGATCTTCAGAACTTCAAGTCTTCAGAGTCTTCAGAAGTTCGTCTTCAGAGTCTTCAGCACTTGGTCGTGAGAACCTGTTGTAGAGAACCTTGGATCAGAAGAGCTTCAAGTCTTCAGAGTCTTAAGAGTTGCGTCTTTAGATTCTTCAACACTTGATCTTGAGAATCCATTGTATAGAACCTTGGATATTTAGAACTTTAGTCTTTGGAATCTTCAGAACTTTCGTCTTTAGAATCTTTAGCACTTGGTTCTTTAAGAATCCTTTTGAGAACCTTGTTATTAGAAACATAAGTTTTCAGCATTTGGACTTCAGTAGAAACTTTGTCTTCAGATCTTCTAACTTTGTCTTTTTGAAAATAGTTGTCTTTTAGAAACTAAGTTTTTAGCATCTGGACTTCAGTAGAAAATTTGTCTTCAGATCTTCTAACTTTGTTTCTATGGAACACACTGTCTTTAGAAACTTGAGTTTTTAGCATCTGGATCTGAGTAGAAACGTTTGTTTTCATATCTTGTAACTTTGTTTCTTTGGAACACACTGTCTTTAGAAACTTGAGTCTTTAGCGTCTGGACCTTAGTAGAAACTTGAGTCTTCAGATATTCTCATTGTTTCCTTAGAACACGTTATATTTGGAAGCTTGAGTCTTTAGCATCTGGACGTATGTAGAAATGTTTATCTTCTTACTGCTTCTTTAGAACTCGTTGTCTTCAGAAACATGAGTCTTCAGTGTCTGGACTTAGTAGAAACTCCTATCTTCAGATCTTCTAACTGGTTTCTTTAGACAAACATCAGAGCTTACACTTTAGAGTCTTTTGGAGTGCCTTGCTACTGTTTAAAAGAACTTGTGTAGTGCAGAAGCGGAATTAATTATTTTCTAATGTCTTGGTCACACCATCCATCAGAAGCAGAACATGTTTGTTAAATACTCAAAAATAACAAACATTAGAGTATCAAAAATTTTCATACAAACATACTCATTTGTTATCATCAAAACTCAGAGATGATATTGCAGAACCAAATATTGTTCTTACAGTTTTAACCACAGTTAACTCAAATCTCACATTCATTCATCTCCACATACATCTTCATCTGCATCATAATCATTCATAGCATGTGTTCTTATAGCATGGGATCACATTACTCCTCAAGATTAGGGTTTTGAATAGGAGAGGTTCATCTCTCAAGAGTATGTATCATCATGGTCATCATTCTCAAGGCATCATCAATTATTTGGTTTTATCATTTTGGTTTTAGGAAATTAGGGTTTTACCCCTCATCATTGAAAAGTCGGGAATTAGGGTTTTTGATGGCTTAAAGTTCAAGGTTGACTGCTTTAAAGTATCATCAACAACACCATATTATGGTCATTACATCATCTCAATTGGTATCATGCTCACGAGATCTCTTTGGTTATAGTGAATTTGATTTCATCTGAAAAAAGTCAATTGTCATAAGAAAAATTAAACTTTGACCCTTTTGGTCAACATTGAAGTTCAAAGTCAAAAGTATCATCAACATAGTCAAAATCATCAAGCTTGATCGTCAAGAATCAAGAAGATCAAGAAAGTCAACAAAAGTCAAAGTTGGAAGATATTCAAGTACTTAGAAAAAATTCAAGTATAGTGCTTAGACCCTAACTTCACAAGCAGGTTTTCTCAAGATACAAGTTGATTCAAGGAAAACTTTCAACATGAAAGTTATAGGGAATGAGGAATGCTATAACTTTGTCATTATGGGATGATCCTCAAAAAGTGCTTGAATTAAGAGATATGGGCCCATGAAGTTCTGATAACACTTTAGATTTCCCTTTAGCAAGATAAACTTTAGATAAACACACCCTTTGATTAAGAATAACAAGAGTGGATACCGTGGAGTACCACGGACGTGAGGGGCGCTAATACCTTCGCATTGCGTAATCGACTCGCTTACCCAAGATTTGGTTGCGAGACCACATTCTTTTCCCGATACCAAATATTTTCTCTATATTTTCTTTTACCTATATTCTTTGGGATAAATAAAATTAAGTGGTGACTCTGTTTGTCCCATCCGAAGTTACCATGTCTTTATTTTTTATTTAAATTGACGGTGCGTTGAGATTTTCGAAATTAAACAGTTAGGGTTCATATTTGATACCAACAAAAATTCTTGTTATTATTTGAGTGTTAATTTAAATAAATTACATGATTGAATTCGTGGCAAAATTCTAAGAAAGTTTGGTGTTTAAAGTTTTTAAAATGGTTGAGAAATAAGAAAGTTATGATTTTTTGTGAAAGTTGTTATAGTTACAGTAATGATAAATGCAACGAAGAAGAAGTGGAAAAACTGATTTTTGAAAATTGTTTTATTTTATTTAATGATAGCTATTTCATGAATGGATGAAACACTCACCTCAGTGGTAAACTATGAGTGTGTATCACTATAGGGACTTAGGTTCAAGCCTTAGTGCTATCCTTTTGCACAAATTTCTCATGTTTACTTCATTTTCATTTAATTTTTTTTGCAATCAAATTTAATTATTTTGAACTGATTTTTAACACACTATTAGATTAACATGTCTATTTTATGAATAAACAAAAATATCAAAAAATATATATTTTTATTTCATTATTTTTCAATTAAATCAAGTTCATCACTTTATTAGGGTTTTAAAAGGGATTTTGTTGATCCTTTGATCATTTTCTTAATCTTGCTCACAAAGCTTGATTTTACCATAATAGGTCTTGATTCTCATGAGATATCTTGACACTTGAGTAAGTCTTTTATGATAGCTTGAGTCTTGTTAGGACTTTTCTCATCAAAATTCATATTAAATCATGAAACATATCCAAAAATCAAAAGTTGTGCTCTACGACTTTCAATTGTGATTATGATGCATACACTTGTTTCAAACATCCAACTCATCCATATTTTCACAAGCTTGCCTTGTTTTAAGCATATTTCCTTCATAAACTCTTTTAAAGTATAAACCATAAAATATCAAAAACATGTTTTCAACTTCAACTCTTTTGTCACAACTTTTACCAAATAAACCTATTGGATTCTCATCCACTTATATTATCATTGCTTGTGTGAATAACATGTTCCCTTTTGTTTACTTGGTTCATCTTAAATCCTTGATGAAATTTGAACCAAGGTAGATGTTAAGATTTCAATCCAAGCATGACAACTGTAGGATAAAATTCTCTCTCAATCCAAACCTTGAGTCCATCATGGCATAATAACATCAAGTTAGATTCCCCACAATCTCAACTATAGGATCAATCTTTGCATGACAACATTAAGATCAACAAGCCTCCCCATTAGACTTTTCTTTTCTTTTTGCATTGCATCATTAAGACTACAATCTTTTCTCTATCAAAAACCTCAAAACACTTAACAATATTCAAAATCCTTTCAAAACTAAAGGTATGAAGGTGATGGGTGTCTCCTTGGTTGGGGATCCACTTAAAATCTTTTTCCTAACAAAAACACAAACCAAATCCAAATCATTTTGCCTTAAGGCTTTTTCACTTTAAAATATTTTCAAAAAGGATATATTAACTTCATTCTACACAAAACAATGATGTGTAGTCTCTAACGGTCGAGTGACAACGTTAACTGCTAGAATGCGAATTTAATATTCATCCATAAAAAAACACACAACAAACAAAACATTTTTAAGAAGAACTACAGTGTTCTGATTCCCTTGTGGATACGTAGGCATGGAGTTTCACTGCTCAGACTAACAAACTAATAAAAATCTTATGAATTTATACATACATTACCCTTTAGCAAGATAAACTTTAGATAAACACACCATTTGATTAAGAATAACAAGAGTGGATCCCATGGAGTACCACGGACGTGAGGGGTGTTAATACTTTCCTCTTACGTAATCGACTCACTTGCCCAAAATTTAGTTGCGAGACCACGTTCTTTTTCCGATACCACAGATTTTCTCTCTATATTTTCCTTTCCCTATATTCTTTGAGATAAATAAAGTTAGGTGACAACTTTATATATCCGAGGTTATTTGTTTTTTCAAATAGCTTCAGTAATAGCCAGTTAAAAAAATTTACTTGGAGTAAGTTATCCCCACTTAATTTATATATCTCATATGTAAAAAATTAAATTAAAAATCTTTAAAAATAATCAAATGTGATGTCTAAAATTTAAGTTGAACTTTTTAAATTGTTACTTCATGTTTAGTTGGAAGTGTCT
This sequence comes from Vicia faba, assembly GCA_948472305.1. NCBI lineage: Eukaryota > Viridiplantae > Streptophyta > Magnoliopsida > Fabales > Fabaceae > Vicia > Vicia faba. Next base: position 24,265 of record CATIWC010003680.1, read on the forward strand.
CTTTTGTAATATTTTGCTTATTTCACATAAACACAATACTTACACAACCAATGCGCAAACAAAAATACTTAATAGCAACATAATCAATCTGATAAATTCAAAATTAATTTTACGAACTAGCTAATCATCTATCACCATTTCTGTCCCAAAAAAAAATCATCAGTCACTATACCACTTCGATTAAGTTCATAAAAAAATTACCACTGATTATTGTCTTTCATTCTGGATTATGATTGTCGTCTTTTACTCGACCTTGTTAGAGCTTGTATGAAATTTGTTTTAAAGTGTTTCATATCAGTAGACCCTGTCTCAAGTAAACATAAGATTCCCTATAAACCAATTTAACCAGCTTACTTGCATTGATTTTCTATTATCATCAACGGTTTTAAAGCCCTAATTCTCATATGTAATTTATTTATCTTCAAGAATTCACTCTGTCTGCGTTTGCTCATATAACAGAAAGTTAAGGATTTTTATAGTTGAGATTTTTAGGGTTGATCTTGTGAATAAAGTTTTCATATAATAGTTATAACAAAATCGATTTGACTTGATAAGCCAATCAAACAAAGAAAACCATGAGTTCGCCGTGGATGGCTAGCTAAAAGCCTAGGATTACAATTCCTCTTCAAAAAGAAGACTGCTCAACTCCAAATTTCCCTATAATATCCATTCATTTACTATTCCAAAATTCCCTATAATATCCATTCATTTCATTTACTATTTCAAATGCAACAACTAACACCAACATACAAAACAAGGTTCAAAAATTAGAAATCGTTCATCTATACAGCACTCAAAACAGAGTGAAGAGTGCTGCACTCAAAAAAGCATACCCGTTTCTAAAAAGAGTGAAGAGCAGTCTTCACAAACACATTATGATGAAGCTTGCTAGAAATTTCAAGCTTTGGAATAAACACATTATTAAACCAATTGCATATGATAGAAATTTGAGTGAAATTTAGAAAACAGGCAATTCAGAAACACGTACACAAAAGGAAGGACAAACTAAAAAAGCCCAGTGCATCCATATATCATAAAATAGACCATGAACGCCTAAAATCTCAGTAGCTTCAACATTATCAATCAGCACCTTCTCCCTTTAAAAACATGATAGAAGAGAAGTTTAATAACTAATTAGCAGTCACACATTTTACTGTGGTTCATCATTGCCTTTAGGTGCAGCTTCTTTGATTTCATCAGCACCGTCATCCTGAAACCCAAAAATAATACAAAACCAAATTCAATAAATTGAATTAAGAGATGACAAGATAAAAAATTTGAATTGACGCCGACAATATAAAAAAAACATACCTGCATATCAGAGGTCCAAAGGGTGAGGTTATCACGGAGAAGTTGCATAATCAAAGTACTATCCTTGTATGACTCCTCTCCCAATGTATCCAACTCAGCAATAGCTTCATCAAAAGCCTAATGAAAAGGAATGTTCATTAGTACACACCATTGATTATAAAGAACAGTAAGGACATACAGAAATAACATTGAAGAACAAACCCAAATAGAGTATATAGTAACCAAACCCTAACAAGTTTATTTCAACATTCATGAAATTACGATATTAGTTCAAATTGAATGAAATCAAGAATAAGTTGTACATCCAGTCATAATCTTAATTTTCTCGCAGCATCTACTAAAAAATTCAATTGAAAGGGTAATTCATTGAAAGAAACAACAAGCACAATCTTCTCCTATTATTCATTTTCTCAAGAATACTAACCTGTTTTGCAAGGCCGCAAGCCCTGTCAGGAGAGTTGAGAATCTCATAGTAAAACACGGAGAAGTTCAGAGCAAGACCAAGCCTGATAGGATGAGTTGGAGGCAACTCAGTGTTTGCAATGTCCTACAAGCAGAATCAAATTAAAACATCAGAAACAAACAAACAAAAAGAAACAAGGATATCTTCAATTCTAAAAATCCAGTTTAGATTAGATTGCATTGGACAAACCACATTTAAACTCAAAAGTTACAAATTTTTGCTCCTCCAAAAGCCAAATCAAACATACACAAAAACTATAAACACTTCAAACAAATAAAAACACAATCTGCAAAGAGCAAATGATCCCAGCACATTTAAAAAATAGATCATTTCAAATTTGAATTTTAAGCTCCCAATATTACATATATCATTTTTTCAACTCATTTCAAAAACTCCACTATTCTAATCTATTAGAGAAAAATCATCCAACCAAGTACATGCAATCATCCTTTTCTTCAAGACAAACCAATCAAAACACACGAAAAAATCATTAGGACCTAAAAATGAGAAAAATTCAATTGACAAGTTTTTCTTCATCTGAAAAACGTATTACAGGAAAAATCATTTTCATTTTCATGAGATATACCATAACTCAAATCATACAAAACACAAAACACCGATTAATTTTCCTCAGCTCAATCACATAGATCTGAATATATGTTACTTACAGCACAAATTTACAAAGAAATAATCGTAGCCAGATACATAAATAAACAAGTATTCAAGTAAAACAATAATCAATATTATGCCACAAAATAAAATAAACAAAAATATTAAAAAACGAAGAAAATTGATATCATATAGATCCGTAAAAATTATGTTAGATCGGAAGGATGAGAAAGACCTGAGCAGATTTATAAGCAGTGAGAGTGCTTTCGGCGGCATCTTTACGTTCAGCGCCGCTCTTAAACTCAGCAAGATACCTATGATAATCACCTTTCATCTTCAGGTAGAAAACCTTCGAATCACCGAGCGCAGCAGACGGGATGAGACGCGAATCAAGGAGTTTGAGAATACCGTTACAGATGTTGGAGAGTTCAGTCTCGATCTTAGATCTGTAATCACGGATGACCGACACGTGTTCGTCGTTGCCTCTGCTTTCTTCCTTCTGCTCGATGGAGGAGATGATCCTCCACGAAGCGCGTCGTGCTCCGATCACGTTTTTGTAAGCAACGGAGAGGAGGTTCCGTTCTTCGACGGTGAGTTCCTCGCTCTCGACGGCGGCGGTTACTTTTTCCATGAACTCCACCATCTCTTCGTAACGCTCGGCTTGTTCGGCGAGTTTCGCCATGTAGACGAACTCTTCACGCGGTGTTGGTGCGGTGGCCATCGGAGAATCTGGTTTCGGAAACGGAGAGAGAAAGTAGATAGAGAAAGAGAAAGAGATAGAAAGAGAGATGTTATGGATGTGAATGAGAAGAAGAAATCAAGAAATAGCGGTTTTTTGGTTTTAGTGGACGGTGGGGGTTAACTATTTTTAATTTATTTTATTTTTTTTGTTAAAAAAGGAAAACTATTTTTGATTTATTAATTTTATTAATTTAAGAAAAGTGAAAGGCTGTGATTGGCTGGCTCGTGCTTTGCTTCTTTTTCTACCACTCGTGTTTGTGGAGTTGTTTTGACACGCGCGGTTTTGAATATTGGATTCCATTTTAACTTTTTCATAGACAAAATTAGCCTCCACTTTATTTTTGTTACGTTTACTTTTGCGATTTTTTTACCTAAATAATCCAATTTTTCAATTTAATTCCTAAATTAACTCATATTTTAAAGTATTCCCAAATTACTTCACTTTTTAAATAGTCGGAATGAAGTGCACATGTCAAATAAATTAGTGCTATCTTTAAAAAAATATAATAATATTGTTGACAACTGTATATAATATAGTTATATCAATTAGCGATAGTATGCATGACGATCAGATTAGTCATAAGGTCATTGGTTTCACATATTAAATATTAATGTTTAATAAACGAAAATAAACTAAACACTAACGAGGATGACCGAGTTGGTCATATTGGCCACCGGTTTCACATACTCTAGTTATTCTAACTCGTTACACTCGTTGTTGATTCACCTTGGGTGTTTGAGGATATGAGGTCCCAGCAATATCATCATCATCAGATTTCCTAAGAAGTTCTTGTATTTCTATGAAGTTTTGTGTTTGCATAGACGTGTTGTCGTAAATGAGTTTGTGACCCATGCTAGAATAGTTAGGTTATGTTGATAGGTTTATCGGTGTGTGACCTGGGTGATTGAAGGGCGACATTGGTGTGAGTGATTCATTGAAGAAAGAAAGAAATGGTTTTCGTGGTGTTTGGAAACCTCATGTTTGTTGTATGTATTGGTATTGTGGTGTTTGGGCGTATTGATTATGGTAAGAGGAAGTGTTGGTATTATATGTTGTTGGCGGGTTTTGACTATGATAGGATGATGTATTGGGGGCAAATGGATGTTAGGTATTTTGATGATAAGCATCTTGTTGGTTGTGGTATGGGGTATGCTCTTGGTTTTGTGGTTAGGTGTCTGTCATATATTGGTTAAGAGTTTGAGTGTTTGTAGGTCAGTAATTTTATTGGGTAGGGGTTGTGAGTAAGTGGTCTGGTAATTTTGTGGAGGGTTAGACATTGAAGCTTCGAGTGTGTAAGTGGTTTGGCGTGGGTCATATAAATACTTATCTTCATAGATAAACCCATTTTCAACCAATATGTATTAAGCCATATAATTTCTAGTTGGTTTAGTTTCAATTGGCGTTGTAAGATTTATTCACTACGGTGCTTCCATTTACGACTTTCAGATTTAGCGAAGTCTCTCTAATTGTCAAAGTCCCCATTGATCATTAATATTAAGTTGATACCAACGATCGAGACATGTTAGGAGATCTGAGATTTATTGATGCATGTCGGACTACAATTTCACATTGTCACTATGGCGCATCTCCACAGTGGTGAACTTGATGATCAGTGTGCATGCAGTCCAAACTGTTGCATCTTCTCCTCTAATATCACGATGGTGTTCCATGTGTGGATATGGGCGCCAAATAAACCGTAGAGGAAAAACAAATAAGATTATAAAATGGGTAATATTAAAAATAAATTATTATTAATTAATTAGTTTTGTAACAATACATATTCTAGAATAAGATGGTCAGAGAGATTGTGATATTATATGATGATGTGTCTAGGACATTTGTTGTAGATCATACCAAGAGCATACCATTTGACCCAAAAAAGTTAAAATAAGTTATTTAGAAAGAAAAGTGAGTAAAGTAATAAATGGAAATAATGTTATTAACTTACTTTTGTGTGTACGGGGGAATGTGTAGCTCTTGTAGTTGACAGGCGCTAGGGACAACAATCTAGATCACTCCCATGCTTGTAGCAAAGCAACGCATCCATAAAATGTCGATGTGTCTTTCATTACATTTTTATACAGCTGGCTATAGAGATAAGACAAATAAGCTAAACCCCGACTGTTATGTTCCTATTTTATTTACGTGTCTTAATAAGGGTAAATACATAACATGCATATTATTATCACTACCTTAGGGAAATAAAAATAAATCAATTAATAGCATAATATAACACTTGGTTTTAATTATTCTCTTTTTTTTTATAGAATTTTTATCTAATGTTAAACGACCGTAATATTCTTTAAGGTTTTGTGTGAGCTATTAAAAAAATTTCACATGGAGAACTCTGTGTTAGAACAATGTTTGAATCTACAACCCTATATTTGAGTTTTGATGATAACAAAGTGAAAAGATATAGTATTTATAAGTTTCATGAATGAACTATATGCTGCCTAAAAATATTATGTTCTGACTTGCAGATACTCTGATGGATATAAGCAAGATCACGTTCATTCAGCATCAGAATTTGATTTGACACACCAGCATCAGAAGTTGCTCATCAGAACGTCAAGATCAGATAATCAACTCACGAACATGCTGAAGCTTGATGAACAGAACTGCGCGTAAACACTCTGATACAGAAACACAATAGTTCATCAGCAGCGAAGCAGAATCAGAATGAGCCAAGCCAGAACGTGCATTGAAGAAGCAACGGTACTGTGCATTGAACGCTAATTAATTCCAACGGCATCATTCTAGACAAGATCTGCTCAAAAAGGAAAGCTTGTTATTAGCATTGAATCAAGAATATTGCATTCAACGTTCATCTTCTCAAGTGCTATATAAACAAGGCTTCAAAGATTATAATGGCTAATGCTCTCAAAATCTCTACACGCAAAAAGCTGAACAATAATCTTCATTCTACCAGTTTTGCTAAACCATACTCTGATATTCTATTTCTGTTTAGCAATCTAGTTTCTAAGCTTAATTTGTGTATACATCACAGTTGTGATAAAGTTTTGTAGAAAACATTCACACACATTGTTTTATACCTTTGTAAGAAAGTGTTGCCTTGACAAACCGGATTGTGGTTTGAATCAAGAAGGCTTTAGCAGTTGTTAAAGCAGTCTGTAATATTCAGTTGAATATAGTGAATTAAGACCTCGTTGGAGAGAGGCGAAATCACCTTGACGGGTGGACTGGAGTAGTTTGAGATCAAACGAACCAGGATAAAAATATCTTGTCAATTGCTTTAAGATTTCAGTTTTACAATTCAACCCCCCTTCTTGTGTTTTTCACCCCTTCAATTGGCATCAGAGCGCCTGGTTCTGAGCTAAAACACTTAACCGTGTCAGTACAAGATCCAGCGTCAGAAAAACACAATGGCAGGAAACAATTCTCACTTCAGCAATGACAATAACGAGGACAGAGACAGATTCAGTGGCAAACCTCCAGTCTTTGATGGAGAAAACTTTGATTACTGGAAAGACAGAATTGAAAGCTTCTTTCTAGCACATGATGCTGATCTGTGGGATATGGTGACAGATGGATACACGCACCCTGTGAATGCAACTGGTCAGAAGATTGATAGAAAATCAATGACTGATCAACAAAAGCGTGATTTCAAGAATCACCATAAGGCCAGAACCATCCTCCTCAGTGCCATCTCCTATACTGAGTATGAAAAGATCTCCAACAGAGACACAGCTAAGAACATCTTTGATTCTCTCAGAATGACGCATGAGGGCAACGTTCAAGTCAAAGAAACAAAAGCTCTGGCGCTCATTCAGAAGTATGAGGCGTTCAAAATGGAAGAATCTGAATCCATTGAAACTATGTTCTCTAGATTCCAGATTCTGGTAGCTGGTCTCAAAGTTCTGGACAAAGGATACTCTACTGCCGACCATGTCAAGAAGATAATCAGAAGTTTACCCAAGCAGTGGAGGCCTATGGTTACTGCTCTAAAGCTAGCGAAAGATCTCAACAAAATCACTCTGGAGGAACTTATAAGCTCCCTCAAAAGTCATGAGATAGAGCTAGAAGCTGATGAGCCTCAGAAGCAAGGTAAGCCTTTAGCATTAAAATCTAACAAAAAATTTGAGTCTAAAGTTTTGCAGGCAGTTGAAGAAACATCGGATGGATCCTCATCAGAAGAAGACGAACTTTCCCTTCTCTCTAGAAGAGTAAATCAACTGTGGAAGCAAAGACAAAGGAAGTTCAGGAATCCCAGAAGATCTGATCAGAACGAGTCTTCTTCCAGATACAGAAGGACAGATTCTTCCTCTGGATACAGAAGATCTGAAGGCTCCTCCAGTAGCAAGAAGCCAAACACAAAAGACATCATCTGCTACGAGTGCAATGAGCAAGGACACTACAAGAGTGACTGCCCAAAGCTTCAGAGGGAAAAGCCCAAAAAGAAGTTTGGAAGAGAGAAGAAGAAAAGTCTCATGGCCACATGGGATGACTCTGACTCGTCTGAAGCTGACTCAGAATCAGATGATGAAAGGGCAAACATAGCGCTCATGGCTAACATTCCAGATGATAGTGAAGCTTCTGAATCAGACTCGGAATCAGACACAGAAGAGGTATTTCCTAACTTCGCTGTTAATTTTACAAAGGCTGAACTTGCTGAAAGCCTTAATAAGATTCTGGAACGTTATCAGCAGATTAGAGCTAAATTCAGAGACCTGAAAAGGAATCTTGAATCTGACTCTAATAAGTCTGAGAGTCTCAAATTGGAAAACTCTGAGCTGAGAGATAAAATTTCAAAATTAGAAAACTCTTTGCAAAACTCTCAGAAGGAACCAATTTCTGAAACTCCCAGCAACGCTGATGAGATCATCAAGGAGTATGATCATAGTTTCCAGAAGTTCTTAGCTAAAAGCATAGATAGAAGCAAAATGGCTTCAATGATCTATGGAGTTAGCAGAAACGTCAGGAAAGGAATAGGATACCTAGGTAAGGTTCCTACACCAAAGAATGTCATGGATTTAACCATTAAACACACTCCTTTAAATTCACACTTTGTGTATGGTCACACACATGATATCAAATATACTAGCAGTAAGCACTCTGTGAAACCAAAATTCAACCAGAGTTTTGGTAAAACTAACAAATCAGGACCCAAGAAGATCTGGGTACCTAAGGATAAAATAATACATGTTGCAGATATCTTTAGCAGCAAGTCAGAAACACCAGTCATGGTACCTGGACTCTGGCTGCTCACGACACATGACGGGAAGAAGGCATATGTTCCAAAGCCTGGAACTTAAGCCTGGAGGCCACGTTGGCTTTGGAGGCAATCAGAGGGGAAAGATAATTGGCTCTGGAACTGTAGGTAATGGAAATCTTCCCTCTATTAATAATGTTCTGCTAGTTGATGGATTGATGCATAATCTGTTATCCATAAGTCAATTAAGTGATAACGGTTATGATATAATCTTTAATCAAAAATCATGTAAAGCTGTTAGTCAGAAAGATGGGACTATCCTGTTTAATGGAAAGAGGAAAAACAACATTTATAAAATCAAACTTTCTGAACTAAAGAGTCAGAACATAAAATGTCTTCTGTCTGTTAACAACGAGCAGTGGATCTGGCACAGAAGATTGGGGCATGTTAGTATGAGAAGAATATCTCAGATTAACAAACTCAATCTGGTCAGAGGACTTCCTAATTTGAAGTTCAATTCAGATGCTCTGTGTGAAGCATGTCAGAAAGGCAAATTTGCAAAACCTTCTTTTAAATCCAAAAATGTTGTTTCTACCTCTAAACCATTAGAACTTCTGCACATTGACTTATTTGGACCAGTTAAAACTGCTTCAGTCAGTGGTAAGAAGTATGGGTTAGTAATCGTAGATGACTATAGCAGATGGACATGGGTAAAGTTCTTAAGACACAAGGACGAGTCACACTCTGTGTTTGTTACCTTCTGTAACCAAGTTCAGAATGAAAAAGATCTTAGAATCGTTAAAGTCATAAGTGATCATGGTGGAGAATTTGAAAATAAAGATTTTGAGTCATTCTTTAATGACAAAGGCATTCTGCATGATTTCTCTTGTCCTAGAACTCCCCAACAAAATGGAGTTGTAGAACGAAAGAACAGAACATTGCAAGAAATGGCCAGAACCATGATCAATGAGACAAACGTTGCTAAGACTTTCTGGGCAGAGGCAATAAACACAGCGTGCTACATTCAGAATAGAATCTCAATAAGACCTATTCTGGAAAAGACTCCATATGAATTGTGGAAGAACAGAAAGCCCAACATTTCGTATTTTCATCCATTTGGATGTACTTGCTTTATATTGAATACGAAGAATTATTTGAACAAGTTTGATTCTAAGGCACAGAAGTGTATTATGTTAGGATACTCTGAACGCTCAAGAGGGTACAGAGTATACAATACAGAAACACAGATTGTGGAAGAATCAATCAGTGTTCGTTTTGATGATAAGCTTGACTCTGAAAAGTCAAAGCAGAATGAAACTTTTGCAGGTATAGAAATTGAATTTGCAGGTTCTGAAGACAAGTCATCAGAAGCTCTCAACACAGACATTCCTTCAACGTCTGAAAGGAGAAATGCTAGAAATCCTACAACTGCTGCTGATCAACCTCAGAAGAGATTACCCAGAAGCAGTTTGGATCACCCAGAAGAGACTATCCTAGGAAGAAAGGAAGATCCAATCAGAACAAGAGCAAGCTTCAGAAACTCTGAAGAAACTCTTATGGGACTTGTGTCTCTGATTGAACCTTCTTCTATTGATGAAGCACTTCTGGATAATGACTGGATTCTGGCAATGCAAGAAGAGCTGAATCAATTCACCAGAAACGACGTATGGGATCTCGTTCCCAGACCAAAAGGATTCAACGTCATTGGAACAAGATGGGTGTTCAGAAACAAGCTAAATGAACAAGGTGAAGTTATCAGAAACAAGGCACGACTGGTTGCACAAGGTTATAGTCAGCAAGAGGGGATAGACTATACAAAAACCTTTGCCCCAGTCGCCAGGTTAGAATCTATCAGACTTTTTCATTTGCTGTTAATAGAGGCATCACTCTGCATCAGATGGATGTCAAAAGTGCATTCTTAAATGGTTATATAGAAGAAGAAGTTTATGTTCACCAACCCCCAGGTTTTGAAAATACAAAACATCCAGAACATGTTTTCAAACTAAAGAAGTCACTGTATGGTCTGAAACAAGCTCCCAGAGCTTGGTATGAAAGGCTAAGTAACTTTCTGCTTGAAAATGAATTCACCAGAGGGAAAGTGGACACTACTCTATTCTGTAAAACAGTTAAGAGTGACATTTTAGTCTGTCAAATTTATGTTGATGATATCATTTTTGGTTCTACTAATCCTTCTCTTGGAAGAAAATTTGCTAAGTGTATGCAGGCAGAATTTGAGATGAGCCTCATGGGGGAACTGAAATTCTTTCTAGGAATTCAGATCAATCAAACTCCAGAAGGAACTTACATTCATCAGAGCAAATACATCAGAGATCTTCTGAAGAAATTTGACCTCTCAGAATGTAAGCCATCAAAGATTCCAATGCATCCTACTTGCATTCTGGAAAGAGAAGAGGTAAGCAAAAGTGTAGAACAGAAAGTCTACAGAGGTATGATTGGCTCTCTCCTCTATCTGACTGCTTCAAGACCTGACATATTATTCAGCGTTTGTATCTGTGCTAGATTCCAATCAGATCCTAGAGAATCTCACTTAACAGCTGTTAAGCGAATTTTCAAGTATCTGAAAGGTACTACTAATCTGGGTTTGTTTTATAGAAAATCTAGTGATTACAGCTTAGTAGGCTACTGCGATGCTGATTTTGCTGGAGACAGAGTGGAACGTAAAAGTACTTCTGGAAGCTGCCAGTTTCTGGGAGAAAATCTGATCTCGTGGTCCAGCAAAAGGCAATCAACAATTGCTCTGTCAACAGCAGAAGCTGAGTACATAGCAGCAGCAGGATGTAGCACACAAATGCTCTGGATGAAAAGTCAGCTTGAAGATTTCCAGATTTTTGAGAGTAACATTCCTATACTTTGTGATAATACCTCTGCTATCTGCTTAAGTAAGAATCCTATTTTACATTCTAGAGCTAAGCATATAGAAATAAAACATCATTTCATTAGGGACTACATTCAGAAAGGTATTTTAAACTTAAAATTTATAGATACAGACCATCAATGGGCTGATATCTTTACTAAACCCCTTTCAGAAGATAGGTTCAATTTCATTCTGAAACATCTCAGCATGAAAGTATGCCCAGAATGAAAATGTTTTAATTCCATATATCTATCTTCAGAATGTAATTATTTTACTGTGAACTTCTGATCAATCTCCTTTCAGAAAGATAGAACATGCAGATTGTGTCAGATGCAAGTCTAAAGATCTGAGAGTCTAATCTCAAAGACAGACGTGCTGATCACTACATCAAACAAGTGTCATCCGATCATCAGCAAATCTCTGAAGCAGAACGCGTGCACGCTTCTGAGAAGGCAAAGCGCTGATTGGGTGCATTGAGACACATGTCTGGTAACCGTTTTTAAGTATCTTTCTCAAATCCCCCAAAATCAGCAAGCATTTAATGAAAAGTAATCACGCTTGTTAAATGGCAATCATTATTTTTTCTCTCTCTTAAAAACGTTTAATTTTTCAAAATAATTTTGAAAAACTCTATTTAAGCACATTAATCCTTCATTCTTATTCTTTACGCTTTCTCATAATCACTCAAGCATTTTCTGCATATTTCTGAGTTCTTGCAAACCTTTTTCTTTCAAACTCATTCTCAAAGCTTTTTTAGTGTGAACAATGGCATCCTCCAGCATTTCTGCAGGCAATCAGAAGAAAGCAACTTCTGAGCAATATCAGGTGCCACTCAGAACTCTTCTCACTCCGGTAAAGAACCTTGAAGTTCTCTCTGAGTTAATCATCGACTTTGAAAGTTTGAAGGATAATGGATTTGACCTAACTGAAGAAATTAGGGCTCAAAAGTGGGAGAGGTATTTCGATAGGTTGGTTGGACCAACATTCCCTGCGCTAGTCAAGGAATTTTGGATTCACGCCAAGGTTTCTAAACATCTAGTCATCTCTTCTGTCATGGGAAAGAAGATAGTGATTTCTGAAGATCTCATTGCTAGGCTAATCGGTCAAAGTGGTGGTGGAGTCCGTTGTGTGGACATGGCTGAAAGATGCCCTGATATAGGTGTGGTAGCCAACAGAATTTTCACTCTTGGAATGCCCAGCAGCAAAATCAAGGATCTGAAGGATCACTGCAGAGTATGGGCTAAGATTGTTCTTGGCTGCTTCAATCACAGGAAACCAACAAGTTCTCCTGATTATATAAACGTGGATCAGCAGTTTCTGATCTACTTTATTGATCAGAGGGTAAAGATCAATCTGGCACACTTCCTGTTCAACCATCTCAAGACAAGTGTCAAAGAAACAAGAGAAGAAGAAAGGACCAAAAGGGACTGGATACCGTTTGGAAGGCTCATATCAGATATTCTGACAGAGAATAGACTGATTGAACATCTGATCGAAGCTCAGGAGATGAGCACTATTGAACCAACTATTGGGAAACCGCTGAACGCTAAGAATCTGAAAAAGATGAAGCTGATAGAAAATATTCAGAAGGAACCCAGAGTTACTTCAACTGCTGATATCTCCAGCAGAAGAGTGCCTCTGAGTGATTTTCCAATATTTTCTGAAATGGAATCCAAACCAGAGATGTTTCTCAGGTATCCAGATGCGTACAAGGCAGAAGATACAGGTTCAAAGCTGAAGATCAAATATCTGAGTCAAACCCAACCAGAAGTGACTCAGAAGAAGACAAAGAAGAGGAAAGCGCCAGCAGAAGGATCATCTCATCAAACTCCAAAGAAAAGAGGTATTTCATCTGCTGCCCCTGTTTTAATTTCATCTACTATTCCAACATCTGCTGCCCCTTCTCAAACCTCTCACAGAATATCCATTCCAATCCCTACCATTGATGAAACCATACCAGAAGACCCTTTTGAGGCCTTACTACTCAGAAGACCCAGAACTAAGATTCCCAAACAACCAACTGTTTCAACAACACCAGCACTTGATAGAGTGCTAGCTGATATTGAGCGTGAACATGCTTCTGCTCAACCAAATTCTGAACCACCAAATATTCCTCCTCCACAATCAGAACAACCACTCACAGAAGAACCTCTGATCCCTGAGCAATCAGAGATTCCACCTCCCCAACCAGAAAATAATCCACCTTCACCACAAACAGAGTTTCACCATTCCAAAACCCCTTCTCCTCATCATTCTGACCCTCACTCACCTCAACCATCACCGTTGGCAATCCAGTTGCCATGTGGAACCACTATTGTCAGGCCCCAGTTGCCATCCTCATTAGAATCAACACCTCCAAAAACTCCAACCACTCCAATAGAAATATCTGACTCTGATTCTGATACCCTTCCTCCAAAACAAACAACCTCTCAGAAAACCGCTGAAAACCCCAACAGGACTTTCATTGACTTCACAAGTCTTGAACGTCTTGCTGATCTAAGACACAAAATTGCCATCCCCAAACCAAAGCAACCAGATGTTGGCTCTGGTATTTTGAATTTTGAAACAGGTGTGCTGCAATGGATTGCTTCTTTGAAGCAAGTCTGTCCCGGGATGATTGACCCAGCGGCTTCTGATCAGCTCTGGTCACAGTTCAGATTATGGGTTCGTGCTGAAGCCCTCAAGTTGCAGGATGTCAACTATGAGCAGGCTCAACAGAACTTCAGCAAGCTGCTGAAGGAAGTTGAAAGTCAGCTGCCTCAAGAAGTTGTGCTCCCTCTGGACAGTGAATCTTGGTCTGAGAAAGAGCAAGCTGCAAAGGTGCAACCATCAGAAGAAGACAAGACCATTCAGGCTGAAGAAAATCCAGCAGAAGATGTCGCTGAAAGTTCTGAGAAGCTTCCTCCTTCTGATGCTTCTCAAGCTGCCTTGGACAGGCAGACTCTGGAAGAATTAAGGCTGAATGACTTGCGTCTACAGCAGCGGATGGAAGAGAATGATCAGAAGATGAAAGCACGAATGGATGTGCAGGACAGCAAAATTGACACTGTGGTCAACATGGTTCAGAAGCAGAATGAAACTTCTGAAAAGATTCAAGCAATGCTGGAGAGCCTGTTCTCACGCATGCCCCCTCAACCTTAAAATCGTTTTCATGCATAACTTTTTTTATGTCTTCTTCATTTTCCGATGTCCTGTTTTAAGTTTTTGTAATGTTCTCTTGCTCTGATTCTGAACTATCTTAATATGATTAGTTTTTCTGATCAAATTGTTTTAGCACATCACCAACACTTTTTGATTGCTGACAAAAAGGGGGAGAACAAGAATGATATTTAAAATCAATAACGGCTAACTAGACAGAAATTCTCAAACATTCTAACTCTATTACTTTAAATGTTTTTCTGTTTTGTCTTAAAGTCTACAGGCACAAGGAAGCTCCTGGACACTCTGATCCAAAGCAAAGCTCTGACAAGAATAACCCTGAAGCTCTGCTCTCTGATAAGTCAAAGACTCTTATAATCTGATGTTCAAAGAAAGAAAAAGATCTGATCCTGAAGAACACGTATATCAAAGGGAAGTAACAAACTCAGGGGGAGTATCTCTTAACTCTGATTTCTCCTTACTTCTTAACTCTGAAACATTTCCCAGATACCTTTTCACGTTATTTTTCATTTAAAATATCTAGTTTTTGTCATCATCAAAAAGGGGGAGATTGTTAGAACAATGTTTGAATCTACAACCCTATATTTGAGTTTTGATGATAACAAAGTGAAAAGATATAGTATTTATAAGTTTCATGAATGAACTATATGCTGCCTAAAAATATTATGTTCTGACTTGCAGATACTCTGATGGATATAAGCAAGATCACGTTCATTCAGCATCAGAATTTGATTTGACACACCAGCATCAGAAGTTGCTCATCAGAACGTCAAGATCAGATAATCAACTCACGAACATGCTGAAGCTTGATGAACAGAACTGTGCGTAAACACTCTGATACAGAAACACAATAGTTCATCAGCAGCGAAGCAGAATCAGAATGAGCCAAGCCAGAACGTGCATTGAAGAAGCAATGGTACTGTGCATTGAACGCTAATTAATTCCAACGACATCATTCTAGACAAGATCTGCTCAAAAAGGAAAGCTTGTTATTAGCATTGAATCAAGAATATTGCATTCAACGTTCATCTTCTCAAGTGATATATAAACAAGGCTTCAAAGATTATAATGGCTAATGCTCTCAAAATCTCTACACGCAAAAAGCTGAACAATAATCTTCATTCTACCAGTTTTGCTAAACCATACTCTGATATTCTATTTCTGTTTAGCAATCTAGTTTCTAAGCTTAATTTGTGTATACATCACAGTTGTGATAAAGTTTTGTAGAAAACATTCACACACATTGTTTTATACCTTTGTAAGAAAGTGTTGCCTTGACAAACCGGATTGTGGTTTGAATCAAGAAGGCTTTAGCAGTTGTTAAAGCAGTCTGTAATATTCAGTTGAATATAGTGAATTAAGACCTCGTTGGAGAGAGGCGAAATCACCTTGACGGGTGGACTGGAGTAGTTTGAGATCAAACGAACCAGGATAAAAATATCTTGTCAATTGCTTTAAGATTTCAGTTTTACAATTCAACCCCCCTTCTTGTGTTTTTCACCCCTTCACTCTGTTGATTTTAATGTAGATCACAGTGATGTGATAAGGTATGTAATTCATTTTCGTAATGTGCTTTGCAAGTTTCAGTTGGCTGCATCTCACAAGAAGAGAAGTGATTCATAGGAGATAGCTTATATAGATCCACCTCACAGTTGCACTGCCACTAATATTGTACATGATCACCGAAAATTATGCTCTGAAATGATATGTCAAGACATTTTTCCTCTTGTTACCTAGGACCCATCAGTTAAGATAAGTATAATAATCTCTCATATTATGACACATTACAGTTATACCCCCTTATACAAGAAAGTGTGAATTGCAATGACAAAGGTTGTTGAACAGGTATACGGAAACTAGGAGGATTCGTACAATGAACTTTCACAATATTTAGTGGCACTTAAGACATATGCTCTAGGAATTATTACAATTATGGAGACATTGTCAACAATTACGCCAGAAAAAACTTGTGTTAGTGGAAATAGAATATTTCATTGACTCTTTTGGGCATTTTAACCATGCATCAAAGGTTTTGCATTCTGCAAACTTATTATTCAAATTGATGGAACATGGTTGTAAAGGAAATACAAGGGCACATTAGCTATGGCAGTGGCACAAGACGACAACAATAATATCTTTCCCATTGCATTCTCTCTAGTTGAAAGTGGGATTGTTGGTGGTTAGAGTTTCTTTCTCAAGAAAATCAGAACACGCGTTGCTCCATAACCTAACCTCTATTTGATTTTAGACAGACATGTATCAATTAAGATTGCTTACAATAATCCTGATAACGAATGTCAAAATCCTCTTTCTACCCATGTTTATTGCATTAGGCATATTGCACAAAACTTCATGCGAGAAATCAAAGGCAGGATCCTTCAGAAAAAAGTAGTGAATGAAGGGTATGCTTTAAATCAACTATCATTCCAACACTACTCGACAAAATTAGATTGTCAAATGTGAATTCATTGAAGTGGGTGGATAAAATTCCATTTAGGAAGTGAACAAGGGCATTTGACAAAAATTAATATATATATATATAACTTTTGGTTACATCAAAATTAACATAAACGCCCCTAAAACATAAACATGACCCAACAACACACGAACATAAATTCGCCTAAAACAACAACACAGACAATAAATAAAAACACTTAACAGAGGCATATGTCTAAGATATTATAACACATAAAACAATATCATCTAATGAAGACATCATAGCTCTAACACCAGTGTCATCTTTAACTCGCACCCACATACGCTGCATAATATTATTGTAATCTACAATTGAGATATATGAAACAAACCTCTCAATACTTATAATTATTTTCCCATCTACAATATCCATATAACTAACGGTTCAAAGTCCTTCAAGATGCTCGAAAGTGTGGATGTTCCAAAAAAGCATTTTCATCGGAGACTTTTTTCTCAAAAAAAACACACACTTATTTCTTCTAACAATCATCATAGAACTATTAAAGTTAAGAAGAGGTATTTTGGAGTGACTAGTTGAATTGGAGCTATCCTTTAGCATTGCACATAAGCGCCAATTTAACTGGTGCCTCCTTTTAAAGCATATCACACTAGCTCCAATTGGATTGGCTAGACTAGATGGAGTCGCCAATTCAATTGGCGCCTCCCTTTAATTTTATAGTGGAGTTACCAATTCATCTGGTGTTGGCTATGTGTTCCAATTTTTTTTGTTTAAAATTGGGGTAGATTGGGAATTTTTTGAAACATGGGCTAATTTGAGAATAAAATTGAAAATGTGGGTTATTGGGGTAAAAATTTCTATTTTTACAATTGTTTTATATTCTCTTTCTATCTAAAAATTGAATAAATTAATATATGTGTATTGAAATAGGAATAAACAAAAATACTGATAATGCACCTCATTTCTTCTAAATTAATAATTTCTTATAAAAAACAAAAGGAAATTACATGGGCATCATGTCTAGCATAGTCAGGGCCTTTAAGTAGTCGGGGAGTGTCTTCAACCTAGACCTGGTTATTATGGTACTTTGTCTAATTTGATTGAATATGCATTGTTTTGTTTGAGTTTCGTTCAAAGAAAGAAACTCTAATTTGTCTAAAACATTTCATATTCCTTTTTGTATTCTTCATGATCATACATACCATGATTCTCTAATCTTCCCTATCCATAGCCATTTTTGTTATACTTTTATTGTCTATTTTAAAAATCATGTCCATAAAACAACAATATAGGTCAAAATCCATAGCTTTGTTAAGAGAAATTTCTTCCACCGTCATCAGATTATCATCCCCATCAATGAGCCAGGCACATGCTTCCATTGGATTATCATCCCCATCAATAAGCCTGATACATGCCTCCATCGAGTTATTATCCCCATCAATGAGCCATATACATGTCGTTATTTTCTCCCCTTGGTCATTGTGAAAGATTGCTCATAGGCCCCTTTACTTTTTTGTTTAAACAAGAATCAACATTGTACCTCAACCATCTATGGTCGAGCGGTTTCCATGTAGTTCTTTGAGTTTTTAATCTATAGTTGATGGACTGGGTATTCATATTATTCCATGTGTTGTTGTTTTGAGGTATCCTCTCCTCCTCTCTATTTTGTTATTTTTTTATTGAATTTCATTCCATTCTATTTTCCCCATTCTCTTTGTTTTTGAGGTTTTATGATAATTTCCTTGATTTATAGGTTTATTGTCGTTGATATGATCTTTGGATCTACCATTCCCCTAGGCGCATAGACCTTACATGTTGCCATCCTGTTGATTGAGATATTTCCTAGTAGTGTCTTGGAAACACAACCATTGGTTGTAGTGACTTGAGGCGTTGATTTCATAAAGGAGCTTCTTGTTATAATCATTGTTTGAAGACATTCTAAAATTTTGGATCATTATTTTATTTATGCAACCAATTCCCTTCGTCCTTCTCATACTTCTATACTGTTAGGCGTTAGAGTTGTTGTTCACAAAATTGTGCTTTTTAGTCTGGTCCCGCATACCTTGCATGTTAACTTTATCATAATTATGAGGCATCATAATATTATCAAAATAGGTAAGATTCTTGCTTTTTCTATTTTTTTCCTCTGGTTTTCTTATCCCTGGATTCATCTTGATTATTGTTGTCTGTGATGGTTTCAACCTACTTATTATGAGAGTGTTCATTGTGATTTCTAAAGTCTTCCATTTGGATAAGAAGATGGGCTGGGTCACCATTATCCTAGTGTTTTGTCATAGTTGTGGAGGTAATGTCGCCAACGTTCCTGTTTCTAGCCTTCTCTGTGAGAAGATTGGATGTTGTTTGTAACAAATTGTAAAGGTGATCATTTAGCTTATTGTTGTGAAGGTTTTCATTGTCGTTGTTGTGGTTATTAGTATGGTGAGGAGGAAAGTAATGAGTTTCTTTCTCATAGTCCATGATATTCATGTGGGATCTTTTATCTTCTTATCTATCATCGTTGTTCACCTTTTTACCGTAGACGTCTATATCCTTCAAATTATGTTTGTCTTTATAACACTAGTTGTCACTATCATTTCGTTTGCAATTAGTTTTTCTAGGATGGGTTGCTTTGAGGTAGGATTAAACTCCATTGTAGGCTCTATTTATGGAACCTCTGGAGGTATGAAGTTTTCTTTATAAATCATAACATTTTTGGCATACCATATGTTATCTAATATGTTAATACTGAGGGAAGTAGTGTAATTATTAGATGACTACTTGTATGATTCATTATAGATGTTATTAAATTATTATCAGTAATTAATAATTTGCATATTATAAAATTGGTATTGCTAATTTGTGCCATAAGGGAATATGTTATGAAACACAAATGGAAAACTTATGTTGTAAAAACATAATGAAAAGTGAAACTCTATTCCTCAGGGGACAAATGTTGGACCAAATCTATGAAACAACTTATCCAACCAGATTCAATACACTGCGACAACGAGAATAATTCAAAGTATAACAATAAAGAACACAATAGAATTGGTAACTCAGTTAAGCGTAAACCACATCTATATAAGGGGGACTTTCAATCGAATAAAGGAAATCCACTCTTCTATAGAATTAGTACAATGTGTCTTAGATGAACAATCCCTTTGTTCAATGCTCGTCTTTTTAATTCTACCCTAGTTTCTTTCTATTTAGGACTCCCCCTAAGTATGAGAACCCTCTCTCACTTTCTCTCAATTACTAATCCCAAGTGATCAAATTCAATAAACACAATGATGAATATTGAACTACAACTCAACTAAACAAACCAACTAATATGCCTTATAATATGAATGAAGCAATAGTGTGATATACAAAAGCAATCAAACAAAAGACTCAACAAAAACCCAAGAACAAAAATTCAATCCCAATGTACACCCTCAACAATGAGGTTTGAGTCTCCTTAAATAAAAATGCAATTATGAGCTTTTTCTCTTTGGATATTTGATCTGATCTCGTTCAGAATAATAGTTGATATTATTGGATTTGATTTGTTCCATAAAAGTATTCAATAGAATATATGATTTGTTTTAAATTCAAATTTAAATTTAAATCTTAATTTAAATTGATTTAATCTTTAAATAGCTATCAAACAAATCACACAAATATTGATAAACAATTTGCAACAAATCTGATTGAAATAATGAGAAAATAATGTGCATAACACCTTTCACGTTGCGCTGCTGATAGGGGTCAAATATGGCACACATGCTGGGACATCTGTTCCCACATCTTTCCTTCTTCTCAGGAACAACTTAAACAAACTATATTGTTTTTGCATAATTGCTGGAAGCGGTAAAGCGGCAAGCAAAAAGTAAGTTATTAATTTAGCGAGTGATATTTAGGTTATATCGTATCGTGTCCCTAGAGATTGGTGTATTGAAATGTCGTTTGACAAATCTCTTGTTAATGAGTTTGGTTTTAAATGGGTTGAAAGGAAAAGTTCAATAGAAAATAAATGTATAAAAAGGAAAAGGAATAACTGATCAAGCATGCATATATACTACTTCTCACAGACTTAAACCTATCGACCTGTTATATACTAAACTTACAATATTCATCAATGTCATCACGTGTCAAACACAACACCCACTGTATCACCTCGGTGAAAATCTCTCAACCAACCTTAACAACATAGAAGTCAACCATGCTCGCTTGTGTCAATGATCTCTCAGAGTGACACAAACAACACAGAGACATTAATCACAAACACCCTAAGTGAATAATAGTGCTAAATCTATCTCTAGAATTCAAATATTATTAGATAATAATCCTAGATAAGAACTCAAGCAGTATATGTCTATAGCAACTCAAATCCCTAGCACAGAGCAAAAATCAAGGATAATAATTGACAAAGATTTGTAAAGAAAGTTTTATATAACGCCAAGAGCGATGAGTATACATTAGTTCAAAGAAATACATATACAAACTCAACCAATAGAGAATACACAAAGAAAAAGAGAAATGAACCACAAATCTACCGGTTTGTCAGCGTCGATCAAAGAGTAATACACCCCAGATCATCCGTATGCAAGCTCTATAGTTGTTATCTAAGCTAATCCTAACAAAATTGGAGGTTGATGGAGTTGGGAGCAAAAACTTTCACAAAACCATAACAAAAACTGAACTAAAAATGAAGTTATAAAATAAATCTCAGCAGACCGTGCTAAGCGAGCCTAGTGCTCTAAGTGCGACTTCTTTATTTTACACATCAAATCGCCCTAAACCGCGCTAAGCACGATATTCGCGCTAAGCGAGCTTCAAAATAATGCTGCTGCAAAAATGTCAAAACGCAAGCAGCACACTACAAAATATGTTGAGCGCACTCGCGTTTAGCGGCCTTCTGCATGCTAAGCGAGCTCTCCTAGGAAAAACTAGTCTTTTATTCCTAAAACGCACATCTGAAGCCGTGCCTTCGACACCTTATTCTTCGATGCTCTAAAATGCAACAAATACCTACGAAATAAATGGAAAAACATAAAACGGTACACTATGTATACAAAAACACAAATAAACACAAACTAAACGTATTTACACAAAAGTCGGGTTTATTCAATGATATTTACAACAAAGAGTCGATAAGTGTAACAAAAAGTATATACAAAAATAACTACAATTTGCACTTATCAAACTCCCCCCAACTTGAACTTGTTTGTCCTCAAACAAGACCATTCAACTCAAAGAACCAAAAGTAATCAACCAAAGAATCATGAATCAACAAGTTTTACAACGGAAAACAAATGTATGGTTCAAACAAAAATGCACACACAAGGTAAGTACTTACCTTAATCCTACAACGACAACATTTAAATGAAACAAATTCTAAGTACAAAAGTCATACTAAACATTCTAAACTAAAACAAGCTCAATCATGAACCACACCTAGTAAAAATTCATCGTTAGATGAAGAACACACAAAAGTGAGGGGAAAAAAAACACATCCACAATCTTGTAAACAATAGAATAAATTATGAATTCATCCAAAAACTCATATTAAAAATACAAATGCAAGAATCACAAGAGATTTTTAAGGTTGTAATGTGGCTTGGTTAACAAATAAGGGATAAGTCCTTAAGCTAATCGAAATAAAAACTTGTCTTAACCTAAGGGAGTAATTAACTCACAAAGACTCAAGCAAAATAATTTCAATCAAACTTCTTCTTTATTCCAAATTCCAAACCAGCACACATCACTTATTATCACAACATTATTCCATAATCTTTTTGTTTTTGTTTTTCAAAACTTTTCTCTTTTTTTTCTTTCTTTTTTTATTTTCTTTATTTTTCACTTTTCTTTTTCTTTTTCTTTCTTTCTCAACCTCATAGTAATACACACAAGCATATAAACACGTATCTCCCCAACTTGAATTCAATCAACATCATAATATGAATACTTTCTACTTTCTAAGGCAGGGTAAAAATTCAAACTACAAATCATAGTTAAAGGTTCAAGAAAACAAAGAATCAATATCCATACAAAAATATGAACCAAACACTCATAGGCAAGTATTAAACAAAAACAACATGGAGATCGGCAAAAAGGGTCAAAAGGGGTTACTAATGATCACACACTCACAAGGTGAATTGACTATTTGGCCAATGGTAGTTGTGCTCAAAATGAAACAAAAAATGCCTTGATCATGTTCATGCTTTCATACAAGAATTTTTTTTATTAATAACCAAGTATTAAAAAAATATTTCGCAAATAACCGGGTTTCGGAAAAAATTACGCAAATAACCATGTTTGAGATGGCTCCATAAAGGAGGAGCCATCTCATTTGGCGCATCCTCCTATTTTTATAAGGGAGGCGCCATCTCATTTGGCGCCTAAGGGCAAATGGCAAGCCCTAAGCCAAATGAGATGGCGCCTATGTGGAAAAGTAGGTCAAAAAAATTTTTTTTTTCCTTTCCTGCGCGTTGCGTATTAGACAGAGATAACCAAGATTGATTTTTTATTTGAAAAAAAATAATTACATTCAACTGTTTTACATTTAAATAACAGTAAAAAAATAGATACAAAAAATACTGAAAAAAAAAAGATGCATCAATGATCCCCAGGAACCCGGTAATGACCCCCAGTTCCGCATCCCCGTCCTCGCCTTTCTCTTGCTGGGTGCCGTCTCGTTTCCTGTTGCGGCAAGGTCGATGGCCCAGCGAAGTCAATGCGATCCGAATCCATAAAATCAGTAAGATCTCCGTATCTCGAAGATCCGCTCTGGTACAGTCGGTTACCCATGCCCTCGAAGTTTGGTCGTGTTGGCGGTGGGTGGGGTTCCATGGTTGGTCGGTAGCATTGGTCGTCTGAGTATGGGGGGTAGAAAGGAAATGGATCTTGGGGTGTTTGGTACTGTGGATGTTGGGTTGTTTGGTGATATGGTGGTTGATGGTAGGTTTGGTCGGGTTGGTCGTAATCGTCTGACATTCCCATATCAGGGCTAAGGCTGGATGTTGAGGGCCCCATATTAGGATATGTGGAAGACTGAAATTGGGTATGGGGTATGTGGGTTTGCTGGTATTGGGGTTGGTATTGTGGTTGGGTTTGAGGCATATCTGGGTATTGGTAGTTTGGCGGTGACTGTGGTTGGTAGTACGGCATTTGGTTGTAGTTGTGTTGTGGTGGGGAATGTGGTTGTGTGTTTGTTGGTCTGTTTCTTCTTGGGGGTGGGTTTGAGGTTGAAGGATTTTGGGTTTGTTGGTGGGGAATCGAGGGTTGTGCCCATTGTGTGCGTGGGTCAACCAAGTACCTCGGATGAGACACGTGCATATCTGGGTTACTAACCGACCTGTACCACGACATATATTGATCGGTGTGTCGCATGTTACCTTGAGTAAGGAAAACAGGGGATTGCAAGATGTAGCGGTGACGCCTTTGCCACATTTTACACCATTCTGGAGCAAAGTCTTTCCAGTTGGTTAGATTCCACTGGGCGTCGACCCTTTTTAGATGCCAGGGGGACAAATCTGTTGGGTCACTTGGTATCTCTTGGATCATTCCGAACTGCATCTTCACGCGGTCGCTGTGGTGCATCTCCACAATGTTGAACCGAATGAGTGCAGTCTTTGCAGTCCAAGTTGCTGCATCCTCTGGATTTGGAGAATGGTCCAAACCCAAATATGGTCTCCAGACGAACTGCGATAAAATTTAAATCAGGTAAGCGCAAAAGTAATGTATAAATAAATAAAATGACCAAAAGTTAAAAGCTACGACTTACGTCATCTGGGCCTAGGTGATCCAACAGATTCCGGTAGAGTGCGACATTGAATCTGGGATTCTTGCCGTAATCCATACCCCTCACGCAGTACCTATAGGAAATGAGAAACATGTTATTTTTAGCATATATTTTGGAAAGAGAAGAATAGTTATAAATGCTATAACTTAATGACTTACTTTGTTGCGTAAGGGAAACCAAAAGTGTTGTTGTTGATGGGGTTTAAGGACTCCATCCTCCACCAACCCCAGGCTTGTAGTAAAAATGCGCACCCATAAAATGTACATTTTTCCTTGACTGCGTTTTTGCACAAGGAACTGTACAGGTGGGCTAATACTGCAGAACCCCAACTAAATTTTCTAGTTTTATCAAAATTGGTTAGTAAATGTAAGTACATGAAATTTACACTATTTCCCGTACTTTCGGGAAATAAAAAAGTACCAAAAAGTATCATTATATACGTCCGGGCTTTTACTACTCGGTCATTTTCTGAGGAATTTTCATTTAATTCAATACTTGCATAATGCCGTTTCAGGTCAGTGAGTAGTATTCCCTGCCCTCTTGCTCCACCCCCTTCTACCATGTCCCTACCCAACAGTTCTTCACACTGTGAGTTGGGTTGTTGAACCGACCCGTTCACCGCTTTACCGTCAATAGGGAGGCCCAGTAGCATGTAGACATCTTCGAGAGTGATGGTACATTCACCTATTGGTAGGTGAAATGTATGGGTCTCCGGTCTCCACCTCTCCAACATTGCAAGGATGAATTTGGAGTCAATGGTGCAGTTGGAGATCTTTATCACGTGTCCAAAACCTGCATATTCCAGATAAGGGACGATAAAAGGGTCGGGGGCCAGGTATTTGTGCGAACGGATTCTGAATCTTTGTGTATCCTGAGATCATAATTAAACAAGAGTAAGATTAATTAAGATGAACAACACGTTTTTTAAAGTATGAAAAATGTATAACCAAAGAAGAGACTTACAAATGCAGCAATGTTTTCCCTTGTGCCTCTGTGAGTATCTCCCATTGTTAGAAGGGCCATTCTTCAGAACGCTTGAGTGAATGAAAGACTTAGGAAGAAATAAGGAGTATGATAGACTTAAGAAATATTTCGTAGCAGAGAGTGAGAGAGTGAGAGTTGTGTGGGTGTGAGATATGTTTCATAAGGTATGTATTTATAGGCAACTAATTCTGATGTAGTGGTTGCATGCATGCGAGGTGTCACATTTGCATGCTTAGGGAGTTACACATATGCATGCATGCATTTACAAATAATGTAAGGTGTCTTTCTCTGTTGCATGCATGCCTATTGGAGCTGACGGGTGGCAGGCTTAGACAAAACTTTTATGTGTGTATTATAGGGCCAGGCTAGGTGGCAGCATAAGCCCATGCATGTAATACGATTGGACAGTAAGGGAGGCGCCATCTCACTTGGAGAAATAGTACAAAAATGAATGTTGTCGCCACCCCATTTGGCGAATAAGAGGTGTCACGTTTTACAGCATTGTCTCAGGCTAGGTGGCAGCCTTTGGGATGCCTTTCTCTGTTGCATGCATGCCTATTGGAGCTGACGGGTGGCAGGCTTAGACAAAACTTTTATGTGTGTATTATAGGGCCAGGCTAGGTGGCAGCATAAGCCCATGCATGTAATACGATTGGACAGTAAGGGAGGCGCCATCTCACTTGGAGAAATAGTACAAAAATGAATGTTGTCGCCACCCCATTTGGCGAATAAGAGGTGTCACGTTTTACAGCATTGTCTCAGGCTAGGTGGCAGCCTTTGGGATGCCTTTCTCTGTTGCATGCATGCCTATTGGAGCTGACGGGTGGCAGGCTTAGACAAAACTTTTATGTGTGAAGAATAGGGCCAGGCTAGGTGGCAGCATAAGCCCATGCATGTAATACGATTGGACAGTAAGGGAGGCGCCATCTCACTTGGCGAAATAGTACAAATATGAATGTTGTCGCCACCCCATTTGGCGAATAAGAGGTGTCACGTTTTACAGCATTGTCTCAGGCTAGGTGGCAGCCTTTGGGATGCCTTTCTCTGTTGCATGCATGCCTATTGGAGCTGACGGGTGGCAGGCTTAGACAAAACTTTTATGTGTGAAGAATAGGGCCAGGCTAGGTGGCAGCATAAGCCCATGCATGTAATATTATTGGACAGTAAGGGAGGCGCCATCTCACTTGGCAAAATAGTACAAATATGAATGTTGTCGCCACCCCATTTGGCGAATAAGAGGTGTCACGTTTTACAGCATTGTCGCAGGCTAGGTGGCAGCCTTTGGGATGCCTTTCTCTGTTGCATGCATGCCTATTGGAGCTGACGGGTGGCAGGCTTAGACAAAACTTTTATGTGTGAAGAATAGGGCCAGGCTAGGTGGCAGCATAAGCCCATGCATGTAATATTATTGGACAGTAAGGGAGGCGCCATCTCACTTGGCGAAATAGTACAAAAATGAATGTTGTCGCCACCCCATTTGGCGAATAACAGGTGTCACGTTTTACAGCATTGTCTCAGGCTAGGTGGCAGCAAATCTCATTGAATCAATGAATGGGGTATTCAAGGGCATACGAAACCTCCCCATCACTGCCTTGGTGAAATCCACGTATTTTAGGATGGCTGCGTTATTTGCCAAAAGAGGTGAAATGTGGTATTCGGTCTTGCAATCAGGACAACTGTGGAGTGAAAGCTGTATGAAATACATTAAGGCTGAAAGTGCAAAAGCCAACACTCACATGGTTACACGGTTTGACCGCCATAGCCACAACTTCATTGTGAAAGAGACAATTGACCACAATGAAGGCCTGGCAAGACAGGAATACAGGGTCATTTTACCTTCTCAATGGTGCGATTGTGGCAGGTTTCAAGCTTTTCGTATGCCTTGCTCTCATGTCATTGCCGCTTGTGCGCATACCCATCAAGACGCGCTTCAACTGCTATCAAACGTTTATAAATCTGAGACGTTGCTAACTGTTTACAACAACAACTTTCCTTTGGTGGCAAAACCGGACTATTGGCCTGAATACAGCGGTGATATAGTTTGGCACAATGACCAAATGCGAAGGAACAAGAAGGGTCGTCCCAAAAGCAGGCGCATAACAACAGAAATGGACGATCTAGACAGGTTGGAAAGAAAGTGTGGTTTATGCCGTCAGGTCGGACACAATCGCAAAAACTGTCCGAATCGGGCGTCTGGCTCGACCACATAAATTTTGTAATACAATAAATCTTTTCAATATTTGTGTTGTAAACATTATGGGTTTTCCGTTAATAAAACTGTTCACACAATTTAAGAAATTCAATATAGGAAATTACATTAGGGTTTTCGCGTACAACAATGATTAACGATAATCAATCTAGGAAATTAAATTAGGGTTTTCGCGTACAACAATGATTAACGATAATCAATCTAGGAAATTACAACTGTTAACACAATTTCATCTGACCCATGCATCATCAGCATTACATCACTGTCTGTTTTGACTTCCTCCAACCACACATTAGGTCTTCCTGTCGCATGCGAGGTTGTTGTTCGTTTTCGCTGGATCCTTCGAATTTTTTCCCCCTCGGCGATGTCTCCATCTAGCCACCGCATCAGCTCCCGCTTCAGACGCTCCATGGAGTGAATGTGCCAGAATTTCATTTTCATCGCGGGTTTCGTGGCGGAGAATATAACGTAACCATCTCTGCTAAAAATCATAGGCGACGTCATTACGTAAATAAGGGAGTACAAAATAAAAATACAGTGCGAGAAAGTGTGAGAAATTTCAAAGAAACGGACGAATTATTTATAAAACGGCAAAAAACCCTAGTTTTGCCCTAGGCGCCAAGTGAGATGGCGCCTCCTCTCCTATTTAAGGAGCATGCGCCATCTCACTTGGCTAAAAGCCAATGGAGGCGCCAAGTGAGATGGCGCCTAGGGCAAAACCCTAGGTGCATGCGCCAAATGACTTGGCTCCTCCTTTATGGAGCCATCTCAAACATGGTTATTTGCGTAATTTTTTCCGAAACCCGGTTATTTGCGAAATATTTTTTTAATACTTGGTTATTAATAAAAAAAATTCTTCATACAATCAACACAAACTAAAGATTAAACATAATAAAATTCAATTAAAACAAGAATTGTGGCCACCAGCATATGTGAATAATGGAAAGCTTCCTCATGTTTATGGGTAAAAAGGGAACTAAAGTGATTCAAGTCATGAGCAAGTAATACAAAAAGAATGAATGGTATGGTAATTATACAAATGATAAATTTCCTAAACATGTTATGTTATAGAAAGTGATAAACGAGTACCTGTCGAGTACCAACTTCAAAAACTATCATTACCATACATCCGCAAGTTGACACACTCAAAATCGGAAAATCTCCAAAAGCGACCTCAAGCCATCGAACCAAAATTTGAGTCTAAACAACAACAAAAGAATTAGAAATATTATTATTAATTACTATACTATAAAGCCTTGGGTGAAGTGGGAAAAAGGAGAGCCAAGCAAAAAATTAAAAATAATTTATTGGCTCTACACAACATGATGCGCTAAGCGGCATAGAGCACGCTAAGCGCGCTACACCAGTTGCAGAAAAACTAGGACAGCAATAGCAGTGCAACATCACCCTCTACAATCACTTACAAAAACTCAAACATATAATATTTATATCACACAAACTTCCTTAAGCTAAACACGAAAAGCTTGCGGAAAAACACAAATTGATATAACAAAACAAACAGTTAAAAGTGAATTAAACAAGTTGAAAAGTGAAAATTTGAGAATTTAAAACAGGTCCAATTTTAACTTGTTAAAACACAAGTCAACACATACATAAACGAATACAAACAAAATATGTGTGTTTTACGTTGTAAGCTCGACGCCTTTATTGTTCGAGCTAGTAACCTCCTCTCATCATGCCATGGTATTGTCACACCGTGTAAACCTAAAGAAAGTGTCCTAACAAGCATACAACAAACGTTACAAAAACAAGGCAATACACAACAATACGTGAAAACAAAGAAAAACACATATATACACAAGTATGGAAAGTAAACACAAAACATGTACAAGTAAAAATAGACAAGTTTATGTACACATTTTATATAACATATACATTAATTACATAACTCAAAAACAAAGAAACTATCGCAATGTGAAACAGTAAACACCGATCTCCGACAACAACGCCATTTTGCTGGAAGCGGTAAAGCAGCAAGCAAAAAGTAAGTTATTAATTTATCGGGTGATATTTAGGTTATATCGTATCGTGTCCACATAGATTGGTGTACTGAAATGTCGTTTGACAAATATCTTATTAGTGATTTTGGTTTTAAATAGGTTAAAAGGAAAAGTATCAACAAAAAATAAATGTATAACAAAGAAAAAGGAATAACTTATCAAGCATGCATATATATACTACTTCTCACAGACTTAAAGATATCGGCCTGTTATACTAAACCTACAATATTTATCAATGTCATCATGTGTCAAACACAACACCCACTGTATCACCTCGGAGGCGACCTCTCAACCAACCTTAACAACACAAAAGTCAATTGTGCTCGCTTGCATCGACGATCTCTCAGAGCGACACAAACAAAACAGAGGTATTAATCACAGACACCCTAAATGAATAACAACGCTAAATCTATCTCTAAAATTCAGACACTATTAGATAATCATCATAGATAAGAATTCAAGCAGTATATGTCTATAGCAACTCAAATCCCTAGCACAGAGCAAAAATCAAGGATAAGAATCGACAAAGATTTGTAAAGCAAGTTTTATATAACGTCAAGGGCGACAAATATACATGAGTTCAAAGAAAATACATATACAACCCCAACCAATATGGAATACATAGAGAAAAAGACAAATGAATCACAAATCTATCGGTTTGTCAGCATCGATCAAAGAGTAATCCACCCTGTATCATCCGCATGCAAGCTTCATAATTGTTATCTAAGTTAATCCTAACAAAATTGGAGGTTGATAGAGTTGGGAGCAAAAACTTCACCAAAACCATAACAAAAAATGAACTAAAAATGAAGTTATAAAACAAATCTCAGCAGATCGCGCTAAGCGGGCCTGGCGTGCTAAGCATAGATTTTTTTACTTTACACATCAAACCGCCCAAAACTGCACTAAGCGCGATATCCGCGCTAAGTAGGCTTCAAAACAATGCTTCTGCCAAAATGTCAAAATGCAAGCAGTGCGCTATAAAATACGTTGAGCGCTTTTGCACTTAGCGGCCTTCTGCATGCTAAGCGGGCCTTTATGGGCAAAAATGATCTTTTATTTTGAAAACGCGTATCCAGAGTCGTGCCTTAACACCATATTCCTCGATGCTCCAAAATGTAACAAATACCTACAAAATGAATGGAAAACATCAAATGGTACACTATGTACACAAAACACAAATAAATACAAACTAAACGTATTTACATAAAAGTCGGGTTTATTCAATGATATTTATAATAAAGAGTCTATAAGTGAAACAAAAAGTATATACAAAAATAACTACAATATGCACTTATCAAACTCCCCCCAACTCTAACTTGTTTGTCCTCAAACAAGACCAATCAACTCAAAGAACCAAAAGTAATCAACTAAAGAATCATGAATCAACAAGTTTTAAAACGGAAAACAAATGTATGGTTCAAACAAATCCCCCCTTTGGAAAATTTTGGCAAAACAACATTCTTCAATAACATACAAAATGTGCAACATAAGTTCAGCATTAAGCACACCACACACAAGCATATAGAGGAAACAACAGGAGCAATAAAAATCAGAGTAGCAATAGCACAAATTAGTAGAATAGTCAGAAGTCAAATTGTTATTACACAATATTTAATGCTCCATAATAGTAAGTCATGCAATCACACAATCAGCCAGTCATAAATGAACACAATGT
Source organism: Vicia faba (assembly GCA_948472305.1). Taxonomy (NCBI): domain Eukaryota; kingdom Viridiplantae; phylum Streptophyta; class Magnoliopsida; order Fabales; family Fabaceae; genus Vicia; species Vicia faba. Next base: position 55,703 of record CATIWC010003680.1, read on the forward strand.
AGTTAATAGTCAAGTCAGAATCAACATAAAACTACTAACACAATTGTAGCAACAAAAAGTTGAGACTAGGTCATTGATTGACTTAATTCACAAAGTGAAAGTCGCCACCGCACTTTATTGTTCCAAAGGAATGGAAAAAGAGTGAGTAAATCCAAAATAAAATAGAGATCAAGGTATGGGGTTGGTTATGCAAAGGGAAGATATTAGCACCCTAAACATTTATAGGACTCTACAGGAACCTCTTTGAAAATCTGTGTATTTGGCTAAAAAGAAATATTCACAAAAAGATTGTGGAGATAAGAAAAGAAGTATATTTTATAATTTTTATTTGAAAAAGCTTCCAATGAGATTTGGGCCTACATACCAACAATGTGCAATGTTGAAATCAAAACTCATGTATTTTGGGTTTAAAAAAATTGAAAGTTCATGTGTTGGTTAATTTTAAAAGAAAAGGTTTTAAAGTGAAAATCCAAAGCGGAAAAATGGTTTGAATTTGTTTTGTATTTTTTAAGTATTGAATAAAGAAGTCATATCTTGATTAAGATTGATTTATGACTTGATTAAGAAAAGAGTTTTAAAAAATGCATGGATCTAAGTCCAAGTTTATTATGAAAGCGATTCAAGTTAGAAAACAAGAATCCTTTGAAAAAAAGAGAAGATTTTGAAAATTAAATAAGAATAAGAGGAGATGAAGAGACTATTCTAAAGCATAAAGTAAAACCTAAGGTAAGTAAGATTCTAACCAAATAAGAAGCCCGTACATGACATAATGAAGTCAACATATAATTCTTGTCCTTTGAATTAAAGCCATAAGTACCAGATAGACCAATAGCATACCAATCACCATATGAAAGTAAACCACAAGTAAGGAAGTATCAAAGAAATCCAAGGTATTTAAAACCCAAAGCAAGGTCTTAAATATTGAGCCATGTATCAGATAGATCACTTAAGGCCAACATAACAACACCTACACACAGAAGATTTCTTAATACACAACAAAATAACAAAGTAGAATAAGGTCTCAAGGTCTCCAAGTATCAAGGCTTCTAATCCTAAATCCAAGAGGCCCACAAATCTAATATACCAAAGATGGTAACCAATAGTCCATAAAGATCCTTAAGTCTTTTAATGTTCAAGTTGGATTATTAATGTTTTAAGACCAAAATAAAAGTCCAAGTGGATAAAAGAAAAGTGCACAAGCAAAAGTAAATGTCCAAGTGGACAAAACACAAATAGAATAAACATAAATATGAGAATTAATGATGAGTAAAGCATAAAGTAAAATAAAGCATAAGATAATAAACGAGGCATAAAAGTAAAGTTAGAAGTTAGAAGTTAGAAATTAGTGGTTAATGATTAATTGTTAGAAGGTATGATCAATGACAATTGAATAATGAACTTAGGTAAAAGTTGATGAAAACTCATTAAAGGGTGGATAAAATCAAATCCTACTAACAATAAGTTTAAAAGTATTTGAACTATAGTTCAATGATCAATCATACTTGGGCTTTTAAACATAAGTTTGGGCCACTAATGATCATTCAAAGAAAAAGAAGAAGAAAGAGATGAAGGAGATAGAATCCATAATAAACGAACAATGATGATTGAATAATGAACTCATGTTAAAGTTGATTAAGACTCATTAGAGGATTGATAAAATCAAAGTCTCCTAACAATAAACTTCAAAGGTATTTGAACCATAGTTCAATGATCAATCATACTTGGACTTTTAAACATAAGTTTGGGCCACTGATGATCATTCAAAGAAAAATAAGAAGAAAGAGATGAAGGATATAGAATCCATAATAAATTACGAATGATGATTGAATAATGAACTTAGGTCAAAGTTGATGAAGACTCATTAGAGGATTGATAAAATCAAAGTCTCCTAACAACAAGCTTCAAAGGTATTTGAACCATAGTTCAATGATAAATTATACTTGGGCTTTCAAACATAAGTTTGGGCCACTGTTGTACCCCAAAATTTTCCCTCTCATTTATCAAATATTTTCTCACAAGATTTCCTTTGGTTCAAGACTGCACAAGGATTGATCAGCCCAAGACACCTCCTTAAGCACTGATGACTGAAATTAGGGTTTGAGATTGCACAAGGATAATTGAACTTTCAATGTCTCATATGACTTTAATGGATAACTATGGACCCCCAAGATTACTCATTTCAAGTTTCAATCCCTGGATCACATTTTTGCTCAATCAATTGAGCAGTTGACCTAAAAATCAACTGTATTGGGAAAAAAGTCAACTATGGCCAATTTATAGTCAAACTTCATAATTTTTATCCATATCAACATTGTGAACCCATATATGTCACTTGATCAAATTTGGACCATAATTAATAAATTTGATCATATCATCAAAAGGGCAAACTGGTCAAAATTAGAGTTTTGACTGAGAAAGGGTAATTTCTGATTTTTGACCTAGCAAATGGTTAATTGGTTTGAGGCATGATCTCAAGAGTTCAATTGCATCATTTTTACCTAATGGCATGACTCAAAACATTCCTCAAGATCAATTGATTGATAGTTGATTTTTAGTCAACTGATCAAAAGTCAACTGTATACTAAAAAGTCAAACTTTGACTTTTTGGTCAAAATCAAGTGTCAAAGACCACAATTTATCAAAACATGTCAAAATATGAAACTTATTCATCAAGAAATAAAAAAGTCAAGATTTCATTTTGAAAAGTCAAAGTTTCCAAACTTAGAAACTTTTCTAAGTGTTGAAAACTTCATATTTTTTCACAACTTTAAGCCAATTTTTCACCATGATGCAAGATGATTCAACAGAAACTTTCAACATGAAAGTTGTAGATCTCCATGAGATATAAAACATTGCTTTACACAACTTCTCCTAGAAATTCTTGTATCTCAAGTTATTAATCCATGAAGTCATGGTCATGAAACTAAACACTCAGTGAAAATTTTGCCCTAGTTTAGGCAGGATTTTGACCTAACTTCATGGAAATTTTTCACATAGTTCTAGGGAGAATTTTCAAAAGAGATTCAAAGAGGAGTTGTAGATCACATTACAAGCTTTCCAAAATGTCCAAGAACTCCTTGAGATCATTCTTGATCAAGGAGAATCGAAGAGATGAAGTTAGGGTTTCAAACTGAAATTATAGGTCATTTTGTGATGAACAAGAATTCAAATCTCAAGCCTATGCTGCACAATCTTGCTTTGCAGGCCTCTAAAACTCAATATCTCTCCCTAATCAGAAGATTACACTTACTTTTGAGTTATTATCCATTTGATTCAAGCTTTATCCAAGATAATTTTCCATTAATGGCACAAAGGCACCATTGCCATTTACATAAAGCAAGCTTTATGCAAAGTCAACTTGCATTGAGCTTTGCACTTGTTCCTTCTGCACAAACTTCCTCTACAAAGTCAGATAAACATGTTTAAAGTTGGTAGCCACTCTAGATAGTTTTGTGCCATGCATTGAAACCATGTTTTTCAACCTTACTTCAAAAACAAGTCAAGAAGCCAAAACATATGATCTGGTACTTCTGACCACCTCAAGTATCCAAACCTTTTCCATACATATACATAAGTTGTTGGAAAGAAAACACACGCATACATAAGCCCTAAAACATACAAGAACTCAGAACTGAATAAAAAATCACCATTGTTACACATTTTAACCAAAAAATTAAAACTTACATCTCCCTCATGTGTTTTCAAGCCTTTTGGTTCCTAAAGCGTCTAAACATCAAATACAACTCATCCTTGACCCTGTTACACAATTGTAACTCCATTTCCATCATCCTCCATAGCCAAAAGTAGAGCACTGCACATTGACTTCTCCAAGTCATTTCAACCACTCTCAACTCAAGCTAACCATTGCATTAGCTTCTTGGGAACTTGAGGAAGCTAACCTGATCATTGCAGCACCTTGAATCAAGCTCATTTGCATTTCACGATTTCCAGTTTTGAGGTATTTTATTGAACTTATATCTCATTACTTAGGAATTGTTAGGCCTGCATTTGTGAAGTTAAAATGTAGACATCATTGCCCTGAAGCTGTACATGTCCATAGATTTTATTTATATTGATTGAGCTAGGAGAATTTTAGGATTGAACCTCTGAAAATAATTAGGTCAGAATTTGGTACTTTCAAAAATTCTCATTCATCTTTGATTTATAGTTTATGATATTTATATGGTTGGATTCGTATGGAAAAATGGAGCAACTTTCATGTTTGCATTTTCCATTTTTGTTGAGAAATGAATTAGATACAGGTGGTCTGGCTGGAGGTTGAAGATGAAGTTTCATATTCAGGACTTTCTTTGTATTATATATTTATCATTTCAGTTAAGTTAACGGATGTATAGCCACCCCAGTGGTAGAAGCGCGCGCCTTTCACCTTTAGGACTTGGGTTCGAGCCCCAGCATCCATTTTGTCATTTTTTATTTCATTTTTTGTTCTTTTTGTTTGGAAGCCAGCGCGTTGGGCCCTCTCCCTTGGGCCTGAGTCATTTTTACTCACTAATACCCCCATGTTTGCTCATATCACGCAACCCATATAACTTTTTTTCTTTCCGATTACAACAAAAACGTGACTTGGGCCCTTTTACTTTTGTTAACCCCAATTTCCCTTCTTTAACCTCCGTGACTTTTCTGTATATTTTATTTTATTTTATTTTATTTATTATTTTTATTATTATCATTTTTATTATTTTTTTTTTATCAATAAAAATCCAAAAAATATTTATATTTTGTTATTTATATTTATTTAGCTTATTTTTCTTCATAAAAACTAAAAGAGCAAAAAACATTTCCTTTAATAAATTAATTTCTTTTTTTTAATACTTAGATAATTAGTCTTAATTATTATTATATTATTTTCTTGTAAACTAAAATCAATTTAGAACTTAGGACTTTTATTTTATTTACTAGTTTAATTAAATTCACAAAAACCCCTAAAAACTTGTTTTCTTTAAATTAGTTTATTTTACTAATTTAACCTTAATTTTATTTTTAGTTAATTATATTATTTTTATTAATTAGGTCAAAAAACCCTTTTCATGAAAATCAAACAAAAATCATATTTCTTTTTACATTTACAATCTTGCATTTTTACTCATTCATTTTTTTGTACAATATTCAATATGGTTGTAATAATTATTTAGATTTGATTTTCTTGCAATTCCTCATTTGTAATTTGTACACCCCCTCCCCTAATGATGCAATAACGTAGTAATTTTAATTTCTGCAATTTAATGATTTATATACTAATGCTAGTAATTAGGGTTTGTATGGAAAGATTAAAATTAATGCTTAGGAAACTCTAATTCAAAGACAAATAAAGCATGTAAACCAATACACTTGCACACTTACACTCTTAGGATAAACCCACTTTGTTGCCTTACAAAAAATGGCCATATTATGCATTTGAGGTATCTTAGCAAAAATAAACAAAATACAAGATCATAGTCCTTCGATGATGCTATCCATGTTGCCTTTAAAAATGATCTTATTCCCTTAAAGAAAATGCTAAGATATCTTACAACATTGCTAATCATGGCTACACAATGACCCTTGCCCGTCCCTTTTACATCCAAAGATAGGGTTACTTACCAAATTAATGGTAAGATAAAAATGTCAAAGGAAAGAAGAAATAAACATGAAAGACTTTTGAGTAGGTAGATTACTCCTAGTTTCTTGCTCAATTTAAAAAACCAAAATATCCTTGCTATTTTCAAAATAAACACCAACACTTTCAAAACATATTTCAAACTTGAAAATATTTTCAAAAGATCAACACTTTATATACATTCTTACGAATGAGAAACATTACAAAGTTTGCCTAAACGATGACGCCTTTTCAAAATACTTTAAAAAACCACATAAAGCACATTTTCAAACAAAAGCAACTGATCTAGCAAGTAACTAAGAGCCCGTGGAAAACCATGGATGGAAAGGGTGCTAATACCTTCCCTTTTCATAATATACCCCCCAAACTTAAGAAAACATCTCAAAGGTATTTCCTGTTATTTTCATCCTTTCCTCTTGGATAAAAGAAAAGTCGGTGGCGACTCTTGCTAACCGCAACATTTATGATCAAACACAAAACAACCAAGTCAGTTCTCCCACTGTGTTACAGAACTGGCGACTATGCTGAGGAAAATTATAAAAGTGTGGTTACCTTAGGGCTAGATCACATTTATTTGCTTTCATTGCTTGACTTGTATGCTTTACATTTTGGTTCTTTATTTGGGTTTGAATTCTCTACCCAGATTTTGGATACCTTATAGGTAAGTAGCAATACATTGTAGAAACTGTGCGGGGTATACCGACATGGTCTAAGCAATAACTACGTTAGTGTGACATATTTGTGAGTACCGGTAGCCCTTGAGTAGTCAAGGAGAATACAGGTCTGCTGAGTGATGTCATGAAGCACTAACTAACTTCTAGAACCTTTACTTGACCAACTTGGCCATTAGGACGTAGTGAGATGACCGGCTTTGGTGCAGTCCGAAGTTGGTAGATACTTGATACTACACTCATTGAGGTTTGGTTTTTTGGGATATTTCGATCTCCATTAAAGGGGATTGCGCTGAAACAATGCCCAAGGAAACAAACCAGTGATATTGAGCTCCTTAGAACCCGGTTACTATTGCTAAGACAGGTTTGAGCCAACTAAACTTTAAGAGGGTACTTACCTATGAGACTCCATGCAAGCCTAAACCTAAGGACTTGTTTATTTTGTTTGTATATATTTACTTGTACATAACATCATAAACATCATAACATCATACTCATACTCACTAACCATTTCAAGGATTTTTGAGATTTATCTTTGTTCTATTCGCAAGAAAACCATTCAAGTCAATCTTGTAAGGATCCCTCCTCAACTTAAAGAGTTAGCATGAAGGGTTCCCGAAAATTCTCCATTTACCGAAAGACATGGTCGCCTCCTAAACTTGGTTACCTCCAACACTGATGAGGACATGGTGAAGGTGCTCTTCCAGTTCTTTGATCCTCTACACCATTGTTTCACATTTCCCGATTATCAACTTGTGCCAACTTTGGAAGAATTCTCCTAACTCTTGAGGATTCCCATCCTCAATCAACTACCTTTCAACGGTACGGAAAGAGATCCAAAGCCAGAAGAGATTGCTCAAGCCTTATACTTGCAACCATCCGATGTCACAACTAATTGGGAAACAAGGAGTGGTGTCAAAGGTTTCTTAGTCAAGTTCTTATTTGAGAAAGCCCAAAAATGTTGGAACTCATTAGACTTGCAATATTTTGAGGAAATTGTGGCTCTCCTCATCTATGGGATGGTTTTGTTTCCAAACCCTGACCAACTCATAGATGTAAATACTGTCAAAATCTTCATGTCTTGTAACCCGGTGCCTACTTTGTTAGGAGACATCCTACATTCTTTTCACACTCGCACATTGAGGAAAAGAGGTATTCTTATGTGTTGTACTCCTCTCTTGGCAAGATGGTTTATTTCACATCTTCCCCAATCTGTATTGAAGAACGAGCAAGGTTCAAGGTGGTCACATAGGTTGATGATGCTCAAACATTCAGACATTCAGTGGTGTTCCCGATCTATAGAGAATGTTACTATTGTCGACCGTTATGGAGAATTCCCTAATGTCCCATTACTTAGCATTAGAGGAGGTATCACCTACAACCCCTGCTTAACCTTAAGATAGTTTGGTTACGCACGAAGGGATGGTCCACATGAGATGCTTATTCAAGGGTTGGTATTTGACTACGAGAATGATAATCAAGGTCACCGCCAGAGGTTTATCCGAGCTTGGAGGATGTTGAACAAGGTAGATAGCAAGACATCGGGGCACAAGAATTCCATCCATCTTGAGCCTTATCTCAAATGGGTACGAACCCGCGCTCAAAGTCTTATGATGCCTTACCCCTCTATTCTCCCAGTTATCGTAGATCCTGTTATAGAAGGAGATGTCCCATATACTATCCTGCATCCTGACATGCCCACTTCTCTTGAAGACTTGCAAAGGGATTGGATACAGCTTAAGGGGGAGCGAGACACTTTTGAGGCCCAATTCTACGCCAGCGAGAAGAAGGTTCTGGAACTCACCAAGCAGCTTCATGAGGAGCGGAGTCTGAACGCCTACATCGCATCAAAGAGGATGCGTTCGACCTTTTTATCTTAGAGTTTTTGTATTTATTTGTAAGCCCAAAGAGGCATGATGTACTCAAACTTTGATTTATTAATATAACGTGTGTTCTTTTTTGGTCTAAAGCAAATTTAAGTCTCTAATTTCCTTGAAATCATTACATATGCATCTGGAAGAGCGTCTAAGTGCAACGAAGATTCAAAAAGTGCTCGGGATGGACTTTGAAGAGCTGGGTTTGGTGTCTGGGATTGTCATTCCACCAAAGTTCAAGGCACCAGTGTTTTCTAAGTATGACGGGGTTTCGTATCCCAAGATATACCTCTGATCTTATGTGAGGAAGATACAGCCTCACACTGCTGACAAAGATTTGTGGGTCCACTTCTTTCAAGATAGTCTATCCGAAACTCAACTAGATTGGTTCTATCAACTTGAGAGGGCCAATGTCCATAACTGGGAAGACCTTGCCGCTTCTTTTTATAAACAGTATCAATACAACACAGACCTTGCCCCTACCCGTACTCAACTCTAAAGTATGGCTATGAGTTCAAGTGAAGGTTTCAAAGACTACGCTCAGAAATGGAGGGACTTAGTAGGAAGAGTCCAGCCTCCCCTATCTGACAGAGAGCTAGTCGACATGTTTTTGGGTACCTTGTCCAGTCCTTTCTTTAATAATCTAATTGGGAGCTCCTCAGCAGGCTTCGCTGAATTAATCTTGACCGGGGAAAGAGTAGAAGCTGGGATTAAGAGTGGGAAGATCCAAAAAGACGCATCCTTTATGCCGTGAGAAAATCATTTATTAGGAAGAAAGAAGTTGGTGTTGTATACCCTCAAAGGAATCAAGACAGAATTGAACACCATCCAACGGTAGGGGCTATCATGATCCCTAAGCCTGCACCTACTCAACAAAAGAATAATCAGCCTATAATAGAAAGACCGGTAAGAAAATTTACCCAGATAAATATGACACTGTCTCAAGTCTTACCATATTTGTTAAGATCTAATTTGGTAACTTTGAAGGAATCCCCGAAGAATCCCAACACAACCTCTCCTCATTACCACCTTAATGCTCGCCGTGCTTACCATTCAGAAAGTCTAGGCCATGATACCAACAAATGCTGGGCTTTGAAAAACAAGGTGCAAGACCTTCTCGAGGCAAAAGAAATTGAATTTGATGCTCCTTAGATCCCAAATGTTATCACCGCTCCTATGCCCAAGCATGACCGTGATGTTAACACTATTGAAGATGATGTGTTTGTTATTGTTGTTGATGAACTTGTTACTCCTCTCCAGACTGTCAAGAGGAACCTGTTGAAGGTCAATTTACTTCTGGGCTGTGACGAAGGTTGCCACCTCTATTTATCCCAGCCAACTGGTTGTCATTTATTGAAAGCAGATGTCCAGCGCCTGATGGATGACAAAGAGATTTTGTTTGAAAAGACTCCCGTTCCAACCATTTCTTACAAAGATGTTTCAATAGTAACCATTTACGCCAATCCTTCCAGGGTCTCCATCAAAAGACCCGTTAGGATTACATTCGTTTCTAAGGTGACTCCACTGATAATTACTATGCCAGGACCAATCTCATACTCATCAGATAAAACTGTCCCATGGAACTATGGAGGTGACGTCTACTATCACGGTGTCAAGAAGGATTGGCTGGCTGATAAAGACTCGATTTTTGAGAAGGTTGACCCTGACATCGGTAACATTGCGGGAACCAGCAAAATAACCAGAAGTGGAAGGGTATTCTCCCCAGAGATTTCTCCTCCGAAAACTGTTACTGGTCCTGTGATCATCTTTGCTTATTTTCCTGTTGACACTACTACTACAGTTCCCGTGGTTACCCCTGCTGATACCCCTATCACCGAGTCGACCAAGACTCGAGGCAAAGGCATTCTGGTTGAGCCTGTCCAGATGAAGGCGCAATCAGTATCTATCTCGGAAGCCTCCAAAAAGGAGATGGAAGAAATTCTGAAAATTATAAAGAGAAGCGACTACAACGTAGTCGAACAACTAGGGCAAAATCCATTAAAGATCTCGATGCTAGCTTTATTGTTGTGCTCCGAGGCTCATGCGAAGGCCTTGGTGAAATTTCTCAAAACTGCCCACGTGCCACAAGAAACTTCTGCTAATCAATTCCAAGACTGTGTAGCCAGTTTGACCGCGGACAACGATTTAGGCTTTTCTGATGCTGACCTAACACCTAGAGGGAGGAAACACAACGAGGCGTTGCATGTCTTTGTCGAATGCAGGGGCACAACTTTGGACCATGTCCAGGTTGATACTGGTTCATCTTTGAATGTGCTGCCTAAGAAAGCTTTGGATAGACTCGACTGTGAAAGTTTAACCTTAAAACCCAACAACATAGTGGTAAGGGCCTTCGACGGTTCAAAGAGAATGGTGCATGGGGAGGTGGACATCCCCATAAAAGTTGGAACTCAAACCTTTGATTCAAATTTCTACGTGATGGAAATTCGCCCCTCCTATTCCTGTTTGTTGCCGACCATGGATTCATGACGTTGGTGCTGTCACCTCTACATTACATCAAATGTTGAAATATCCAACCAAAGGGAAAATCATCACTGTCCATGGAGAAGAGGAATATATGGTCAATCACTTAAACTCCTTCAGATACTTTGAATTGGATGGTGAATTCATTAAAACTTTGTTTCAACATTTCGAGGAAGTCCCACAAACAGTGGCAGCTACTAAGACTGTTTCCGAAGTCCCAAAGATTTCCAGACCTCCGCTAAAGATGTCTTCTCTGAAAGATGCCAAGGCAATAATCGAAGAAGGTGGGTGTACTATTTGGGGATAACTCCCAGATATCCCTTAAAAATCTGACAAATTTGGTTTGGGTTTCACTTCAGGAGCTCAAAAAGCTGATCGTCGTGCTCGTGCCGGGGGACCACCTTTGAAGATCAGCAACCATGGAGTCAACGCAATGGAGGATAGTGATGATGACTGTGACCTGGAAGAATGGATTTTCCCAATTGTCAATGGAGGACTCACCAACTAGGAAGCTAAAGAATTTGTTCCAATTACTTTTATCCAATAGTAATTGTCTTTAAATTTTTTGTCGGACTTGTAATAATTAAACAATTCATACTTTTAAAACCTTGTGTCTTACCCGAGGAACAACAGTCCATTTGTAAGGGTTGTTACTTCATTTTCATATGTCATCAATGAATCATGGATGTTTTTGCATACAAACTTTATGCTCTTTGTCTTTCTTCTTTTACATTTTTTTATTTCTTTCAAAGATAGCTATGCTCTTACACACACTCACATATTAAAATGCAGATCTACATACACTCAGGATCCCATGGGTAACAATTATGCTATGGCCTTTTGTGACTTTGAAAATCTAATCTACCAAGCCGAAGACGAAGGTGAGGAAGATTGTGAAGTGTCAGGGGAACTAGCCAGGTTACTACAACAAGAAGAAAGGATCATACAGCCCTACGAAGAACCAGTGGACACAGTTAACCTAGGTACCGAAGAGGACAAGAAAGAAGTCAAGGTAGGAGCCAATCTGGAACCTAGTATCAAGAAGCGCTTAATACATTTACTACATGACTATGTTGAGGTCTTTTCCTGGTCATACGAAGACATGCCAAGACTTGATGCTGATATCGTGGTCCATCATCTACCGAAAAAAGAAGACTGCCCGCTGGTAAAATAGAAAGTCTGTCGCATGTGGCCAAACATGTCATAGAAGATCAAGACTGAAGTCATGAAACAATTCAACACCGAATTCTTAGCTGTAACCTCCTATCCACAATGGGTCGCCAATATTATTCCAGTGCCTAAAAAGGACGGCAAAGTATGAATGTGTGTGGATTACCGAGATTTGAATAGGGCAATCCCTAAGGTTGATTTCCCACTCCCCCATATCGATATTCTGGTTGACAATACTGCACAGGATAAAATGTTATCATTTATGGATGGTTTCTCAGGTTACAATCAAATCAAAATGGCACCTAAAGACATGGAGAAAATGACATTCGTCATACAGTGGGGCAGTTTTTGTTACAAGGTTATGCCATTCAGGTTGAAGAATGCTGGGGCAACTTATCAGCGTGCCATGGTAGCTCTATTTCATGACATGATCCATCACGAAATAGAAGTCTATATGGATGACATGATAGTCAGATCTCAAACTGAAGAGGAACATCTTGACCATTTAGAGAAACTGTTTGAGAGGCTAAAGAAATACAAGCTGAGGTTGAACCCAAATAAATGCACATTTGGGGTGAGGTCCGGTAAACTCCTAGGCTTCGTCGTCAGCAGTAAAGGTATCAAAGTGGACCCTACCAAGGTGAAAGCAATACAAGAAATTCCCGCTCCTCGCACCGAGAAGGAAGTCAGAGGATTCTTAGGACGACTTAACTACATCGCTAGATTCATTTCTCACCTAACCGCTACTTGTGAACCAATCTTCAAATTACTGAAGAAAGATCAAGTAGTCAAATGGAATGATGAATGCCAAGTTTCCTTTGACAAGATCAAAGAGTACCTACAAGAGCCTCCTGTTTTGATGCCGCCAGTCGAGGGAAGACCTTTGATCATGTATCTAACTGTCTTGGAAAATTCAATGGGGTGTGTGTTGGGGCAGCATGACGAGTCTGGCCGAAAAAAGCATGTTATTTACTACCTGAGCAAAAAGTTTACAGACTGTGAAACAAGATATTCACTGCTCGAGAAAACTTGTTGCGCTCTAGCATGGGCTGCTCGTCGTCTAAGACAGTATATGCTGACCCATACTACCTTATTGATATCCAAGATGGATCCAATTAAATACATATTTGAGAAGTATGTCCTCTCTGGGAGAATTGCAAGATGGCAGATGATCCTGACTGAATACGATATTCAGTACACTACCCAAAAAACAATAAAGGGCAGTGTGCTAGCTGATGACCTTGCTCATCAAGTTGTGGATGACTATCAGCCCATGTGTTGTACCCCTAAATTTTCCCTCTCACTTATCAAAGATTTCCTCACAAGATCTCTTGGACTTAAGACTGCATTAGGGTTTGACCAGCTCAAGACACCTCCTCATGCACTGATGACCAAAATTAGGGTTTGAGTTTGTACAAGGAATTTTGGATTATCAATGATTCATATGACTTTCAAGGATCATTATGGACCCCTAAGTTTACTCATGTCAAGTTTCAAGCCTTGAATCACATTTTGATCAGTCAATTGGACAGTTGACCTAAAAATCAACTGTATTGGGGAAAAAGTCAACCATGGCCAATTTACAGTCAAACTTCATAATTTTTTATCCACATCAACATCTTAGACTCATATGTATCATTTGATCAAGTTTGGACCACAATTCCTCAATAAATTTGATCAAATCATCAAAAGGGCAAATGGTCAAAATTAGGGTTTTGACTGAGAAGGGGCAATCTCTGATTTTTGACCTAGCAAATGATCAATTAGTTTGAAGCATGATTTCAAGAGTTAAATTGAATTATCTTGACCTAACTACATGGTTCAAAACATTGCAAATCCATTGGATTGACAGATGAATTTTTTAGTCAACTGATCAAAAGTCAAATGTATACTGAAAAGTCAAACTTTGACTTTTTGGTCAAAATCAAATGCCAAAGATCATAATTCATCAAAACATGTCAAATTGAGAAACTTGTTCATCAAAAAATCAAGGGTTTAAGTTTTTGTTTTGAAAAGTTGAAAATTTTAACTTGGAAAATTTTCTAAGTATAGAAAATTTCTTATATTTTCTCAACTTTGAGCCAAATTTTCACCATGATGCAAGATGATTCAAAGGAAACTTCCAAAATGAAAGTTGTATATCTCCATGAAATCTACAAACTTTATTCACACAATTTCTCCTAAAAATTCTTGGATCTCAAGATATAATTTTGTGAATACATGCTCATGAACCAAAATAACTTAGTGAAATTTTGCCCTAGTTAGGCAGATTTTTGACCTAACTTCATGCCAATTTTCATATAGTTCCAAGGGGAATCTTCAAAATCAATTCAAAGATAGGTTGTATAGAACATTGCAAGCTTTCAAAAATCTCAAAGAACTCCTTGAGATCTTTCTTGAGTAGGGATAATCGAAGAGATGAAGTTGGTGATTTATCACTTTGATTTCAAGCCATTTCATGAAGAACAAAAATTCGAATCCTCAAGCATGCTGAACAAATATTACTTTGCAGGCTCCTAACTTGACTTTCACTCAATAATTAAATGTTTTCATAGATGTTGGAAGCTTTAAGACAAGCATTAAATGCATTGTATAAGAACAATTCCATTTTTGGCACAAAGGTGCCATTTCCATTTTGATAAAGCACTACTTTTGCAATTTTCAACTTCTTGAGCCTTGTACTTGTTTTCTCTGCACACAAGCAAAGCCAAAACCAAAAGCAACTTGCCTGGAGCCTCTACCAAACCAGACCATGCTTGTACAAGACTTAGGGACTTGTCTCCTCACTTTTCTTCAAAAGCAAGTAATAGAGCCAAAAGACTATAGCTCGGAAATCTTGAGAAAGCTTGATGTCTAACCTCTTCCATACTTATACACAAGTGTATTTCAACCTAACACACAAATGCTAAGACTCAGAAACACTCCCAAACACTTTGCCATTGAAAATCTGCCATAGCTTGACAGTTTTGTATTTTACAGTGTTGTACCCCAAAATTTGCCCTCCCATATTCTTCAAGATTTGTCAAGATTAAGCTTCAAAATCTCTCAAGGGTTGCACAGTCCAATTGCCTCCTAACAGTCAAAAATTAGGGTTTTGGTTCTGGCAAAGAAATTGAAGTTTCCAAGGGTCCAAACAAGTCCCACATGCCTATAAACATTGTCAAGCACCTACATGTCAAGTTTCAAGGCTCACAAGGTCAAGTTGCACAGTCAAAAACCCTAATTGCTCCACAGTCAACTGCAGGGGCAAAATGGTCATTTGACAGTCAAAAGTCAAAATTTTTGGTCAACATCTTATTTTGAAGCCACAAACATCATTTGATCAACTCTTGATCATGATTCTCAAAGCATGGCTCAAAAAGTCTCAAGATGCAAAAGTTTCTATTTTTGGACAGTTGTAAAAGTCAACTGCAAATTGACCAAGGCATAACTTCCACATGGTTTATCAGAAAAATTCCATCCAAAGCTCATTTTGAATAGAATGACATTTCCTACAACTCCTCTTCACACTTCAAGTCCAATAAATGCTCTCACAAAAAGTTATCAATCTCAACATTATAGGTCATTTTCAAAAGTCAACAAAAAGGCACTTTAAGTCAAAGACCATAACTTGAGATTGGTAAATCAAAATGACATGGGACCAAAGACATTGGTTATAGGACTTCAAGACCTTTCCAAAATGTCCAAGAACATGACCAAAGCTTAAAAATTGAGCAAGATATGCCTTGTGGAAGTTGGGAAATTTTTAGGAATTTTGAAAAGTCAACTTTGCTTCAAATGCCTCAAAATTGCTAATGGGCCTCAATTTATTCCATGAATCATTACCCAAAAGCTATGCACGACCCATTAAGCTAAAAGGGAGTTATTTTCTTATTTTTAATTAATTAATTGAATTTTTAATCCTATTAATTCATTTAATTAAAATTAATTATGAGAAAAATACTAAAGCATATGTTTTGAATCTTTTTATGCAACTAATATGTCCATTATGAGCTCAAGATTTCGTGCACATTCTAAAAGGAAAGAATCTCCCAAAATAGGCAAGTTTTCATGGCAAAAAAGGATTGAAAAAGATCATGGAAAATCAAATATTCAAAAGCATTAAAACAATGGATTTTGGGTTGGCTTTTTGACCTAATTCATTCACACATATATGCACAATCAAAACCTAATGCACAAGGACAACAAGCGGCGCTGAAGAACCAAGAACAAACTTGCATTTTTACACAAAAAAGTGGAAACTGTTTTCATACTTAGAGGATTGTTCAAGGCCTGAAACCGATCCCAACACATTGCTAGACCCTCCAGGAGTCTAATAGCATCAAGAATTATTCCAAACGCGCAAGGAATTGAAGAATATAGGCCATACGGTTTGTCATATTTTCCAGAAATACATAACATGATTCATGCACGTTTAATCATTTTTCTTGTTTGATTTGCACTAATGAGGACTCTCTGAAGCTATTGGTACCATCCAATTGAATTATGGGCGCCTGAACCAGAATCCACCATGGACGAAAACTAGGTTTTCTGAAACTTCAAATTGGGGCTTTATGCATAGGGCAAAATTAGACCTCGAAACCAGTATGGACAGAATCGTTGAGACATGACGAACAAAACCATACCTTCGCGCTCAATTTATGATGAACTATGCTCTAATCGCTATTATTGTACATTGTAGTTAGTGGGGGTTTAAAACCCCCGCTATTTGTTTCTTATTTTTCAGGACAAACGAGGAAGAAGCCTGTGTGTCATAGCATGATTGGGACATTCAAATTTTCAGCGCGTTTTTTTTGTTGTATATCACTAACTTTTGTTTTGTATTATATTATTCATGTGCCACTAACCTTACAAACAAACGCACTGGTTCAATTGGTGGCAGACGTGTACTACAGGCACTGAGACCTGGGTTCAATTCCCAGGTCCCCCCACTTATTCATATATTTTTTCTTAACGTGCTTTTGTGCAGCCTTCATTCAAAGGAGCATCATGCATCCCAATGCCTTTGCTTGCTACGCGCCCAGGAGATCAATCTGAAGGCCGGATAATGCAGCCCACCATACACACTCAGTCAACCACCTGTACGCAAGCATAGAAAGTCAATGTGGCCAGATTTCAGTGGGCCTAATTGCTTAAACAATACCTCCATAATTGGGCCAGAAACCCCCTTTGTTTGTATTCTTCTTTCTAATTTTCTCCTTTCTTTTTTAATTCCTTTTTCAATTTGTTTTAACTATTTTAGTAAATTCACAAAAATAATTCTTTACAATATAAAAATCAGAAATCAAAAATAAAAATATGTTTATTTAATATTTATTTCATTAATATTTTTTGTAAATAAATTTAATAATCAACTTAGTAAAATTAGGTTAAAATTTTAATGTTTTTTCTTAAATAAACTAAAATATGTAGAAATTAGGTTTTTAGCATTTTTTTCTTTTTTCTAATATAATAATTTCTTCTTATTCTTATTATTATTAATTATTAATTATTTTGTAAATAAACATGTCATTAATTAATTAGGGTAAATTAGGTTAAAAACTTAAACATTTTTCTTTAATAATTAAAAACATCTTAGAACTAGGGTTTTTATTTTAATTAATTTTCTTTATTTCATAAATACCAAAAACCACAAAAAATAACTTTTTTTCTTTATTAAATAATTAATTAGCCTTTTCAATTTCAATTTAATTTCTTTAAGGGGTCCAACGCCCTCGCATATTCGTCTCTAATTTCTTATCGCGCATTTATTCTTATTTTCTTGTAAATATCATGTAATTGCTCAAGCCTTGTAATAGTAATTAGGAATTTATTT
The DNA here is from genome assembly GCA_948472305.1 of Vicia faba. Lineage (NCBI taxonomy): Eukaryota > Viridiplantae > Streptophyta > Magnoliopsida > Fabales > Fabaceae > Vicia > Vicia faba. Next base: position 73,331 of record CATIWC010003680.1, read on the forward strand.
ATTTTCCGCATTTTTCTTCAAAACGGGTCTTTATTAATTTGGCGATGTATAGACCCGTGCCTTGTAATAGCGTAGGACTTTCTTTTCCGCACTTTAATTTCCACACCCCTTAACTGCTAATAATTGCATGAAAGAATGAATGGCCCAAATAAAATCAAAGCGTAGATCACCAAAAGCATGACAAGATAAAACATAACTGAAAATGACACACAATTCACACACCACTCCTAGGGTACGCCTCACTGTTGCCTTGCCCCTCGAAACGTGGTCGTCGAGTATAGGACGTTTTAGTAAGTCCTTATGTCCATGATCTATGGCATAGGGGTAGCTTCTAAGGTGTCCTACTGTTGCTCTGGTGACCACACTGTCCCTACAAACGAATTGACCCGAACACCTCCAACGGTGGTGCTACATACCTCTCAATGGTGGGATGGCACTACCTTAAGGACATTTACACAGCCTAATTCCTTAGGGTAGGTAGATGACTCATAGATACTTGCTCTATTCAAAAAAACAAATCCAAACTCTTTTCACACCGACACTTTCAAAAAGCTTTCAAAACAATTTTTCAAACACTCTTGAGGACTGATACAAGAGTCGATCAGAAACTTTCAAAGAAACTTTTTCAAACCCACTCACAATTGAAAAGCAAACATTTTGAAAACACAATGAGCAAGTATCTAAGAGCCCATGGATAACCACGGATAGAAAGGGTGCTAACACCTTCCCTTTCTATAAATCTACCTCCCGAATCGAGAAACTATCTCATAAGGAATTTTGCTGTGCTTTTGTCCTGTCCATGTTGGAGAAAATAAAAGACGGTGGCGACTCTTGCTTCCGCGACATTTTGCGAACCAACTTTAAATAGTCAGTTCCAGATCCACCGATCACAGAACTGGCGACTCTGCTGGGGACATACTTAAAGTGAGGTGTACCTTAGGACTACGATCACTTGTGTTTTCAATTGTTGTGCTTGTTTGCTTTATTGTTGTGGGCTGCATTGGAGTTACATAGATCCTAACCCGGATCTGGGGATACCCTGTTAGGTAGCATAAGCTGTGAGGGACCTGTCCGGCGTAGACCGACATGGGTGAAGAAGTGGCTACGTTGGTGTGGCACCTTGGTTTGTACCGATATCCCTTGTGTTGCAACGAGGAGAATATGGGTCTTCTGAGGAGTCATTAAGCACCAACCGACCTTAGAACCTTAAATGACCCAACTTGGCCAATAGAACAGTAGTAGTATGCTACGCCCATTGAGGCTAAAATCTCGTGATGGTTATGGCCGCAAGAAAAGGTTGCGATGCTGGAGTTATGACCGATTGAGGGTAGTCAGTGATATTGGGATCCTCTAGAACCCGATTACTTTTGATTAGGACAGGTCTTAACCAACAAACTGAAAGAGGGTAGTACCTGAACCCCATGCTGACCTAAACTCTAAGGGCTTCTCTTGTGTGACTTGTGTGCTTTCCAACTTGACTATTTGCATGCTTGTTATCTAACACTTGAGTTTCTTGCAGGTTTTGTTTACAGTCCTTAATCTGGACTCATAACAGGGTTTACCTACATTATTCTATGCATAGCATAACATCATACCATTGCATACATCCTACATAAGGACTAATCCATTTCAAGGGTCTCAAGGGTCTGTGATGCAGGTCATAATGAATCAAACGTCTAGCAAGGGGCAAAGAGGATTTATTTCCCTCTAGCCAAGGCTGTCAGAGGCTATGACCCACTTGATATGGTGAGCTTTGACTCTTGAAGAAGGTTCCCCTAACCAAGGTTGTTTGGAAGTCAAAACCAGACATGATGACTTGAGTCACAGGCTATGACCCACTCGATATGGTGAGCCTTGACCCTTGAAGAAGGACTCTCGACAACATGAAGCTCCTTCAATAAAGCTACCGGATTCAAATTCTGACATTTTTTTCTTGTTTACCCCGCGAGATCCTTGAAAACATTGCATATATATACATACATATCATTGCATAACAGGTACCCTTTTGACAGGTCACTTACCATCTCCGCTGTTTATTTCAGCAATGGCTTCCCAAAAAGATAACCAGGGTCTTCATGCTCAAGAGACTCAGTTCAGGGAGATCTTTCTAAGCCTATCCAAGGGGAATGAAGAGTTAAGGACACTCTTCATGGGGAATCTGGCCAAGAAAAGTCCCGAAAATGACAAGGACGAACGGCTGAAACGTCTGCAAGCTGAGGTAGATACGATGAAAACCCAGATGCTGGGGCAAAGGGCTCTCATCCAAGGTTTAGCTCGGGAGCAAGGAGAGTTGAGGGCCATGATCAGTCAGCTTCATCAAGACATGAAGCAACCAGCCCAAGTCAGGGACCAGGTCATTGAACAGCTTCCGAGAGGACAAAGGTTTGGTTTAATGAACGGGCCTCTCCAAGCTGCTACTACTTCACAGGTCCAACAACGACCTTGCCAAGAACAACGAGCTGATCAGAGCAAGCCGGACAAGCCTAAAAGGCAGTTCACCAAGCTCAACGTGTCACCGTCTCAAGCTTTACAACAATTGTTGAGGTTGAATCTGGTGACGTTAAGGGACCCTCATAAGAATCTCAACACAACCTCCCTAAAGTACAATCCTGAGGAAAGATGTGCGTACCACTCTGACAGTCCAGGACATGACACCGACGACTGCTGGGCTCTGAAGAATAAGATCCAAGACCTGATTAAGGAAAGAGCTGTGGATTTCACCCAGATGGGCCAGGCTGAATGCTCCTGCCATCCCTACAAGATGCACCAGTCGAAGTAACAAGCCCTGAGACTAGAAGACTTTTGTTCATTAGAATTTTTCAAGTTGTGATTTTCTTTTGATTGTTCAAACATTTTATTTCATGTCAAACTTGGTTATTTCATTAATGCATTACACATGTCTGTTTTGAAGTAATTATTTCGTATTCACTATATGCAAACTGTTTTCATATTTTTGTGATGATCAACTCTTGATTGAAAATTCTAAGCCTCTTGAGGGAGGATGATGAAAACGATACCACAATCTACAATATGCTTTTGAACAGACCCCGCTGATGAGGTACAGGCATTGTTTCAATTCCTAAACACTGGAGTTATAAGGAAGATAATCCCTCGTCAACCCCTCTGAGCCAAAGAAGTAGGAGTTTTTCTTTTCGAAAATTAAAACCCTTAATCATAACCTGGGGCAGGGTAGTTCTCTCAGTTGATCCAAGTGCACAACGAATGGCACCAAAGCGGTCCTTACAAAATAAACAAAAGACAGTGATGGTTCCGAATAATCATAAAGACAGGCAGTCGTTATCTTTCAAAAATGAAAGCCCAATAAGTCAAAACCTACGAAGGAGACTTACAAAACTGGGGCATCCCGCTGACTGTAAATACAAAAAGAAACAGTTCAGGCAAAAAACAGGGATAACAAAATCAAAAAAAAGAAGGAGGTCTTACAAACCTTCGACAAAAAATGACTGCCTATTCAAAATAAATTGTCAACATCTGAACCATCACTGGAATATCAAAGCAAAGACTCAACAAGGTCTAACGCACGATCAGCTGAGTTTAGGTTTGAAGAACATCACGAAGAGTGGGTGGGTACAAATAATTTGAGCCTTTATCCTTTGTTTCTTAAACCGTGAACCAGGCCACGTTATAACCCTAAAAAGTCCTAGCTGAAGCGTGGGTTAATTCGAAGGCATACTGTTACGAAAGGTATCCTGACTCCTTAAGGCTTATGGTAAAATAACGAGTTGACATCACAGTTTTTACAAAATTCACTTGTTTTTACTAAAAAAGGGATGCATTTTCAAAATCTTCAAGACAGACATAAGCGTTGCATTTTTAACATAACCTTGTTTGCATATGACTTCTTGTTTGAACAGCAGAGAAATTCACACGACGAATATCCAGTGAACAAAATCTTCTCAAACAAAAGCTCAAATGGAAGAAGCACTTCCAATCAAGGGGCATACGTGATTATTGTCCATCATCTGGGGCAATTCAGTCAAGATTCAGAGAATCTCTCAAAAATGCCAAGGTAACCAGGGGCAGATCTCCAATCTGGATCACTTGGGGCATGGGACAGGAATTCCAACTATGAATCTTGCCTGATCAAACGAAGACCTTCTGATGGCATGACAACACTGCTAACAGGGGCACCTCCCTACAGCCTGAGAGCAGGGACATAGTTGAAAAATACTGCACATAATCAAAGACCCGCTAGGTTGACACACCTAGGCAAAAATAAGGGCTTCCCGGTGAACCAAAAGGGTTCGGGCAAAATAAGGGATGAAATGAAAAAAAATCTGTGCACCCGGCAAGTCGAAAACCTGAAAAGGCGGCTTGGGCAAAAAAGGGTATCCCGATGGACTGAAAACCCGAAAGGGCAGCCCAGGAAAAAGTTAGGGATCAAAGCGTACGACTATGTCCCGGCGCCTTGTCACTTGCCTATCAGAAGAAGGTTTGTCAAACGGCAGTTATCAAGACTCCACCAGTTTCTTCTCCCACAGAAACAGGGGCAGTAATGAGTTGTCCAAGCGATCTAATTGCTCTGTCCACAAGATACAAGGTGTGATCAGCTGAAGAAGGTAACCAAGATATCTTAATTCCCTAGAGAGTGAGCAAGCAAGTCAATGCGCTCTCCCCAAGCAGAGTTATCCTGTCAGCCTTAAGGAAGTTGGGCATCCTCCAGCAAATATCAAACATTCCTCAGTAGAGTACACAGACATTCCTAACAAGCATCCCCGGCAGTCTTGATCTAAGATTGTTCCCCAGCGGTATACCAGACATTCAGCGGAGCCACTTCCCCAATATATCTCAAGGATTTCCCCAGGAGAGTCCAGTCTGAAGATTTCCCCAGGAAAGCTGAATCATCTCCCCAGCAGGAAGCTCATCCCCAGTAGATTCTGGAAGCTTCCCCCCTCCAGAGCATGAACGCGTCCCCCGACTTTATTCAAAGGTTATTTCCCTACCAGGATATAACTGGGTTATCCTCAGCCAATAACCAGGGAAAGATCGTCCCCGACAAAGTCTTCCTATCCCCCAGCGGAGTTCATCATATTCTTCAACAAAACTCAACAATGGTATCCCCAATGGAGTTCTCATTCATCTCCGCGAAGCACCTCTCCTCCCACAGAGTATTGTTCCCCAGCAAGATCGCTAGAGTAGTTATTCCCTGCAGAGTAATCTCTTCATCAAGTTTATTACCCAATGGAGTCATCTTCTCCTACCGGTTTATTCTGGCAATCTTCATCCCCAGCAGAAACGAAGAACTATCTTCAACCATCAGCCCAGGATTTAACTCCTGACATTCGTCAAGGATATATTTTCCTAGACGAAAATACCTTCAAAAACATCACATACATCATGATACATGCATAAACGCATCATATCTTACAATCTCATTTATGTTGAGAACATCATTGCTTGATCCATGGCATGCATTACATACGACTGACTTTTACATTTCAGGAAAGATCCAGTTAAGTTCTCAGCTATTCCAAGACCTTGTCTGGTTCAGTTAAATCGACTCCTAAAGATTTTTCTGATGCCGATCCAGTCAAAGACCTTCTCTGGTCCAGCTAAATCGATTCCTAAAGATTTTCCTGATGAAGACCCAGTTGAAGATTCCAAGACCTTGCCTGGTTCAGTTAAATCGACTCCTAAAGATTTTTCTGATGCCGATCCAGTCAAAGGCCTTCCCTGGTCCAGTTAAATCGATTCCTAAAGATTTTCCTGATGAAGACCCAGTGGAAGATTCAAAGACCTTGCCTGGTCCAGTTAAATCGACTCCTAAAGATTTTCTGATGCCGATCCAGTCAAAGGCCTTCTCTAGTCCAGTTAAATTGATTCCTAAAGATTTTCCTGATGAAGACTCAGTAGAAGACATCCAAGATTCCTTCATCGTTCTGTTGAGGTAGTAATCGCCCAAGGTTCTCTCATCGTTACTGTTGAGGTAGTAACCGCCCAAGGTTCTCTCATCGTTACTGTTGAGGTAGTAATCGCCCAAGGTTCTCTCATCGTTACTGTTGAGGTAGTAATCGCCCAAGGTTCTCTCATCGTTACTGTTGAGGTAGTAATCGCCCAAGGTTCTCTCATCGTTACTGTTGAGGTAGTAATCGCCCAAGGTTCTCTCATCGTTACTGTTGAGGTAGTAATCTCCCAAGGTTCTCTCATCGTTACTGTTGAGGTAGTAATTGCCCAAGGTTCTCTCATCGTTACTGTTGAAGTAGTAATCGCCCAAGGTTCTCTCATCGTTACTGTTGAGGTAGTAATCGCCCAAGGTTCTCTCATCGTTACTGTTGAGGTAGTAATCGCCCAAGGTTCTCTCATCATTACTGTTGAGGTAGTAATCGCCCAAGGTTCTCTCATTGTTACTGTTGAGGTACGCAGGTTCTCGCTAAGGAATCTCTTACGCGATCAACACCTAGATGGCATCTATAAGCCCATCCACATACTGACAGTCTCCAAATGGCATCTATAAGCCCATTCCCGACAAGACCCCGTCACCACACCAGATGGCATCTATAAGCCTATCCCCCTATCCATCATCTCTCCAAATGGCATATGTAAGCCCATTCCCTGCATCATATTGCTGATACTCTACTATGTGAGTGCAAATTTTTGGGAACTCTAGTGTTCAATCATCTTCCACCTTCGGATTACGAAAGGCATGTCAGCTAGTCTACATCCTCAAGTCTAAGAATATTGAACAGGGGCAACTGTTGTACCCCAAAATTTGCCCTCCCATATTCTTCAAGATTTGTCAAGATTAAGCTTTAAAATCTCTCAAGGGTTGCACAATCCAATTGCCTCCTAACAGTCAAAAATTAGGGTTTTGGTTATGGCAAAGAAATTGAAGTTTCCAAGGGTCCAAACAAGTCCCACATGACTATAAACATTGTCAAGCACCTACATGTTAAGTTTCAAGGCTCACAAGGTCAAGTTGCACAGTCAAAAACCCTAATTGCTCCACAGTCAACTGCAGGGGCAAAATGGTCATTTGACAGTCAAAAGTCAAAAATTTTGGTCAACATCTTATTTTGAAGCCACAAACATCATTTGATCAATTCTTGATCATGATTCTCAAAGCATGGCTCAAAAAGTCTCAAGATGCAAAAGTTTCTATTTTTGGACAGTTGTAAAAGTCAACTGCAAATTGACCAAGGCATAACTTCTACATGGTTTATCAGAAAAATTCCATCCAAAGCTCATTTTGAAGAGAATGACATTTCCTACAACTCCTCTTCACACTTCAAGTCCAAGAAATGCTCTCACAAAAAGTTATCAATCTCAACATTATAGGTCATTTTCAAAAGTCAACAAAAAGGCACTTTGAGTCAAAGACCATAAATTGAGATCGGTTAATCAAAATGACATGGGACCAAAGACATTGGTTATAGGACTTCAAGACCTTTCCAAAATCTCCAAGAACATGACCAAAGCTTAAAAATTGAGCAAGATATGCCTTGTGGAAGTTGGGAAATTTTTAGGAATTTTGAAAAGTCAACTTTGCTTCAAATGCCTCAAAATTGCTAATGGGCCTCAATTTCTTCCATGAATCATTACCCAAAAGCTATGCACGACCCATTAAGCTAAAAGGGAGTTATTTTCTTATTTTTAATTAATTAATTGAATTTTTAATCCTATTAATTCATTTAATTAAAATTAATTATGAGAAAAATACTAAAGCATATGTTTTGAATCTTTTTATGCAGCTAATATGTCCATTATGAGCTCAAGATTTCGTGCACATTCTAAAAGGAAATAATCTCCCAAAATAAGCAAGTTTTCATGGCAAAAAAGGATTGAAAAAGATCATGGAAAATCAAATATTCAAAAGCATTAAAACAATGGATTTTGGGCTGGCTTTTTGACCTAATTCATTCACACATATATGCACAATCAAAACCTAATGCACAAGGACAACAAGCGGCGCTGAAGAACCAAGAACAAACTTGCATTTTTACACAAAAAAGTGGAAACTGTTTTCATACTTAGAGGATTGTTCAAGGCCTGAAACCGATCCCAACACATTGCTAGACCCTCCAGGAGTCTAATAGCATCAAGAATTATTCCAAACGCGCAAGGAATTGAAGAATATAGGCCATACGGTTTGTCATATTTTCCAGAAATACATAACATGATTCATGCACGTTTAATCATTTTTCTTGTTTGATTTGCACTAATGAGGACTCTCTGAAGCTATTGGTACCATCCAATTGAATTATGGGCGCCTGAACCAGAATCCACCATGGACGAAAACTAGGTTTTCTGAAACTTCAAATTGGGGCTTTAGTCATAGGGCAAAATTAGACCTCGAAACCAGTATGGACAGAATCGTTGAGACATGACGAACAAAACCATACCTTCGCGCTCAATTTATGATGAACTATGCTCTAATCGCTATTATTGTACATTGTAGTTAGTGGGGGTTTAAAACCCCCGCTATTTGTTTCTTATTTTTCAGGACAAACGAGGAAGAAGCCTGTGTGTCATAGCATGATTGGGACATTCAAATTTTCAGCGCGTTTTTTTTGTTGTATATCACTAACTTTTGTTTTGTATTATATTATTCATGTGCCACTAACCTTACAAACAAACGCACTGGTTCAATTGGTGGCAGACGTGTACTACAGGCACTGAGACCTGGGTTCAATTCCCAGGTCCCCCCACTTATTCATATATTTTTTCTTAACGTGCTTCTGTGCAGCCTTCATTCAAAGGAGCGTCATGCATCCCAATGCCTTTGCTTGCCACGCGCCCAGGAGATCAATCTGAAGGCCGGATAATGCAGCCCACCATACACACTCAGTCAACCACATGTACGCAAGCATAGAAAGTCAATGTGGCCAGATTTCAGTGGGCCTAATTGCTTAAACAACACCTCCATAATTGGGCCAGAAACCCCCTTTGTTTGTATTCTTCTTTCTAATTTTCTCCTTTCTTTTTTAATTCCTTTTTCAATTTGTTTTAACTATTTTAGTAAATTCACAAAAATAATTCTTTACAATATAAAAATCAGAAATCAAAAATAAAAATATGTTTATTTAATATTTATTTCATTAATATTTTTTGTAAATAAATTTAATAATCAACTTAGTAAAATTAGGTTAAAATTTTAATGTTTTTTCTTAAATAAACTAAAATATGTAGAAATTAGGTTTTTAGCATTTTTTTCTTTTTTCTAATATAATAATTTCTTCTTATTCTTATTATTATTAATTATTAATTATTTTGTAAATAAACATATCATTAATTAATTGGGGTAAATTAGGTTAAAAACTTAAACATTTTTCTTTAATAATTAAAAACAACTTAGAACTAGGGTTTTTATTTTAATTAATTTTCTTTATTTCATAAATACCAAAAACCACAAAAAATAACTTTTTTTCTTTATTAAATAATTAATTAGTCTTTTCAATTTCAATTTAATTTCTTTAAGGGGTCCAACGCCCTCGCATATTCGTCTCTAATTTCTTATCGCGCATTTATTCTTATTTTCTTGTAAATATCATGTAATTGCTCAAGCCTTGTAATAGTAATTAGGAATTTATTTATTTTCCGCATTTTTCTTCAAAACGGGTCTTTATTAATTTGGCGATGTATAGACCCGCGCCTTGTAATAGCGTAGGACTTTCTTTTCCGCACTTTAATTTCCGCACCCCTTAACTGCTAATAATTGCATGAAAGAATGAATGGCCCAAATAAAATCAAAGCGTAGATCACCAAAAGCATGACAAGATAAAACATAACTGAAAATGACACACAATTCACACACCACTCCTAGGGTACGCCTCACTGTTGCCTTGCCCCTCGAAACGTGGTCGTCGAGTATAGGACGTTTTAGTAAGTCCTTATGTCCATGATCTATGGCATAGGGGTAGCTTCTAAGGTGTCCTACTGTTGCTCTAGTGACCACACTGTCCCTACAAACGAATTGACCCGAACACCTCCAACGGTGGTGCTACCTACCTCTCAATGGTGGGATGGCACTACCTTAAGGACATTTACACAGCCTAATTCCTTAGGGTAGGTAGATGACTCATAGATACTTGCTCTATTCAAAAAAACAAATCCAAACTCTTTTCACACCGACACTTTCAAAAAGCTTTCAAAACAATTTTTCAAACACTCTTAAGGACTGATACAAGAGTCGATCTGAAACTTTCAAAGAAACTTTTTCAAACCCACTCACAATTGAAAAGCAAACATTTTGAAAACACAATGAGCAAGTATCTAAGAGCCCATGGATAACCATGGATAGAAAGGGTGCTAACACCTTCCCTTTCTATAAATCTACCTCCCGAACCGAGAAACTATCTCATAAGGAATTTTGCTGTGCTTTTGTCCTGTCCATGTTGGAGAAAATAAAAGACGGTGGCGACTCTTGCTTCCGCGACATTTCGCAAACCAGCTTTAAATAGTCAGTTCCAGATCCACCGATCACACACATCCACCTCCAAAAACACTCGTGCGTTTTGAGTTTTAACCACCTAAAATTTAATATACTTCATATCTAAGTGATCCAGACCCCTGTTCCCTCACTGTAACTCCTCCTCCTCTATCCACCATTTTAAAATATCAAGCTTGCAGGTTGACTTGAGTAGGGAGATTTAGAGACTTTCAGGACAAGGTAAGGGTTGGAATACACTCAGGGAGGTCCACGCAAGCTAAACAGATCCTCAGGCCTTCTCAAAATTTGCCCAAACTCCATTCACGATCTCAACTGAAAGAGGTAAAAACTCAAACTTCTATCTCTTCATACAAGCATCCTTTGGTCCTGATTTTTGAAAGAAAAATATATATATCCTTGCACTAAAGCTAACCATGTTCATAGATTTCATTTATATTAACTGTGCATAGAGAATTTTGGATTTGAAATTTCTGTAAAAATTAGGTTTCAAATTAGGGAAAGTAAAATTAGCTTTGATCTTTGATTGTTAGTTTACATAAATTGTATGGTTGAACTCGTGGGAAGAAACTCCATAATTTTCATGTTTGGACTTTCCATTTTCACAGAGAAATGAGAGAGATACAGGTGGTCCGACCATGGCTCAAGGTTGAAGATGAAGTTGCCTTCAGGGGGCATTTTCTAATATATATTTATCTTTGTGTTTCTATAAACGGATGTACAGCCACCCTAGTGGTAAGGCAGAACGCAAAAATACCATAGGTCATGGGTTCGAGCCTTGGCGCCTGCCTTTTGCAATTTTTCTCACATTTTGCCATTTTTTTGTCCCATTTGCAGCGCTGGGCTTTTTGTTCCATTAGGCCTATGTTTTTTTTTCTAACTCTGCATCCTGTTTGCTTGCAGCACCCCTGGCCCAATATATTTTATTATTATTTTTATTTTCATTTTTCATTTTTATTAAATATATTTTTCTTAATATTAAAAATCACAAAAAATATAAAAATGATAGATTTGTATTTTGGCTCATTTTATTTTATTTTTCTCATGTAAAATATTTTATTTAGTTATATATATTATCCATTTTTTCTTAATTAACTTTGTAAATTAAATTAGGACTAGCTTAATATTTATTTTTCTTTATACTCATTAAATATTTATTTTACTATAAAAAAGAGACCAAAATATCTCATAGGGTCATATATTATTTTCAAGATAAAAAATATAAAAAATACTTATTTTTTCTTAAAGAAATTTATTTCCTTTTGATCAAATGGAATTAGGGTTTATTCAAAAAAATCTTTTCAAAAATAATTTCTTTTCTTAATTGATTTAAATAAATCTTGATTTATTTATTAGGTTTAGGTTAAAACTTTTTTTTCCACATAAAAAACCAAACAAAATCTTCTTTACATTTACATATCTTTGTATATTTAATTCATATTGTATACTATTTATTCTATTTATTTGTACATATTCAATTTGGTTGTAATAGATTAATTAGGTTTATATTATTGCAATCCCCATTCATAAATTGTATATCCCGATCCCACAAGTGTTGTAATAGCGTAGTAATCTTTAAATTTCCGCAATTTATCGCTTTTACATAACATGCTAGTAATTAGGGTTTGTATGGCAAGATAAAACCAATCAAATAGAAAACCCTAAATCAAGACAAAATCAAGCATGAAAATGACACACTTGCACACAAAACACCCCTAGGATTATCCCACTTGGTTGCCTTATACAAAATGGCCATATTACGCATGTAAGATATCTTAGCAAAAAAAATAAATACAAGTCCGTAGTCTCTCGATGACGCTAATCAAAGTTGCCTTACAAAAATGATCTTAGTCCCTCGAAAATGCTAAGATACTTTGCAACATTGCTAATCATGGTTATACGATGACCCACGCCCATCCCGTTTACATCCAAAGATAGGGTTTCTTACCAAATCAATGGTAAGACAACAATATCAAAGGAAAAGAAAATGAACAAAAAAGACATTTGAGTAGGTAAATTACTTTTAGTTACTTGCTCCATTTTAAATCAAACATCCTTGCTATTTTCAAAACAAACACACACATTTCCAAACATCTTACAAAATTGATAACATTTTCAAGAAAAGATCAACATCTTTGTATACATTCTTACAAACGAGAATCATTACAAAGATTACCTAAACAATGGCCTCTTTTAAAAAATACTTTCAAAACCACACAAAACACAATTTCAAACAAAAGCGAGTGATCTAGCAAGTAACTAAGAGCCCATGGAAAACCATGGATGAAAAGGGTGCTAATACCTTCCCTTTTCATAATCTAACCCCCAAACTCAAGAAACAATCTCAAAGGTCTTTCCTGTGCTTTTTTACCTTTCCTTTTTGGATAAAAGAAAAATCGGTGGCAACTCTTGCTAACCGCAACATTTGCGATCAACCGCAAAACAATCAAGTCAGTTCTCCCAATGCATCACAGAACGGGCGACTCTGCTGGGGAAAATTATAAAAGTGGGGTTACCTTAGGGTTTAGATCACATTTACTTGCTTACATTATTTGACTTGTATGCTTTACATTATGGTTCTTTGTTTGGGTTTGAATCCTCTACCTGGATTTGGGATACATTATAGGTAAGTAGCAATACATTGTGGAAACTGTATGGGGTATACCGACATGGTCTAAGCAATAGCTATGTTAGTGCGTCATATTTGTGGGTACCGGTAGCCTTTGAGTTAATCAAAGAGAATACGGGGGCGCTGAGTGATGTCATGAAGCACTAATGAACTTCTAGAACTTTACTTGACCAAGTTGGCCTTTAGATGTAGTGAGATGACCAGCTTTGGTGCAGTCCGAAGTTGGTAGATACTCGATACTACACTCGTTGAGGTTTGGTTTCTTGGGATATTTCGGTCGCCATTAAAGAGGCTTGAGAAACAATGACCAAGGAAACAATCCAGTGATATTGAGATCTTTAGGACCCAATTACTATTACTAGGACAGATTTGAGCCAACTAAACTTCAAGAGGGTACTTACCTATAAAACTCCATGCAAGCCTAAACCTAAGGATTTATTTGCTTTGCTTGTATATGCATACTTGTACATAACATCATGGACATCGTGAACATCATATACATCCACTAACTATTTCAAGGATTTTTTGGATTCATCTTTGTTCTTGTTTTGTAGGATATGGATTCACTTCGCAGGAGAACTATTCAAGTCAGCCTTGTGAGAATCCCTCCACAGCTTAAGGAACTAGTTTCAAGGATTCTCGAAAACTCTCCATTCACTGAGAGACATGGTCGTTTACTCAACTTGGTCACCTACAATGTAACACCCCAATTCTACCCCAAGCAATTATGCAAAATAAATCAGAGTTATAAAATTTCAATCATACAAATGAATCGGGACGTCACAAATTCTTCTAACAATATTCATTGCATTCATCGTGGATATATACACTTTTTCAAACATCGGATGAACCATCATCAAAACATCTTTAATCGATTAATTCAACAACTACGCAACAGAATTCTTAATAACATCTCTAACAACAAAACAACAACTTCGAAACATCACATATTTAATAATAACCAATTCAAAATTCAACAACAGAAAATCAACAATCAAAACAACAAGCGTTCACCCCCCCCGAGTGTTACATATCATAACAATGACACCAACTCGAACTACCGGAGGTATACAACCTTTACTCTCGATTACCTGCACGTTACCAACATAGGGGCAGCATTCAAACAGAAGGGGTGAGATATCTAACAATATAATAAAGTGCATGATAATTAATATATTAAATTAAATCAACAACGTCACCACTTCTCATCTCATAATCAACAACAATCTCAGCAATAATATACATTCATCCACATCAAAATACACTTCTTTATGAAATCATATAATGCGACTCAATACTATGCAAATGCATGTGGTACCATTGGAGCAGAACTCACATCTCAAAAATTTGCCAATTAATAGAGGCATTAACAAGGCATAACCTTCATCTCAAAATTTGCCAATCCAGACCATCTCAACAAGCATAAGCTCCATCTCAAAAAAATGCAATGTATGCGACACAATCATGAATGTAATAACAACACCCAATTAACAACATCTCAAATCATCTCAAAGATCTCAAATTAACATCTCAAAATAACATCTCAAATCAATCACCATCTCAGATCATCAAAATAATTTATCAGATATCTTTTATTTATTATAAATCATCAACACAATATTATTAATACTTCTCACTAACAACTAAGCAGTATTTAATTTCCACAGTAAATCAACATTGTAATTCTGTAATTCTAACGTCAAGACCGTCACTTTCCTACTGTTATAGCTCAAACAATAGCTTCTAAGCATCTAACGTTCACATTCTGTATGAAAACAACGTAAAGGCCATCCCAGCTTCTGACCACGCAACCTCTAACCAACACCATCTCTAATAGGCAGCTTCTAATGACACAACCTCTGGAGGCACAATCTTCTGACTACTATACTTCTGACTAATGCAACCTCTGACTAATCCCCATCTTCTGACCAGATACAACTTCTCATCATCACAACTTCTGACTAATCCCATCTTCTGACCAGATACAACTTCTAATTATCACAGCTTATGACTAACCCCATCTTCTGACTAATACAAATTCTAACTAATGCAACTTCTGATGATCACAGCTTCTGACTAACCCCATCTTCTGACTAATACAAATTCTTACTAATGCAACTTCTAATGACTCAGTCCTCCGACAACATAGCGTCTAACCCATGCAATTTCTAACATTAGAGTTTCTACCTCTCACTAAGCCACGCAACTTCTGACAACCTACGTCTAACATCAGAACTGCTATTTTCTATTCATCCTATTGTTCTAATTCTTTTCCTGATATCAACCTAACTAAGAACAGTATTGACAAATTCTATTCTCCAAATTAACTCATTATTCTAAAACAGTAGCGCCTGGTATCATTCTAGCATAATTCTGCATTTTCATTACTGCTATATTCTACGTTTTTCATCACTGCATATCACCATGGTTCCATAACTAAAGCCCTAAAACTTAATCTAATCATGACAATTCATCACCCATAATTACCCTATAATCTTACAGCATTTTAACAACATCAAGACATCAATATTCATCAAAATTCATCAAAATTCATCAATTCTCATCATACATAAATCATATATTCTCAATTCAAGAACAAGACAACAATCACCTCTAACCCCACATATCAATCATCATAAACCCAATTATAGAGTTAGAACCCCACCCTTACCTTGGATTGAAGGTCGCTCTACGATTTTCGGTTGGATTCACGTTCTTGCCGTTTTCCACTTTCTCTAGCAGCTTGCACGTTCTTTCTCAATCCTTATTCTTCCACAGCTTCTTTCTATTCCTTATAACAAATAATAAAATAAACATATTATTATATTATTCCTTATTGGGCTTAAAACCAACACACCCCCTTATTACTTCTATTCTCCCAAAATAAGCCCATATTAAATAATATTACACTTCTAATATTATTTCACCACATAATATTATATCTCTAATATTATTTCTCCAATTAATAAAATAAATCCAATTAATTATAACACATCTTCATAAATATTCCAAAATAATTTAATTAAATAATTAATTAAATTACGGGCGTTACAACTCTCTCTCACTTAGAATATTTTCGTCCTCGAAAATTTACCTCAAGCAAACAATTCAGGATAGGAGTCTCGCATCTTGCTCTCCAACTCCCAAGTCATGCTTTCACTAGCAGCTCCTAGCCAAACCACTTTAACCAAGGCAATCTATTTTCCCCTCAGAGTCTTCATTTCACGATCCGCGATCCGTACAGGCATCGTCTTCACCGTAAGATTATCCCGCACTTGCACATCATCCATATGAATCACATGAGATGGATCTGAAATATACTTCTGAAGTTGCGACACATGAAACACATCATGCAAATTCGAAAGATTAGGCGGTAAAGCCACTCTATAAGCAACATTCCCCACTCTCTCTGAAATCTGATACGGTCCAATAAAACGAGAAGTGAGCTTCTTAGACTTCAATGCTCGTCCAACACCAATCACAGGTGTAACTTACAAAAACACATGATCACCAGCTTGGAATTCTAATCTTTCCTTTGCTTGTCATGATAACTCTTCTGTCTACTTTGTGAAGCTTTCATCTTTTCTCGAATCAACTTCACCTTCTCGGTAGTCTCACGAACAAGTTCAGGTCCAAGTGCTACACTCTCACCAGATTCATGCCAACATAACAGAGTTCTACATCTTCGACCATACAACGCCTCAAAAGGTGTCATCCCAATACTAGAATGGTAACTGTTATTATACGTGAACTCTATCAACGGAAGATAAGTATCCCACGAACCTCCCTGCTCAAGAACACATGCCCTCAACAAGTCTTCTAACGATTGAATCGTCCGTTCAATATGACCATCTGTCTGAGGATGATACGCTGAAATCAACCTCAACTTAGAACCCAACGCTTCTTACAAACTCTTCCAAAAGTCAGAAGTAAATCTTGGATCTCTATCTGACACAATGCACAAAGGAACACCATGCAGCTTCACAATCACACTAATGTAAATCTCAGCCAACTTCGGCACTGGAAAACTGATGTTAATAGGAATAAAATGAGCTGACTTTGTAAGCCTATCAACAATCACCCAAATTGAATCATGTCCTCTTAAAGTATTAGGCAACCCTGTCACAAATTACATTGAAATGCTATCCCATTTCCATTCTGGAACTTCTAATGGTTGCATCAATCCTGCAGGCTTGTGATGTTTAACTTTCGACTTCTGACAAGTTAAACATGCATACACAAACCGAGCCACATCACTCTTCATCCCAAGCCACCAAAACAAACCCCTCAAATCTTGATACATCTTTGTAGCTCCTGGATGAATACTCAACTTAATTCTACGACTCTCTTCAAGTATCACTTTCTTCCTCTCAGCATCATCAGGAATACAAATCCGGTTACGAAATCTCAACACACCTTGCGCATCTAGCTTAAAATCACTATTCTCAGATTGATCAGTCCCAACCAGCAAATCTACCATTTTCACATCCAACTTCTGAGCTTCTCTGATACCATCTAGAAATTCATTATTAATCTTCAACATACCCAACATCACACTTTGCGGAGTAACCTTGCAAACTAAGCTCATATCTCTGAACTGCTCAATCAATTCTGTGATACGGTGGCAGAACCAGATTGTTTTAGGAAAATACTGGTTTGCGTTTTGCGTTTGCGTTTGCAAAATGTTGCGGTAAGTAAGAGTCGCCACTGACTTTTATTTTATCCAATTGGAAAGGAAAAAAGCATAGAAAAATTCCTTTTTCGAGATATTATGAGTACGGGGGGTAAATTATAGAAAGGGAAGGTATTAGCACCATTTCTATCCATGGTTTTCCATGGGCTCTTAGGTACTTACTCATCATTTTAAAAATTTCTTCACTGTTTGTGTGTTTTGAAAAGTTTTTGTTTTACCTCGTTTTAACCCTTGCTTCTGTCTTCAAGAGTGTTACGAAGTGTTTTTGAAAACTTTGTTTGAAAAGTGTGTAAGTGTGGAAAGTTTGATTTTGAGCAAATACCTACTAGTATCTACCTACTCGAAAAAAGAATGTTTCTGTTCTTGTTTCCTTTAGACAATGTTATCCCACTATTAATGAGCAGGTAGCACCGTCGTTGGAGTTTGTAAGGGTCAATTTGAAAGGGACGTACGATCACTAAAGCAATGTTAGAACATCTTAGTAATAACCCTAATGTCCTAAGATCATATTCGAGGCAACATTTCCGAGGTAACCTTTATGAGGCAACATTTCTGAACGGGACATTTGATCTTTGTTTAGACAAGAGTGCGACCACTAAGACACCTTATGCTTAATAACCGTTTACCGAAGGCAACCGAAGTGAGAGTATACCCTAGGAGTGCGCATGTGCGAGTGATTTGATTTCAAGTTATTATCTTTGCATATTTAGGGTTTGCTAACCATTTTAAAATTAACATACATTCTTGTCATGCAATCCTATTATCATACATCTAACAGTTAATATTTGCGAAAATTAAAATGCGAGAAATAAAACTACGCTATTACAAGGCTTCAGGGAAGGGGATTAATTACATAGCCAAAAACCCGCAAAAACGATAAATAAGCGAAAATTCCTAATTAAACTAGTACATCCCATGAGTAGTTACATTAATATTGTAAAAATAAACGTGCGCAATGAATTAAGAATAAGAAAAATTAGGGTTTTGACCCCGTCTAAACCTAATTAAAGAAAAATCATTTTTTGGTTGTTTTTGATTATTTTAAGAAAATAAGGTTTTAATGAATAAATACAAACCTAATTACTAATTAAATTAAATTAAGAAGATTAATTAATTTTGACCTATTTTTGTATTTTGGTTATTTTGAGAAAATAAAATAAAATAAAATAAAATAAAACCTAATTTTCTAATTTGTTTTAATTTATTTACAAAGAATTAAAATTGCCCTAAAACTAAATTAAACTAATTAAATTAATTTTTTGACAAAATATAAAACCCTAAATTCTAATTTGATGAAATTGATTTTATGAGTTTTTTTTTTGATAAAAAAAGAATTAATTTTGTGTTAGAAAATAATTTAAGCAAATAAATAAATAAATAAATAAATAAAAGAAAATGTATAAAAGAAAAGAAAAAGGAATTGGGCCTGGTATGCTAAGAATCAGGGGGGTGTCCATAGCAATCTCAGCCCAATAGCCTGGATCCACATTTGACTTCTCATGATTCCACGTTTCAAGTTGACTAGGGCCTTTGGTAGACCCTCACATGTCAAGCGTTGGATTTGATCTGCTTTAGATCCAGTGGTTGCAAGTTGATGGCATATGGTGGATGTCCTGGAAACCTGCACATGAAATTATGCATAGAAAAAATATATTGAAGAACAAGGGGGGCCTGGGGATCGAACCTAGGCCCTTTGGCTTTTTCCTTCGCCTCATAACCAACTGAGCCAGCACGCTTGTTTGTACATGGAATATCAAATAAGCATTATATGGAAAAAACACAAATGCCAATTGTACAGCGCGCGAATTTTTAAATGGACCAACCAGGCCACGCCACGCCATTATCTCCTACCTCCCTCCAGTGCTAAAAGTTTGATGACTTTTACCTACAGACAAAAAGCGTAGGTACAACCCCTGCATATTTCCAGAATTTCATACAAGCTCAATAAATGAAAACTAATGGTGTAGATCAACTCGTCTTGACCTCGTGAACACCATAGTACTCCTCTTTTGGGCCAATTTTTCCTGCATAAGAAATCCCTAAAACGAACAAGAAAACCCTAGCAATGGTGGATCTCAGTATAGCTAACAAAAATGCAATTAATTGTTACCATTAGCTTGCAAACATGATAAGGATTACAAATATGTCATTGAAACATGATAAAGATGCAAGGATAAAGAGATACGATTTTGAAGAGAATGACAAACCGTGGGGGTCATGGAGGCGGATTCTGGGCACGAAAACTCTTGGTGGTGATTGGTATGGACTCCTTGAACACCCAGGAAACAAATGAGATTGCTTGGAAGGCTTGAAAATGCCTGGAACTATGAAATCATATTACCATTTTTTTCTTTATTTTTTGAAAGTTGTTCTTCACTCTACACGCCTCTAACCCTTGTGCCTTTGGTCTGCAAATGTTCTATATGTAGTCTTGAGTGAATTAGGTTTATAAATTTGTTTCAAATATTCTTCAATTAAGGTGATTGATCAAGATTTGATTCTCTTGTGAATCTTTCCAAAACAAGCCAAAAATAAATATTTTTGTGTACAAACATGCCTTGCACGATTTGATTTCATTGCTAGCTGTATAAGAGACCTGAAATATGCACAAAATCTCAAGGTTTAAATGATTTTGATATTTCCATGATTTTATTTTGATTTAATTTGATTTAATTGAAATAAAAATCAAAATAAATGGCAAAAATAAAATAAAGGCAAATGGGAAGGATCATGGGTCATGGATCATGTTACAAACTCAAGACAAGTACAAAAAATTGGGCCCATTTGACAAAAATAGCAATTTGAGGCACTTTTGACTTTTGACAATTTTGCAAAAAAGGTCAACTTCACCAATGCACAACTTCCTCAAATTTGACCCTATGAGGGTGTTCTTGGACTTTTTAGAAAGCTTGAGATTTCCTCTAAGCAACCCTTTTGGTATCATCTCAATTGAGTCTTCCATGTTAATGTATGAAGCTTTGACAAAAAAGGTGTTTTTGTTGACTTTTCAAAGTGACCTATAATGTCCAAATTCATAACTTCTTGTGAGTGCATATTTTTAACTTGGGAGCTGAAGATGAATTATAGGGTATTGCATTATCTTCAAAATGAACTTTGGATGGGTCATTTCCAAGAAAGTATGAGAAAGTTATGCTTGGTCAAAGTTGAGTTGACTTTTCCTGCAAAACCCTAATTTAGCAACTTTTGGGTTTTGATGAATTGTGAATAATCCTTGATGAATCATGATCAACCCTTGATAAAATGATGAATAATACTTCAAAATGAGAATGTTGACCAAAAATCTTGAAGTTTGACTGTATGTGGGCCACAGTTGACTTTTGCCCTAGCACAATCAATTTTCAAGCATTTGAATAGTTGACTGAGCAAACTTCTTCTGCAAGGCTTGAAACTTGACATGGATGATCTTGAGAACATATTAGGATAATAGTGAGAATTTTGGACCCTTTTAATTCAAACATCTTGATGCAAACTGAAACCCTAATTTGGGGTAGACTGCCTTAGGAGAGAGTTTGTCTGGTCAACCCTTGGACTTCCTTGAGCAATATGAGGACCTCACTTGAAATGTATTGAGAAATATGGGAGGGAAAATTTTGGGGTACAACAAATTCCAACTCTTTAATCATCATTTCTGACATATGTAAATTCTTTCGACTCAGCGCATCAACTACCACATTCGCTTTTCCTGGATGATAATTCAAACCGAAATCATAATCCTTTAACAATTCCAACCATCTTCGTTGCCTCATATTCAGCTCCTTCTGATCAAATAAATACTTTAAGCTCTTATGGTCACTAAACACTTCAAATCTAGAACCATAAAGATAATGCCTCCAAATCTTCAATGCAAAAACAACTGCAGCAAGCTCTAAATCATGCGTAGGATAGTTCTTCTCATGAGTCCTTAACTGCCTCGACGCATAAGCAACTACCTTACCATTCTGCATAAGCACACCTCCCAAACCCATCTTAGAAGCATCACAATAAACCACAAAAGGCTCTCCTGGATTAGGCAACGTCAAAATCGGAGCCGACGTCAACCTCTTCTTCAATTCTGTAAAACTTTCTTCACACTGAACATCCCACACAAAAGCTCTACCTTTACAAGTCAACTTAGTCAACGAAAGTGACAACTTAGAAAACCCTTCTATAAACCTTCTATAATAACCAACTAATCCCAAAAAGTTTCTAATCTCAGTAGCTGACTTTAGAGTTTCCCATTGCAACACAACATCAACCTTTGATGGATCTACAACAATGCCACTACCTGAAATCACATGACCAAGAAAACTAACCTCTTTTAACCAAAATTCACACTTGGACAACTTTGCATACAACTTATTCTCTTTCAAAATCTGCAATACTACTCTTAAATATTCTGCATGCTCTTCTTCTGACTTAGAGTAAATCAAAATATCATCAATGAACACCACTACAAACTGATCCAAATAAGTATGAAAGATACGATTCATATATTCCATGAATACTCCCGGCGCATTAGTAACACCGAAAGGCATCACTGAATACTCATAATGTCCATAACGCGTTCTAAAAGCCGTCTTCTGAATATCTTCATCCTTCACTTTAATCTGATGGTAACCCGACCTCAGATCAATCTTACTAAACACACGAGCATCCACTAATTGGTCCATCAAGTCATCTATTCTTGGAAGCAGATACTTGTTCTTAATCGTCACCTTGTTCAACTGTCTATAATCAACACAAAGCCTCATAATTCCATCTTTCTTCTTTACTAACAACATTAGAGCTCCCCACGATGATACACTTGGTCTTACAAACTTCTTCTCAAGTAACTCTTCCAACTGCTTCTTCAACTCTGACAACTCAGATGCAGACATCCTATATGGTGCCATAGACACAGGTCTGGTACCAGGAACAAGATCAATTGCAAATTCAACTTCCCTCTCTGGCGGTACATCAGGAATCTCATCAGGGAAAACTTCAGGAAATTCACACACCACCTGCAATTCCTCAATTATAGCTTGAGTCTCTACAGATAGTGACGCCATCAACAAAAACATATGTACTTCCTCTTGCATCAACTTCCTCAATTGTCTAGCAGACAACATACCTTCTTCTTCTTCAGGAGTAGAAAACTTCACAGACTTGTCATAACAGTTAATATGAACACAGTTATGCTCTAACCAGTTCATACCCAAAATTACATCCAAACCTCTTAACGGTAAACAAACCAAATCAACAATAAAGTCTCTGTCGAAGATCGACAAGGGAAACTTAGCACACACAAAATAAGTAGTCACCGACCCCTTGGCTGGAGTATCGACGACCATTTCTCCATTCAAAGAAGACAACATAAGACCTAATCTTTCAACATAATCAGCAGCAATAAAACAATGTGTAGCACCAGTATCAATAATAATAATTAAAGGAGTACTATTAATGAAACATGTACCTCTAATAAGTCTGTCCTCAACAGCTATTTGATCCTCCACTAAAGCGAACACTTTACGAATAGACTGAGCCCTCTTCGGTTTCGAACACTGGCTACCAATGTGCCATTCTTCTTTACAGTTAAAATAAACCACACTCTTGTGCTCACACTCAGATACAACATGTCCATTCTTGCCACAACGGAAACATTACTCTTGTGTCCAGGTTTCCCACACTTAAAACAAACCACACCAGCAGGAGCATCTCCTCCACTAGTCCTCTGACCATGAGCAACTCTCTGTTTACCCTTACCAGTTGGGGAATCATAAGGCTTACCACGATTCTGTTGGTGCTTACCCCTCTTCTCACTAATAATCTTGTAATGAGCATTATTATCTTCCTCATAAATCCTGCAGCTATCAACCAAATCAGCAAAGACATGGATTTTCTGATATCCAATTGCTTTCTTAATCTCCGGGCGCAACCCGTTTTCAAACTTAATACACTTCGAAAACTCAGCATTTTCCTCAGTGTAATGCGGATAAAACTTAGCCAACTCAGCAAACTTGGTAGCATACTCAACAACTGACAGATTTCCTTGCTTCAGCTCAAGGAACTCAATTTCTTTCTTACCACAGACATCTTCAGGAAAATACTTTCTCAAAAATTCTCTACGGAACACAGCCCAAGTGACATTCTCACCCGCAACTTCCAACTTCTGACAAGTCTCTAGCCACCAATCATCAACCTCGACTGCTAGCATATGAGTCCCATAACGAACCTTCGACGCTGGAGTGCAGTCCATTACGCGAAATATTCTCTCAATCTCTTTCAACCATTCCAATGCTCCATTAGGATCATACTTTCCCTTGAACGTAGGTGGATTCTCTCTCTGGAAAGTCGCCAAGCTACGAGATCCAGCATTCCCGTCAGCATTCGGCTGATTTTCCATCGCATGAGCCATTGCTTCTAGAGCAGCAGCAAGTGCATCATCATTCCTTCCAGCCATCTCAACTTCTCACTACAACATAAACAAAGATTAGAACTCAAATAACAATACTCGACTGTTAGACAACTACGACTCGACGACAAGGTCGGACCAACCTTTTGCTCTGATACCAACTTTGTAACACCCCAATTCTACCCCAAGCAATTATGCAAAATAAATCAGAGTTATAAAATTTCAATCATACAAATGAATTAGGACGTCACAAATTCTTCTAACAATATTCATTGCATTCATCGTGGATATATAACACTTTTTCAAACATCAGATGAACCATCATCAAAACATCTTTAATCGATTAATTCAACAACTACGTAGCAGAATTCTTAATAACATCTCTATTAACAAAACAACAACTTTGAAACATCACATATTTAATAATAATCAATTCAAAATTCAACAACAGAAAAATCAACAATCAAAACAACAAGCGTTCACCCCCCTGAGTGTTACATATCAGAGCAATGACACCGACTTGAACTACCGAAGGTATACAACCTTCACTCTCGATTACCTGCACGTTACCAACATAGGGGCAACATTCAAATAGAAGGGGTGAGATATATAACAATATAATAAAGTGCATGATAATTAATATATTAAATTAGATCAACAATGTCACCGCTTCTCATCTCATAATCAACAACAATCTCAACAATAATATACATTCATCCACATCAAAATACACTTCTTTTATGAAATCATATAATGTGACTCAATACTATGCAAATGCATGTGGTACCATTGGAGCAGAACTACCATCTCAAAAATTTCCCAATTAATAGAGGCATTAACAAGGCATAGCCTTCATCTCAAAATTTGCCAATTCAGGCCATCTCAACGAGCATAAGCTCCATCTCAAAAAAAATGCAATGTATGCGACACAATCATGAACGTAATAACAACACCCAATTAACAACATCTCAAATCATCTCAAACATCTCAAATTAACATCTCAAAATAACATCTCAAAATACATCTCAAAATAACATCTCAAAAACATCTCAAATCAATCACCATCTCAGATCATCAAAATAATTTATCAGACATCTTTTATTTATTATAAATCATCAACATAACATTATTAATACTTCTCACTAACAACTCAGCAATATTTAATTTCCACAGTAAATCAACACTGTCATTTTGTAATTCTAACGTCAAGACCGTCACTTTCCTACAGTTATAGCTCAAGCAACAACTTCTAAGCATCTAACGTTCACATTCTATACGAAAACAACGTAAAGGCCATCCCAGCGTCTGACCTTGCAAACTCTAACTAACACCATCTCTAATACGCAGCTTCTAATGATACAACCTCTGGAGGCACAATCTTCTGACTACTATACTTCTGACTAATGCAACCTCTAACTAATCCCTATCTTCTGACCAGATACAACTTCTGATCATCACAACTTCTGACTAATCCTATCTTCTAACCAGATACAACTTCTGATCATCATAACTTCTGACTAACCCCATCTTCTGACTAATACAAATTCTGACTAATGCAACTTCTGATGATCACAACTTCTGACTAACCCCATCTTCTGACTAATACAAATTCTGACTAATGCAACTTCTGATGACTCAGTCCTCCGACAACATAGCGTCTAATCCATGCAATTTCTAACATCATAGTTTCTACCTCTCACTAAGCCACACAACTTCTGACAACCTATGTCTAACATCAGAACTGTTATTTTATATTCATCCTATTGTTCTAATTCTTTTCCTGATATCAACCTAACTAAGAATAGTATTGACAAATTCTATTCTCCAAATTAACTTATTATTCTAAAACAGTAGCGCCTGGTATCATTCTAGCATAATTCTGCGTTTTCATTACTGCTATATTCTACGTTTTTCATCACTGCATCTCACCATGGTTCTATAACTAAACCCTAAAACTTAATCTAATCATGACAATTCATCACCCATAATTACCCTATCATCTTACAGCATTTTAACAACATCAAGACATCAATATTCATCAAAATTCATCAATTCTCATCATACATAAATCATATATTCTCAATTCAAGAACAAGACAACAATCATCTCTAACCCCACATATCAATCATCATAAACCCAATTATAGAGTCAGAACCCCACCCTTACCTTGGATTGAAGGTCGCTCTACGATTTCCGGTTGGATTCACGTTCTTGTCGTTTTCCACTTTCTCTAGCAGCTTGCACGTTCTTTCTCAATCCTTATTCTTCTACTGCTTCTTTCTTTCTATTCCTTCTAACAAATAATAAAATAACCCTATTATTCTATTATTCCTTATTGAGATTAAAACCAACACCCCCCTTATTACTTATATTCTCCCAAAATAAGCCCACATTAAATAATATTACACTTCTAGTATTATTTCACCACATAATATTATATCTCTAATATTATTTCTCCACTTAATAAAATAAATCCAATTAATTATAACACATCTTCATAAATATTCCAAAAATAATTTAATTAAATAATTAATTAAATTACGGGCGTTACATCCAACACAAATGAGGACATGGTGAAGGTGCTCTTTCAGTTATTTGATCCTTTGCACCATTGCTTCACATTCCCCGACTATCAACTTGTGCCTACTTTGGAAGAATTCTCCCAACTCTTGAGGATTCCCATTCTCAATCAACTACCTTTCAACGGTACAAAAAGAGATCCAAAGCCAGAAGAGATTGCTCAAGCTCTACACTTGCACTCATCTGATATCACAATTCATTGGGAAACAATGAGTGGTGTCAAAGGCTTCCTAGCAAAGTTTCTGTTTGAGAAAGCCCAAAGTTGTTGGAATTCTTTAGACTTGCAAGCTTTTGAGGAAATTGTGGCTATCCTCATCTATGGGATGGTTTTGTTTCCAAATCCTGACCAACTCATAGATGTGAACGCCGTCAAAATCTTCATATCATGCAACCCGGTGCCTACATTGCTAGGGCATATCCTACACTCTTTTCACACTCGCACAATGAGGAAAAGAGGTGTCCTTATGTGTTGCACTCCTCTCTTGGCAAGATGGTTTATTTCTCATCTTCCCCAATTAGTATTAAAGAATGAGCAAGGTTCAAGGTGGTCACAAAGGTTGATGACGCTCAAGCATTCAGACATTCGTTGGTGCTCCCGATCCGAAAAGAATGTTATCATTGTTGACCGATGTGGGGAATTTCCTAATGTCCCTTTACTTGGCATTAAGGGAGGAATCACCTATAACCCTTGCTTAAACTTAATACAGTTTAGTTACGCCTGAAGGGATGGCCCGCACGAGATGTTGATTCAAGGTTTGGTATTCGACTATGACAACGACAATCAAGGTCTTCGCCAAAGATTTATCCGAGCTTGGAGGATGCTAAACAAGGTGGATAGCAAGAATTTGGGGCACAAGAATTCCATCCCTCTTGAGCCTTATCTCGAATGGGTACGAACTCGCGCTCAGAGTCTTATGATGCCTTACCCCTTCATTCTCCCGCTAATCATTGAGCCTGTCATGGAGGGAGACGTTCCATACACTATCCTACATCCTGACATGCCCACATCTCTTGAAGACCTCCAAAGGGATTGGATACAACTCAAAGGAGAGCGAGATACTTTCCAAGCACAATTCTACGCAAGCGAGAAGAAGGTTTTGGAACTCACTAGGCTACTTCATGAGGAGCAGACTCTGCCAAAGAGGATGCGTACTAATTTTTTATCTTAGAGTTTTTGTATTATTTTGTCCAAGGGGCATTGATGTATTCAAAATTTATCTTATTAATATATCGCGTGGTCCCTTTTTGGTCTAAAACAAATTTGAATCTTTTAAATCCTTGAAAACATTGCATATGCATATATCATTCATCATAACATAAACAAGTCTTTTGCAACAAGTCTCCTCATCTCTCTACTGTTTATTTCAGTAAGATGGATCTCGAGCAAACAGTGAAAGATCTCCAAGATCAGAATACGGAGTTTCAACAGTTGCTCATGACCCTAGCCAAGGGGCAAGAAGAGTTGAAGACTCTGCTGGATAAAGAAAGGAAGAAGAAAACAAAGAAGGTAACCAAAGTCTTAAACATGGGAAGAAGATTTCATGGGCAGACAAGAAGGACTTTGGATTTTGCAACAACATACGGTGAAGGTGAAGGGAAGGGCAAGGAAACAGTTGTCCCGTCAGAATCAGAAGAGGAGGAAGAAGAGGACTACTACGACTAACAGTACCCTCCAGCTGATGATAAGTATAAACATCTTGAAGAACGGTTGAGCGTGATGGAAATCCAAAAGGTGCCAGGCTTGGACTTTGAGGAATTGGGGCTAGTGTCAGGGATTGTGATTCCTTCGAAATTCAAAGTGCCTATATTTTCCAAATATGATGGAGTGTCATGCCCTAAAATGCATCTCTGATCATATGTGAGGAAAATTCAACCCCATACCGCTGACAAAGACTTATGGGTGCATTTCTTCCAAGACAGTTTGTCTGGGACTCAACTTGAGTGGTTCTACCAACTAGAAAGGGCTAATGTTTACAATTGGGAAGATCTTGCTGCAGCTTTCTACAAGCAATACCAGTACAATGCTGATTTGGCGCCTACCCGTACTCAACTCCAGAGTATGGCTATGGTTTCCAATGAAGGTTTCAAGGACTATGCACAAAAATGGAGAGATTTGGCTGGAAGAGTTAAACCCCCTTTGTCTGAGAGAGAATTGGTAGACATGTTCTTAGGCACCTTATCTGGTCCCTTCTTCAATCATTTAATCGGAAGTTCATCTTCAGGGTTTAATGAACTAATATTGACCAGAGAGAGGATAAAATCCGGTATAAAGAATGGAAAGATCCAGAAAGACACATCTTCTTCAACAGCTGTAAGGAAGCCCTTTATCAGAAAGAAAGAGGTGGCCGCAGTATATCCGCAAAGAAACCAAGATAGGGCCGAACGCCGACCAATGGTGGGGGCTGTTATGATTCCAAAGCCTACGTCTGATCAACAAATAAATAATCAACCAAGGGAAGAAAGGCCAGTCAGGCAGTTTACCAGAATCAACATGACTCCATCTGAAGTATTACTGCATCTTCTAAGATCCAATTTGGTAACCTTGAAAGAAGCTCCGAAAAACCCCAACACAACATCTCCTCATTATCATCCCAATGCCCGTTGCGCATATCACTCTGAAAGTCCTGGTCACGATACTAATAATTGTTGGGCCTTGAAGAACAAAATATAAGACCTCATTGAAGCAAAAGAAATTGAGTTTGATGCGCACTAGAAGCCAAATGTCATTTCTGCTCCTATGCCCAAACATGGCCACAATACTAATGCCATTGAAGAAGATTTGTTTGTTACCTCAGTTGATGAACTCATGACCCCACTTCTGACTGTTAAAATGAACTTGTTGAATACCGGCGTGTTCCCGGGTTGTGATGAAGATTGCCATTTCTGTTTATCCTCACTGACTAGCTGTCCTTTGTTGAAATTAGGCGTTCAGTGCCTGATGGATAACAAAGAGATTTTGTTTGAAAAGACTCCTGTTACACATGTTCCTTTTGAATATGTTTCTATCATTACCATTTCCGCCAATTCTTCCAGGGTCTCCACCAAAAGACTCGTTAGAATTACATCAGTTCCAAAAGCAGCTCCTTTAATAATCACCATTCCTGGGCCAGTCCCATATACATAAGACAAAACCATACCATAGAATTATGGAGGGGATGTATATTACCATGGTATTAAGCAAGAATGGCCAGCCGCCGAAGAGATAAATTCTGAGAAAGAAGACTCCGACGTCAGTAATATTGCCGGAACTAGCAAAATTACCCGAAGTGGTAGGATCTTTTCTCCATAAATTGCTCCCCCAAAAGCAGTTTCCGGACCCATGACTATTCTTGTGGCTGCTCCAAAGGTTACTCCTACACCCATAATCATCTCTACAAGTACTCCAATTGACAAATCCGTTACAACCCCTATAATCATTCTTACTGACACCCCTGCTGCCGATTTAACCGAGGCTCGAGGAAAAAGTGTTATGGTTGAGCCTGTCTGGACGAAGGCTCAGTCATTGACTATCCATGAGACCTCCAAGAAGGAAATGGAGGAGATCTTAAAAATTATAAAGAGAAGCGACTACGATGTAGTTGAACAATTAGGGAAAACTCCCTCTAAAATCTCCATGCTGGCATTACTACTGTGTTCCGAGGCGCATGCAAAAGCCTTGGTGAAATTCCTAAAAACAACCCATGTATCTCAAGAGACATCTGCTGATCAATTTCAAGACTGCATGGCCAGCCTAACTGCGGACAATGGTTTAGGTTTTTCAGATGTTAATCTGACGCCGAGAGGAAGAAAGCATAATGAGGCGTTGCATGTCTCAGTGGAATGTAGGGGCACCACTTTGGCGCATGTTTTAGTGGACACTGTCTCATCTTTGAATGTACTACCCAAAAAAGCTCTTGATAGACTTGACTGTGAGGGGTTGACTTTGAAGCCAAGCAACACAGTGGTAAGGGCTTTTGACAGTTCAAAGAGGATAGTACATAGGGATGTAGACATTCCCATAAAGGTAGGAACCCAAACTTTCAATTCAACTTTTTATGTGATGGACATCCGCCCTTCATACTCCTACTTGCTAGGCCGACCATGGATCCATAATGCTGATGTTGTTACCTCTACACTACACCAGATGCTGAAGTATTTGGTTTAAGGGAAGATTATCACCGTCCATGGAGAGGAAGAATACATGATCAGCCATCTCAATTCCTTCAGATATGTGGAATTTGACGGAGAATTCATTGAAACTCCATTTCAACACTTTGAAGAGGTCCCCTAAGAGGTGGAAGTAACCAAGGATGTTCCCAAGATTACAAGGTCTCCACTCCGGATGTCGTCGCTGAAAGATGCTAAAGCAGTAGTAGAAGAAGGAGGATGCACTATATGGGGGTAACTCCCAGATATCCCATATAAGTGTGACAAGTTTGGCCTAGGTTTCACTTCAAGTGCTCAAAAGGCTGTACGTCGTTCCCGTGCTGGAGGGCCACCCTTGAAGATCAGCAATCGTGAGGTCAATGCGATAGAAGGTGGTGAAGATGATTGCAACCTGGAGGATTGGATCTTTCCGACTGTCAATGGAGGGCTCAATAATTGGGAGGCTAGAGACTTTGTCTCAATCACTTTCATCCCTCAGTAACTTATCTTTTCATTTTTGTTGGATCTGTAATATTCAAAACAATTCGCACTCTTAAAACCTTGTGTCTTACCCGAGGCACAATGGTCCATTTGTAAGGGTTATTATCTCATTTTTCATATGACATCAATGAATCATGGACGTTTTCGCATTCAAACTTTCTGTGCTCATTGTTTTTCTTTTACATTTTACTTTCTTTCAAAGATAGCTATACCCTTACACATACCCACACTCACAATGCAGGTATACATCCATTCTGGATCCCATGGGTAACGATACTGCTATGGTCTTTTGTGAATCTGAGAATCTGATCTACCAAGCCGAAGACGAAGGTGAGGAAGATTGTGAAGTACTAGGGGAACTTGCCAGATTGCTACAGCAAGAAAAGAGAACCATCCAGCCTCACGAGGAACCTGTGGATACCATTAACCTAGGTACCGAAGAAGATAAAGAAGAGGTCAAAGTGGGTGCCAATCTGGAACCCAGTATCAAGAAGCGTCTGATTCAGTTGTTGCATGATTATGTCGAAGTCTTTGCCTGGTCATATGAAGACATGCCAGGACTTGATGAAGATATTGTGGTACATCGTCTGCCTACAAGAGAGGATTGTCTGCCAGTAAAGCAAAAGGTTCTCCAAAAGAGGCCAAATATGTCAGAGAAGATTAAAGCAGAGGTCATGAAGCAATTCAAAGCTGGATTCTTGGTTGTCACCTCTTACCCCCAATGGGTTGCCAATGTTGTTCCCGTGCCCAAAAAAGACGGCAAAGTGTGAATGTGTGTGGACTATAGAGATTTGAATAGGGCAAGCCCTAAGGATGATTTTCCACTCCCCCACATTGATATCCTAGTTGACAATACGACACAACACAAAGTGTTTTCCTTCATGGACGGATTCTCAGGTTACAACCAAATCAAAATGGCGTCTGAGGATATGGAGAAAATAACATTTGTCACACAATGGGGCATATTCTATTACAAGGTGATGCCATTCGGACTGAAGAATGCTGGGGCAACCTATCAACGTGCCATGGTAGATTTATTTCACGACATGATACATCATTAAATAGAAGTCTACGTGGACGATATGATAGCCATATCTCAAACAGAAGAAGAGCATCTTGATCACTTACAAAAACTGTTTGAGAGACTGAAGAAGTACATGTTGAGGTTGAATCCGAACAAATGCACATTTGGGGTACAGTCTGGTAAACTCCTAGGCTTTATCGTCAGCAACAAGGGTATCGAGGTCGATCCTGCCAAATTTAAAGCAATACAAGAGATGCCTGCTCCCCGTACTGAGAAGGAAGTCAGAGGATTCTTGGGGGCGTTTGAACTATATTTCCAGATTCATCTCTCACCTGACAGCTACTTGTGAGCCAATCTTCAAACTATTAAAAAAAATCGAGTAGTCAAATGGAATGATGAGTGCCAAGTTGCTTTTGACAAAATCAAAGAATACTTACAAGAGCCTCCTGTGTTGATGCCACCATTCGAGGGAAGACTGTTGATTATGTATCTGACTGTTTTAGAAAACTCAATGGGGTGTGTATTAGGGCAACATGACGAGTCTGGCCGAAAAGAGCATGCTATTTATTACCTGAGCAAAAATTTTACCGACTGTGAAACCAGATATTCACTGCTCGAGAAAACTTGCTGCGCTCTGGCATGGGCTGCTCGCCGGCTAAGACAATATATGTTGACTCATACTACCTTATTGATATCTAAAATGGATCCGATAAAATACATCTTCGAGAAGCCTGCTCTTTCTGGGAGAATAGCGAGATGGAAAATGATCCTAACAGAATATGACATACAATATACTACCCAAAAAGCTATAAAGGGGAGTGTACTAGCTGATCACCTTGCTCACCAAGCTGTAGAAGACTACCAGTCTATGAGATTCAAATTTCCGGATGAAGACATCATGACATTAGACAACTGTGAAGAATTCAGGTCATATGACAGACCTGAACAAGGATCCCAATGGACCCTGTTCTTTGATGGAGCCTCCAATGCACTCGGCAATGGTATTGGTGATGTACTCATATCTCCAGAAGGGTGTCATACTCCCTTTACTGCCAGACTTTGCTTCAACTGTACAAACAACATGGAAAAATACGAAGCGTGCATCTTCGGTCTCAGAGCTGCCATAGACTTAGGGATCAAATCATTGGATGTATTCGGAGATTTAGCCTTGGTCATCAGTCAGATCAAATGGGAATGGGACACCAAACACCCAAACCTTATCCCTTACAAAGAACATGTTTTAACATTGCTACCACATTTTAAGAAGATTACCTTCGAGCATTTCCCGCGAGAAGAAAATCAGCTAGCAGACGCTCTAGCCATAATGTCATCTATGTTTAAACTTAATTGGGATAACGAGGCTCCCCAGATCACCATTGAACAAATGGATGAACCAGCACACTATCACGAGATTAATACTGAAGAAGTAGTGGACCAACCTTGGTTTCACGAAGTCAAGAGGTATCTCGAGGGTCAAGAATATCCAGAAGGAGCTTCAGTCAATGACAAAAAGTTCTTAAGGAGATTCTCTGCTAAGTTCTTCCTTAGTAATGACATCCTGTATAAACGCAATCATGACTCTATGTTACTTTAGTGCGTAGATAAGATTGAAGCTGAAAGGATCATGGCCGAATTACACGAAGGCACTTTTGGTACCCACTCCAGTGGGCATACGATGGCAAAGAAAATCCTACGGGCAGACTATTACTGGTCTACCATGGAAGCAGATTGCTACCAGCACTCTTGAACCTACCATAGGTTTCAAATTTATGCTGACAAAGTACATGTACCTATGGTTCCTCTAAATGTCTTGACATCTCTTTGGCCCTTTGCTATGTGGGGAATAGATATGATTGGGGAAATCAAGCCGACAACCTCCAATGGACACCGCTTCATCCTAGTGGCCATTGACTATTTTACAAAGTGGGTGGAGGCATCTTCCTTCGCTTCCGTCACCAAGAATGTTGTTGCCCATTTCATCAAGAAAAATCTCATTTGTCGGTATGGTATCCCTGAAAGGATCATCACTGACAATGGTACAAATCTCAACAACACTATGATCACCACCTTGTACGAGCAATTCAAGATTCATCATCATAATTCTTCTCCCTATCGGCCAAAGATGAATGGTGTTGTCGAAGCTGCAAATAAGAACATTAAAGAGATCATACAGAAAATGACAGTCACATACAAAGACTGGCATGAGATGTTACTATTCACTCTCCACGGATATCGTACCATGACTCGCACATCAACCGAGGCAACACCCTATTCTCTGGTTTACGACATGGAGGCTGTCTTGCCTATCGAGGTTCAGATCCCCTCTTTGAGGATTATGAAGGATGCAGGGTTGAACGAAGATGATTGGATCCAAAATCGACTTGATCAACTAAACTTGATTGATGAGAAGAGACTTACTGCTGTTTTCCATGGTCAAATGCATCAAAAACGGGCGATCAAGGCTTTCAACAAGAAAGCCAGACGCCAAGAGTATCAAGTTGGGGATCTAGTGATCAAACGTATCATACTGCCACAAGGTGATCCCAGGGGAAAATGGACTCCTACCTATGAAGGACCATTTGTGATCAAAAACATTTTCTCCGGTGGGGCAATGATCTTGACCACCATGGATGGTGACGACCTGCCACACCCTGCGAACGCGAACATAATCAAAAGATACTACACATAAGAGACCCGCTAGGTTGACACAAATAGGCAAAACAAGGGCATCCCGGCGAACCAAAAAGGTTCGGGCAAAAAATAGGGAGAAAACAAAAAATTTGTACACCCGGCAAGTTGAAAACCCGAAAGGGCGACTTGGGCAAAAAAGGGTTTCCCGGTGGACTGAAAACCTGAAAGGGCAGTCCAGGCAAAAGTTAGGGAATTAAAGCGTATGACTATGTTCCGTTGGATCAATTTATGGACAACCTTTAGCTTCCACCAACGAACTCAGAGGTTCTGATCAATTCAATCATCTTCGGATGAGGCAACAAATAGACAAGATGCTCAGATATACGAAGGCTATAGCAGAATGGAAACCCCATGGAATCATTACACATAGCTATCTTTCCTTTGTATCAAAATTTTCCTTTTACGACAACCTTCTCTTACTAGAATGTTTGTCTCTTGTACAAAAAATACTTATTCAGAGTCAATACAGAATATTCCTTCGAAAGTGCAAAAACTATTTATCTTTTCTTTACGCTTGTTTTGTTTACAAAAACATCCAATGATTCATTGTTGAACATATGCATTTGAACATAATTACTGTTTACAAATAAACAAATTGAAAAGAGGCAATTACTGATAGGTTGAAAGGATAGGAAAATATCTCTAAGTTATTCCATAAGTAAACCCCTACAGTACGTCATTTAAATCCCCAGCGGAACAAAGTTTCAAATTATGAATCCCCAGTAGAAGTCGTCCAATTTCTCAGGATTCCCCAATAGGATTTTATAAGTAGTACACAACATTTCCCTTACAACAGAGTTTATTTCTCTAAATGGAAATTCATCAACACTTCAACTTCAAAGCATGAAGACTTATACTCAATATCCTCAACGGCAGTCGAGGATTTATTTTCCCCAGTCCAACAACAATTTAGCAAACTAGCTCATATACGCATGCATTGCATCCATATATCACAAACATTGATAAAGCAAATGCATCACATCATACATTTCATGCAACGTGACTTTGCATTTTAGCTAACATTTTACCCTTTTCAGGATAAGGTTAACAGCTACCATTAACAATATTCAAAGTTTTCAGATACAATTCAGATACGCTCCAGACACGAATGCCATTCTGATACTCATTCAGAATTCAAATTTCGGATACAGTTCAGATACGCTCCAAACACGGACGCCATTCTGATACTCATTCAGAATTCAACTTTCAGATACAGTTCAGATACGCTCTAGATACAGATGCCATTCTGATACTCATTCAAACTCAAATTCAGATACAGTTCAGATACGCTCCATACACGGACGCCATTCTGATACTCATTAAAAACCAACTCTTTGATACAAGTTCAGATACACTCCAGACACGGACGCTATTACGATACTCATTATTTCAGCTTACAAATTACAATCCAACAATCACCTTTGATGGCATCTTTAAGCCCATCTCCTACAACTTTCTATCACCTGTCCAAATGGCATCTGTAAATTATCACATCATCGAGTGCAAATTTGGGGGTACAACAGCTTCCCCTGTTCAATCTTCTTAAACCTCTCCTTGACTTTAACTCCATAATTAAATATTTTCACAGATGTTGGAAGCTTTAAGCCAAGCATTAAATGCACCGTACAAGAACAATTTCATTTTTGGCACAAATGTGCCATTTCCATTTTAATAAAGCACTACTTTTGCAATTTTCCACTTCTTGAGCCTTGCACTTGTTTTCTCTGCACACAACCAAAGCCAAAACCAAAAGCAACTTGCCTGAAGCCTCTACCAAACCAGACCATGCTAGTACAACACTTAGGGACTCGTCTCCTCACTTTTCTTTAAAAGCAAGTAATAGAGCCAAAAGGCTATAACTCAGAAATCATGAGAAAGCTTGATGTCTAACCTCTTCCATACTTATACACAAGTGTATTTCAACCTAACACACAAATGCTAAGACTCAGAAACACTCCCAAACACTTTGCCATTGAAAATCTGCCATAGCTTGACAGTTTTGTATTTTACACAACCACCTCCAAAAACACTCATGCGTTTTGAGTTTTAACCACCTAAACACTTAATATACTTCATATCTAAGTGATCCAGACCCCTGTTCCCTCACTGTAACTCTTCCTCCTCCATCCACCATTTTCAAATATCAAGTTTGCAGGTTGACTTGAGTAGGGAGATTCAGAGACTTTCAGGACAAGGTAAGGGTTGGAATACACTCAGGGAGGTCCAGGCAAGCTAAACAGATCCTCAGGCCTTCTCAAAAATTGCCCAAACTCCATGCACGGTCTCAACTGAAAGAGGTAAAAAATCAAACTTCTATCTCTTCATACAAGCATCCTTTGGTCCTGATTTATGAAAGAAAAATGTATATATCCTTGCACTAAAGCTAACCATGTTCATAGATTTCATTTATATTAACTGTGCATAGAGAATTTTAGATTTGAAATTTCTATAAAAATTAGGTTTCAAATTAGGGCAAGTAAAATTAGCTTTGATCTTTGATTGTTAGTTTACATAAATTGTATGGTTGAACTCCTGGAAAGAAACTCCATAATTTTCATGTTTGGACTTTCCATTTTCATGGAGAAATGAGAGAGATACAGGTGGTCTGGCCATGGCTCAAGGTTGAAGATGAAGTTGTCTTCAGGTGGCGTTTTCTAATATATATTTATCTTTTTGTTTCTATAAACAGATGTACAACCACCCTAGTTGTAAGGCAGCAGGCAAAAATGCCATAGGTCACGAGTTCGAGCCTTGGCGCATGCCTTTTATAATTTTTCTCACATTTTGCCATTTTTTTGTCCCATTTGCAGCGCTGGGCTTTTTGTTCCATTAGGCCTATGTTTTTTTTTCTAACTCTGCATCCTGTTTGCTTGCAGCACCTCTGGCCCAATATATTTTTATTATTCATTTTTATTTTCATTTTTCATTTTTATTAAATATATTTTTCTTAATATTAAAAATCACAAAAAATATAAAAATGATAGATTTGTATTTTGGCTCATTTTATTTTATTTTTCTCATGTAAAACATTTTATTTAGTTATATATATTATCCATTTTTTCTTAATTAACTTTGTAAATTAAATTAGGACTAGTTTAATATTTATTTTTCTTTATACTCATTAAATATTTATTTTACTATAAAAAAAGAGACCAAAATATCTCATAGGGTCATATATTATTTTCAAGATAAAAAATACAAAAAAATACTTATTTTTTCTTAAAGAAATTTATTTCCTTTTGATCAAATGGAATTAGGGTTTATTCAAAAAAATCTTTTCAAAAATAATTTCTTTTCTTAATTGAT
Organism: Vicia faba; assembly: GCA_948472305.1. Taxonomy (NCBI): domain Eukaryota; kingdom Viridiplantae; phylum Streptophyta; class Magnoliopsida; order Fabales; family Fabaceae; genus Vicia; species Vicia faba. Next base: position 111,676 of record CATIWC010003680.1, read on the forward strand.
TTAAATAAATCTTGATTTATTTATTAGGTTTAGGTTAAAACTTTTTTTTTTTCACATAAAAAACCATACAAAATCTTCTTTACATTTACATATCTTTGCATATTTAATTCATCTTGTATAATATTTATTCCATTTATTTGTACATATTCAATTTGGTTGTAATAGACTAATTAAGTTTATATTATTGCAATTCCCATTCATAAATTGTATATCCCCATTCCAAAAGTGTTGTAATAGCGTAGTAATCTTTAAATTTTCACAATTTATCGCTTTTACATAACATGCTAGTAATTAGGGTTTGTATGGCAAGATAAAACCAATCAAATAGAAAACCCTAAATCAAGACAAAATCAAGCATGAAAATGACACACTTGCACACAAAACACCACTAGGGTTATCCCACTTGGTTGCCTTATACAAAATGGCCATATTACGCATGTAAGGTATCTTAGCAAAAAAAAAAAATACAAGATCATAGTCCCTCGATGATGCTATTCAAAGTTGCCTTACAAAAATGATCTTAGTCCCTCAAAAATGCTAAGATACTTTGCAACATTGCTAATCATGGTTATACGATGACCCACGCCCATCTCGTTTACATCCAAAGATAGGGTTGCTTACCAAATCAATGGTAAGACAACAATATCAAAGGAAAAGAAAATGAACAAGGAAGACATTTGAGTAGGTAGATTACTTTTAGTTACTTGCTCCATTTCAAATCAAACATCCTTGCTATTTTCAAAACAAACACACACATTTCCAAACATCTTACAAAATTGAAAACATTTTCAAGAAAAGATCAACATCTTTGTATACATTCTTACAAACGAGAATCATTACAAAGATTGCCTAAACAATGGCCTCTTTTACAAAATACTTTCAAAACCACACAAAACACAATTTTAAACAAAAGCAAGTGATCTAGCAAGTAACTAAGAGCCCATGGAAAACCATGGATGAAAAGGGTGCTAATACCTTCCTTTTTCATAATCTACTCACCGAACTCAAGAAACAATCTCAAAGGTCTTTCCTGTGCTTTTTTACCTTTCCTTTTTGGATAAAAGAAAAGTCAGTGGCGACTCTTGATAACTGCAACATTTGAGATCAACCGCAAAACAATCAAGTCAGTTCTCCCACCGCATCACACTATGAAATTCGAGTTCCCAGATGAAGGCATCATGATGGTAAACAATTGTGAAGAACTCAGACCATATGACGGACCTGAACAAGGATCCCGATGGACCTTGGTTTTTGACGGAGCCTCCAACACACTCGGCAATGGCATAGGTGCTGTAATCATATCCCCTGAAGGATGCCATACTCCCTTCACTGCAAGACTTTGCTTCAACTGTACCAATAACACGGAAGAATACGAATAATGTATATTTGGTCTCAAAGCTGCCATAGATTTGGGAATCAAGTCTTTAAGTGTATTTGGAGATTCAGCCTTAGTCATCAGTCAGATTAAAGGAGAATGGGACACGAAGCACCCTAACCTCATCCCCTACAAAGAAAATATGTTGACATTAATCCCATATTTCGAGGAAATTACCTTTGTGAATTTTCCACAAGAGGAAAATCAACTAGCAGACGCACTAGCCACCATGTCATCCATGTTTAAACTCAAGTGAAGTAACAAGGCTCCTTAGATCACCATTGAACTGATGGATGAACCAGCTTACTATACGAGATCGATACTGAAGTAGTAGTGGACCAACCTTGGTTCCATGAAGTTAAGAGGTATCTCGAGGCCCAAGAATATCCGGAAGGAGCTTCAGTCAATGATAATAAGTTCCTGAGAAGATTCTCTGCTAAGTTCTTCCTTAGTAATGGCATTCTTTACAAATGCAACCACGACTCTGTGTTGCTTCGTTGCCTAGACAAGGTTGAGGCAGAAAAGATCATGGCTGATCTACATAAAGGCACTTTTGGCACCCATTCTAGTGGGCATATAATGGCTAAAAATATCCTACAGGCAGGGTATTACTGGTCTACCATAGAAGCAGATTACTATCAGCATTCACGAACCTGTCACAAGTGTCAGATCTACGCTGACAAAGTGCATGTGCCTCTAGTTCCTCTAAATGTCCTGAATTCTCCATGGTCATTCGCAATGTGGGGCATCTATATGATTGGAGAAAACAAACCTACAGCTTCTAATAGACACCGCTTCATCTTAGTGGTCATTGACTATTTCACGAAGTGGGTTGAGGCAGCTTCTTTCGCTTCCATTACCAAAAATGTTGTGGCCCGACTCATCAAACAAAATCTCATCTGTCGGTACGGTATCCAAAGAGAGTCATCACAAACAAATGATACGAATCTCAACAATACTATGATCACCGCACTGTACGTGTAATTCAAGATCCAGCACCATAACTCTTCCCCTTACCGGCCAAAGATGAATGGCACCGTCGAAGCCGCAAATAAGAACATCAAGAAGATCATACAAAAAATGATAGTAACCTACAAGGACTGGCATGAGATGCTACCATTCGCTTTCCACGGTTACCGTACCACGACACATACATCGTCAGGGGCAACTCCTTTCTCCTTTGTATACGGCATAGAAGTTGTCTTACCAATTGAGGTCCAAATACCTTCTCTGAGAATCATAAAGGATGCAGGGTTGAATGAAGATGAATGGATCCAAACTCGACTAGACCAGTTGAACCTAATTGATGAGAAGAGGCTTACGATTGTCTGTCACGGCCAGATGTACAAAAAACGTATGATCAAAGCTTTTAACAAAAAGGTCAGACGTCAGGTATATCAGGTTGGTGACTTGGTAATCAAGCGTACCATATTACCACAAGGTGATCCCAGGGGCAAATGGACTCCTACGTATGAAGGACCGTTTATGATCAAAAGCATATTCTATGGTGGAGAAATGATCTTAACCACTATGGATGGCGACAACCTTCCACACCCTGTGAATGCAGACATAGTCAAAAGATACTACGCATAAGAGACCCGCTAGGTTGACACACCTAGGTAAAACAAGGGCATCCCAGCGAACCGCAAAGGTTAGGGCAAAAATTAGGGATAAAATACAAAAAAATCTATACATCCGGCAAGCTGAAAACCCGAAAGGGAGGCTTGGGCAAAAAAAGGGTATCCCGGTGGACTGAAAACCTGAAAGGGAGGTCCAGGAAAAAGTTAGGGAATTAAAGCGTATGACTATGTCTCGTTGGATCACCTTACAGACAACCTTTAGCATCAACTGGCAAACTCAATGGTTCTGATCAATCCAATCAGCTTTGGACAAGGCAACAAGTGGAGAAGATGCTCAGAGAAACGAAGGCTATAGCAGAATTGGAACCCCATGGGATTATTTCACATAACTATATTTTCTTTGTATCAATTTTTCATTTTCTACGACGACATTATCTTATTAGGATGTTCGTCTCATTGTACAAAAATACTTATTCAAGTAAATACAAAGATATCCCTTTGGAAGTGCAAAACTATCTATTTTTCTTTTTCCGCGTTTTGTTTGCAAAAACGTCCATTGATTTATTTTTGAACATATGCATTTGAACATAACTACTGTTTACAAATGAGTAAAAAGGGGAACAGAAAATAGGAAGACAATCACTAATGGATTTAAGAAATAGGATAATATCTTTAGACTATAAAACCCCCCACAGTGTGCAGCTTAATGTCATCAATCTCTTTCACATCCCTGACGGAACAAAACTTCCAGTTACCGCTCCTAAGATTCCTCAGTGAAAGTCGCCCAATTTCTCAGGATTCCCCAAACAGGATTTCATAAGCAATACACGGCGTTTCCCTTACACAACAAAGTTTATTTCTCTAACAAATGGAAACTCACACTTCAACTTCAAAATATGAAGACGTACACTCCTCGTACCCAACAGCACTCCGGGATTTATTTTCCCCGACTCCAGCAATACTGCGGCATAACAATTAATATGTCCATACATTGCATCCATACGTCATAACATTGATAACACAAATACATATGACACAATCTCATTTACTTTGAGAACATCATTACACCATGCATTTCATATATCATGACATCGCATGCAACTAACTTTTTATCTTTTTCAGGAAAGATAATTCAACAGAAAAATTATCGTCAAATTTTTCAGCAAGTCAATTACAGATTAATTCCCAAGAAAGGGCTGGTCAACCATTTACATAACATACATTTCTTTCAGACTCCTTCTGGTTCAGTTTAAGTCTCTCAATGATTTATTCTGATTCTTTCCCGCAGATGTCTTTTCTGGTTCAGATAAATCTCTCAACAATTTATTCTGATTCTTCTCTAGATCCCTGTCGGTTCAGTTTAAATCTCTCAATGGTTTATTCTGATTCTTTCCCGCAGAAACTTTCTTTGGTTCAGATAAATCGCTCAAAGATTTACTCTAATTCTTCCCAGTTAAAGAATATTCAAGATCTCTTTTGGTTCAATTTAAACCCCTCAACGATTTATCCTGATACTTTCCAAAGGAATACTTCTGGTTCAGTTTAAATCTCTCAACAGTTTATTCTGATTCTTTCTTGCAAACACTTCGGGTTCAGATAAATCTTTCAACAATTTATTCTGATTCTTTCCCGTAGACACTTTTTCTGGTTCAGATAAATCTCTCAACAAGTTATTTTGATTCTTCTCTAGATCCCTGCTGGTTCAGTGTAAATCTCTAAACGGTTTATTCTGATTCTTTCCCACATACGTCTTTCTCTGGTTAAGATAAATCACACAGATTTATTCTGACCCTTTCCAGTTAAAGAATATTCGAGATCTCTTTTGGTTCAGTTTAAACCCCTCAACGGTTTATCCTGATATTTTCCCAAGGAACACTTCGAGTTCAGATAAATCTCTCAAGAGTTTATTCTGATTCTTTCCTGCAGACATTTTCTCTGGTTCAGATAAATCGCACAAAGATTTACTCTGATTCTTTCCAGTTAAAGAATATTCAAGATCTCTTTTGGTTCAGTTTAAACCCCTCAACAGTTTATCCTGATACTTTCCAAAGGAACACTTCTGGTTCAGATAAATCGCTCCAAGATTTATTCTAATTCTTCCCAGTCAAACAACATACAAGACTTCTTCTGGTTCAGATAAGTCGCTCCAAAGATTTATTCTGATTCTTTTCTAGTTGAAATCAAATTCAAACTTATTCCATTTTCTGCCAATAATAACTCTTGGATGGCATCTACAAGCCCACCTCCAGCAGGTCTCCACCATTTCTCTAAATGGCATCTATAAGCCCATTCCCATTTCATCTTCGAGTGCAAATTTCTGGGCACTCTAGTGTCCAATCATCTTCCACCTTTAAGTCACGAATGGAGGATCCGACAATCTAACTCTTTGGGTTTAAGAAGATTGAACAGGGGAAGCTGTTTTACCCCAAAATTTTCCCTCTCATTTATCAAATATTTTCTCACGAGATCTGCTTTGGTTCAACACTGCACAAGGATTGATCAGCTCAAGACACCTCCTTAAGCACCGATGACTGAAATTAGGGTTTGAGATTGCACAAGGATAATTGAACTTTCAATGCCTCATATGACTTTAATGGATCATTATGGACCCCCAAGATTACTCATGTCAAGTTTCAAGCCTTGGATCACATTTTTGCTCAGTCAATTAAGTAGTTGACCTAAAAATTAGATGTATTAGGGAAAAAGTCAACTGTGGCCAATTTACAGTCAAACTTCATAATTTTTGATCCATATAAACATTGTGAACTCATATATGTCACTTGATCAAGTTTGGACCACAATTCCTCAAGAAATTTGATCAGATCATCAAAAGGGCAAAATGGTCAAAATTAGGGTTTTGACTGAGAAAGGGCAATTTCTGATTTTTGACCTAACAAATGGTTAATTGGTTTGAGGCATGATCTCAAGAGTTAAATTTCATCATTTTGACCTAATGGCATGACTCAAAACATCCCTCAAGATCAATTGATTGATAGTTGATTTTCAGTCAACTGATCAAAAGTCAACTGTATACTGAAAAGTCAAACTTTGACTTTTTGGTCAAAATCAAGTGTCAAATATCACAATTCATCAAAACATGTCAAAATATGAAACTTACTCATCAAGAAATCAAAAATTCAAGATTTTATTTTGAAAAGTCAAAGTTTCCAAACTTAGAAATTTTTCTAAGTGTTTAAAACTTCATATTTTTCACAACTTTAAGCCAATTTTTCACCATGATGCAAGATGATTCAAAAGAAACTTTCAACATGAAAGTTGTAGATATCCATGAGATCTAAAACATTTATTTACACAAATTCTCCTATAAATTATTGTATCTAAAGTTATTAATCCATGAAATCATGGTCATGAAACTAAACACAGTGAAAATTTTGCCCTAGTTTAGGCAGGATTTTGACCTAACTTCATGGCAATTTTCCACATAGTTCCAGGGGGAATTTTCAAAAGTGATTCAAAGAGGGGTTGTATAGAACATTACAAGATTTCCAGAATGTCCAAGAACTCCTTGATATCATTCTTGAGCAAGGAGAATCGAAGAGTGGAAGTTAGGGTTTCAAACTGAAATTATAGGTCATTTTGTGATGAACAAGAATTCAAATCTCAAGCCTATGCTGCACAATATAGCTTTACAGGCCTCTAAACCTCAATATCTCTCCCTAATCATAAGATTACACTTGATTTTTAGCTATTATCCATTTGATTCAAGCTTTATCCAAGATAATTTTCCATTAATGGCACAGAGGCACCATTGCCATTTACATAAAGCAAGCTTTATGCAAAGTCAACTTGCATTGAGCTTTGCACTTATTCCTTCTGCACAAACTTCCTCTACAAAGTTAGATAAGCATGTTTAAAGTTGGTAACCACTCTAGATAACTTTGTACTATACATTGAAACCATGTTTGTCAACCTTACTTCAAAAACAAGCCAAGAAGCCAAAACATGTGATCTGGTACTTCTGACCACCTCAAGTAGCCAAACCTTTTCCACACATATACACAAGTTGTTGGCAAGAAAACACACACATACACAAGCCCTAAAACACACAAGAACTCAGAAGTGAATTAAAAATCACCATTGTTACACATGATGACCAAAAACTTGAAACTCACATCTCCCTCGTGCGTTTTCAAGCCTTTTGGTTCCTAAAGCTTCTAAAAATCAAATACAACTCATCCCTGACCCTGTTACACAACTGTAACTCCATTTTCATCATCCTCTATAGCCAAAAACAGAGCACTGCACATTGACTTCTCCAAGCCATTTCAGCCACTCTCAACGCAAGCTAACCATTGCATTAGCTTCCTGGGAACTTGAGGAAGCTAACCTGATCATTGCAGCACCTTAAATCAAGCTCATTTGCATTTCACGATTTCCAGTTTTGAGGTATTTTTCTTGAACTTCTATCTCATTACTTAGGCATTGTTAGGCTTGCATTTGTGAAGTTAAAATGTAGACATCATTGCCCTGAAGCTGTACATGTCCATATATTTTATTTATATTGATTGAGCTAGGAGAATTTTAGGATTGAACCTCTGAAAATAATTAGGTAAAATTTGGTACTTTCAAAAATTCTAATTCATCTTTGATTTATAGTTTATGATATTTATATGGTTGGATTCGTATAGAAAAATGGAGCAACTTTCATGTTTGCATTTTTCATTTTTGTTGAGAAATGAATGAGATACAGGTGGTCTGGCTGCAGGTTGAAGATGAAGTTTCATATTCAGGACTTGTTTTGTATTATATATTCATCATTTCAGTTAAGTTAACAGATGTATAGCCACCCCAGTGGTAGAAGCGTGTGCCTTTCACCTTTAGGACCTGGGTTCGAGCCCCAACGTCCATTTTGTCATTTTGTCTTTCATTTTTTGTTCTTTTTGTTTGGCAGCCAACGCGTTGGGCCCTCTCTCTCGGGCCTGAGTCATTTTTACTCACTAATACCCCCATGTTTGCTCATATCACGCAGCCCATATAACTTTTTATTTTATTTTTTCTGATTACAACAAAAACGTGACTTGGGCCTTTTTACTTTTGTTAACCCCCATTTCCCTTCTTTAACCTCCCTAACTTTTCTTTATATTTTATTTTATTTTATTTTCTTTATTATTTTTATTATTATCATTATTATTATTATTATTATTATTATTATTTTATCAATAAAAATCCAAAAAATATTTATATTTTATTATTTTATATTTATTTAGCTTATTTTTCTTCATAAAAACTAAAAGAGCAAAAAACATTTCCTTTAATAAATTAATTTCTTTTTTTTAATACTTAGATAATTAGTCTTAATTATTATTATATTATTTTCTTGTAAACTAAAATCAATTTAGAACTTAGGACTTTTATTTTATTTACTAGTTTAATTAAATTCACAAAAACCCCTAAAAAACTTATTTTTTTTAAAATTAATTTATTTTACTAATTTAACCTTAATTTTCTTTTTATTTTATTATTTTATTTTTATTAATTAGGTAAAAAACCTCTTTTCATGAAAATCAAACAAAAATCATATTTCTTTTTATATTTACATTCTTGCATTTTTACTCATTCATTTTTTTTGTACAATATTCAATATGGTTGTAATAATTATTTAGATTTAGTTTTCTTGCAATTCCCCATTTGTAATTTGTACACCCCCTCCCCTAATGATGTAATAGCGTAGTAATTTTAATTTCCGTAATTTAATGCTTTATATACTAATGCTAGTAACTAGGGTTTGTATGGAAAGATTAAAATCAATGCTTAGAAAATCCTAATTTAAAGACAAATCAAGCATGTAAACTAATACAATTGCACACTTACACCCTTAGGGTAAATCCACTTTGTTGCCTTACAAAAAATGGCCATATTATGCATGTGAGGTATCTTAGCAAAAACAAACAAAATACAAGATCATAATCCCTCGATGATGCTATCCATATTGCCTTTCAAAATGATCTTAGTCCCTTAAAGAAAATGCTAAGATATCTTACAACATTGCTAATCATGGCTATACGATGACCCTTTCCCGTCCCTTTTACATCCAAAGATAGGGTTACTTACCAAATCAATGGTAAGATAACAATGTCAAAGGAAAAAGAAAATAAACATGAAAGACTTTTGAGTAGGTAGATTACTCCTAGTTGCTTGCTCAATTTCAAAACCAAAACATCCTTGATATTTTCAAAACAAACACCAACACTTTCAAAACATCTTTCAAACTTGAAAACATTTTCAAAAGATCAACACTTTGTATACATTCTTCTGAACGAGAATCATTACAAAGTTTTCCTAAACGATGTCGCCTTTTCAAAATACTTTCAAAAACCACACAAAGCATATTTTCAAACAAAAGCAATTGATCTAGCAAGTAATTAAGAGCCCATGGAAAACCATGGATGGAAAGGATGCTAATATCTTTCCTGTTCTTTTCAGCCTTTCCTCTTGGATAAAAGAAAAGTCAGTGGCGACTATGATACGGTGGGAGAGAACTGACTATTTTTGGAATGCTGGTTTGCGTTTTGCGTTTGTTTTCGCAAAATGTCGCGGTAAGAAAGAGTCACCACCGACTTTTATTTTATCCAACAAGGAAAGGAAAAAAGCATAGAAAAATTCCTTTTTCGAGATATTTCTCGGGTTCGGGGGGTAAATTATAGAAAGGGAAGGTGTTAGCACCCTTTCTATCCGTGGTTATCCACAGGCTCTTAGGTACTTGCTCAAAGCGTTTTCAAAATTGCTTTTCTTTGTGTTTGTGGGTTTGAAAAGAGTTTTTGTTTGGAAAGGAGTGTAAGTGTGAAAATTTGTTTTATTTTGAAAGAGCAAGTACTTAAGAACCATCTACCTACTCGAAAAAAGAATCGTTCTATGCTAATGTCCTTTAGACGATGCTATCCCACTATGATTGAGTAGGTAGCATCGTCGTTGGAGTTTAAGGGCCAATTCGAATTTAGGGACGTGCGGTCACTAAAGCAATGTTAGGAGGCCTTAGCGGTAACCCTAATGTCTTAGATCATTTTATCCGAGGCAACCGTTTTGAGGAAACTATGATCTTTGGACAAGAGGGCGACCTCTAAAACTTCCTATACTTAATGATCGCGTTACGAAGGCAACCAAGTGAGGTGTACCCTAAGAGTGCGCATGTGCGAGTGTGTCATTTTTCAGTTATTTTGTCTTTGTATAGGTTATGGGTGATCTATGTTGATTTTAGGTTTAAACGTTCAATCTTGTCATGCATCCCCTATTATCAAACATCTAACAGTTTATAAGTTACGGAAATTAAATTACAAGGCGTCGGGTATTTACATCGCCAAAAACAACCCTTTGAAATTTAAATGCAGAAAATAAATAAAGCGATAAAAATAGTCCTAATTATCTATTACATTCCGAGAACAAATACAATAATGAATAAAATGGATCGCGTGCGGGAAATTAAATCGAATGCGAGTTCTAGGGTTTTGACCCTTTGTTATTAAAGAAAAGATTTTTTTGGTTACTTTTGAATTAAGAAAGAAATTAAACTAAGTTAATTATTAAATTAATAAACTAATTAATTAATTAATGAAAATAATATTTTTGTATTTTTGTGTTATTTAAAGAAATAAAAATAAATTTAATCAATGTTAATAAAACCTAATTGTCTAAGTTAATTTTAATTATTGCAAAATATATTAAAAGTTATTCCCAATTAAAACTAAATTAATTAAATTAATATTGTTAACAAAAATAAAATACTAAAATTTAATTTAATAAATAAAACATTTTTTTGGTTTTAATTTTATGAAGAAAAAGTTTGATTGGTTAATTAAATATAAAAATATAATAAAAATAAATAATTAAAACAAAAAAAGGAAATAGAAAGAGTTAGGAGGTGGGCCTGATTAGGAGGTCTGAAAAGCAAATTCCATGGCCCAATTGTGTTGGCCTGGCTGACTTTTTGAGATCCAGCGTGTGCCCTTTGACTAGGTAGCATGGTGGACGTTCCATCTGGATCACCAGATCTGGCCTGGGGCCATCTGGCAAGTGATTGAGTGAGGGAGTATGATGTACCACGCACTTGGATTTGCACTAGATAACCTGTAGAAAAAATATAACAAAGCATTTGGAGGACCTGGGATTCGAACCCAGGTCCTGTACGTGACTGCCAACTCCCCTTTCCACTAGGTCAACGCGCTTCAATTGTTAATGTATTAAGAATAAAACATAATATAGGAAAACACGTTAATATGCCAGAATAAAAAAAAGTGCGCGAAGATTTGAATTGGCCACAGGGGGATTGACGCGTCATCGTTTTCTTCCTCCAACCCTGTAATTTTTCCTGCGGATTCATATCTGCAGCTGAATTTGTAGGTCAACCCTAAAATCAATTCTAGGCCATGAAAATTAAATCCAAGTGCATGGTTGAGTTCGTCCTTCCCTTCCGGTCACGTCCATGGCCATCAATGGAGTTAATTTTGCCTGTAAAAGAAACACCCAAAAAAACAACCACGAAACCCTAGATTCGGCTATGGGGTTACAGATCAGATAAATGCAATTGGATGATATAGAAATCTTGGAAATTTAATGAGGATCATGAATATGCAAATGGTTTGGGCAAAAGATACAGAAATAAGGATGTACGAATTCAAGAAAGAAGCGATTTTTCGTGACTCTTACAATACTTTTGGGCGTGTATGAGAGCTTGCTAGGGGTTGGTTCTGACTCAGTGAATCTCCAGTAATTGATTGATGTTGAGATTTGCTTCTGAATTTGCCTCCAAGGATGATTTCAGTTTCACACTTTTTGTTAATTTTTGCAAGTTTGGTTCTTAGTGTTCTTGCAGCCTCTAGGTCTCAATTTCGTGTGCTTTTGCTTGTATATGTATCATAGAATGTATTAGGTCAACATTTGTGGATTGAATCTTTGCATATCAATGCCATGGGATTTGATTTGATTCACCATTGAGGACTTGCCAAATTTGTCAAAAACTCAATCTTTTTGCACATGGAATGCTTGATACGAGTTTGATCATGATATTGATGATGATTAAGTCCTGAAAATATAAAAAGATCTCATGTAATCAAGTTTTGGGATTTTATTTGATTTAAATTGATTTAAAATGAAATAATTCAATAAAAAATCAAATAAAATAATAAAATTGATAAATGGACACAAGGCTGAGGCTAGGACACGTGTGTAATGTGGCAAGTCCAAATCAAGTGGAAAAGAATGGGCCCATTTGACAAAAATTGGAGTTTTGGGGATAGTTGACTTTTGGCAATTTTGCAAAAATGCCCAACTTCAACAATGCATAACTTCTTCAATTTTGAACTTTGGAAGTGTTCTTGAACTTTTTAGAAATCTTGAGATGTCCTCTAACCAACCCTTTTTGTCTCATCTCATTTTGATATTCCATGCTCAAGTTATAAGCTTTGGCAAAAAAGGTGTTTTTGTTGACTTTCAAAAATGACCTATAATGTCCCAATTTATAACTTCTTGTGAGTGCATTTTATGATCTTGGGGTATGAATATGGATTGTAGGAAATTTCATCCTCTTTAAAATTAGCCTTGGATGGGTCATTTCTCGTAAAGCATGAGAAAGTTATGCTTGTTCAAAGTTGAGTTGACTTTTCCTACAAAACCCTAATTTAGCAACTTTTGAGTCTTGATGAATTTTGAGCAATACTTGATGAATCATGATCAAACCTTGATAAAATGATGAAATATACTTCAAAATGATAATTTTGACAAAAAATCTTGAGGTTTGACTGTATTTGGGTCACAGTTGACTTTTGCCCTAGCATAGTCGATTTTTGGACCCTTTGAGCAATTAACTGAGCAAACTTCCTCTGCAAGGCTTGAAATTTGACATGGATGACCTTGAGAACATATTAGGACATTAGGGAGTATTTGAGGTCATTTGTACTCAAGGATCTTGATGCAACACAAAACCCTAATTTGGGGTTGACTGCCTTAAGAGATGATTTGTCTGACCCACTCTTGAGCAAACTTGAGCAACTTGGAGATTTTTCTTGCAATGTTTTGAGAAATATGAGAGGGAACATTTTGGGGTACAACAGCTGCCCCTGTTCAATCTTCTTAAACCTGAGGATATAGATTGGCTTTCGTGCTTTTCGTGATCCGAAGGTGGAAGATGATTGAACACCAGAGTGCCCAAAAATTTGCACTCGCATGAAGTGGTATCAGCCTTATGATGTCGGGAATGGGCTTACAGATGCCATTTGGAGATTGTTGATAGTAGGTCTTCGACTGGAATAAGAATCAGGGAGATATTAGCTTCGATCTGACTGAACCAGAGAAGGTATTGGATTAACTTTGACTGGATAAGAATCAGAAAAATCTTAGAATCGATTTAACTAAACCAGACGAAAGTCTTGGAATATCTTCAACTGGAATAAGAATCGGGGAGATCTTAGCGTCGATCTGACTGAACCAGAGAAGGTCTTGGATTAACTTTGACTGGATAAGAATCACAAAAATCTTAGAATCGATTTAACTGAACCAGACGAAAGTCTTGGAATATCTTCAACTGGAATAAGAATCAGGGAGATCTTAGCGTCGATCTGACTTAACCAGAGAAGGTCTTGGATTAACTTTGACTGGATAAGAATCAGAAACATATTGGAATCGATTTAACTGAACCAGACGAAAGTCTTGGAATATCTTCTACTGGAATAAGAATCAGGGAGATCTTAGCGTCGATCTGACTGAACCAGAGAAGGTCTTGGATTAACTTTGACTGGATAAGAATCAAAAACATCTTAGAATCGATTTAACTAAACCAGACGAAAGTCTTGGAATATGTTCAACTGGAATAAGAATCAGGGAGATCTTAGCGTCGATCTGACTGAACCAGAGAAGGTCTTGGATTAACTTTGACTGGATAAAAATCAGAAACATCTTGGAATCGATTTAACTGAACCAGACGAAAGTCTTGGAATATGTTCAACTGGAATAAGAATCAGGGAGATCTTAGCGTCGATCTGACTGAACCAGAGAAGGTCTTGGATTAACTTTGACGGGATAAGAATCAGAAACATCTTGGAATCGATTTAACTGAACCAGACGAAAGTCTTGGAATATCTTCAACTGGAATAAGAATCAAGGAGATCTTAGCATCGACCTGACTGAACTAGAGAAGGTCTTGGATTAACTTTGACTGGATAAGAATCAGAAACATCTTAGAATCGATTTAACTGAACCAGACGAAAGTCTTGGAATATCTTCAACTGGAATAAGAATCAGGGAGATCTTAGCGTCGATCTGACTGAACCAGAGAAGGTCTTGGATTAACTTTTACTGGATAAGAATCAGAAAAATCTTAGGATCGATTTAACTGAACCAGACGAAAGTTCTTGTGATATCTTCAACTAGAATAAGAATCAGGGAGATCTTAGCATCGATCTGACTGAACCAGAGAAGGTCTTGGATTAACTTTGACTGGATAAGAATCAGAAAAGTCTTAAAATCGATTTAACTGAACCAGGCGAAAGTCTTGGAATATCTTCAACTGGAATAAGAATCAGGGAGATCTTAGCGTCGATCTGACTGAACCAGAGAAGGTCTTGGATTAACTTTGACTGGATAAGAATCAGAAAAATCTTAGAATCGATTTAACTGAACCAGACGAAAGTCTTATGAGGGCATCTTTCTGAGGAATCCGCTGAAACATCCCTTAATAGATGTAGTTTTTTTTAGGGGACTACCAGGTCATATAAGTAGTCAACGGTGTTTATTGATTCGTCTTTCCCTGAAAAGGTAAAGAGTTAGTCATATGCAATGTCATGATGCATGAAATGCATGATATATATCAAGCAATGATGCTCTCAAAATAAATGAGATTGTGTGATATGATGCGTATATGCGTATATCATAATGTATGGAAATGTAATGTTTCTAGCTGGGGAAAATAAATCATGGATAGCTGCTGAAGAATAGAGTTGGATTCTTCGTTTCTGCTGGGGATAACGAACAAAGAGAATAAACCTACAGGAGAGGATGACTCTGCTAGGGAATTAATTAGATGACTCTGTTGGGGAATAAACTGATGAGGGGATGGTTAATTAATTGGAATTAATTGATGAAATATACAAAGTGTATCAAAACACCAAATAAAAATCCCAAAAAATTACCAGAGGTCAAACATAAATTAAGAAGTGTTGACAAAAAATTTCATAATTTTTGGAGTCATAAACGTATTTTTAAACATTAAAACAAACTCCAAATATCATGAAAATAAATCTAAAAAAAAACCAAATGGTAAAATAAATTTCAAGCTTTCCAAAATGTCCAAGAGCATGAATTTATCATACTTGAGCTAGGAGATTCAAGGGCATGAAGTTGGGCATCCATTCTTGAATTGCAAGTCATTTTGTTGAAGAACACATAATCCAATTTGCATGATGTGCTGCATAATCATACTTTGCAGGCCTTTTGACATGAAAATCTATCCATAATCAGATGTTTACATAATTGATTGAACCATTATCCAAGTGATTCAAGTATTATCCATTGCATCATTCCATTTATGGCACAAAGGCACCATTGCCATTCACATAAAGCATGCTTTATACAAAGTCAACTCTCCTTGAGCCTCTCAACTATTTCTTCTACACACACAATGTCAAAGCAAGAAGCAACATGCTTAAAAAATCCTAGCCACTTCAGATCCCTTTTGTACCATGCACTAGAACATCAAATTTCACATAACTTGGTTGTTTCATCTCAACCAAACCAGAATTTCACAGTTTGTAAAAAAAACTCTCTCATCCTCTCAAACCTTCTCTATAAATAGAGAGGCCATTTTCAAGCTAAAGGGAGAAGTTCTTTTGTGTAGACAAATTCTCAAAATCCCTTCACTCACAAAAAACTAGAATTGTTCATAAAACCTTCATCTTTGAGCTTTGAAGTCCAAATCTTTGAATCTCATACCTTGCAAGTTTTCCTCAAACAAAACCATCCAAATATTTCACATACATCATATAGAAGTTGTTCAAACACAAGAACAACTTCTGTAACATCATTATCACCACCGTCCAAACTTAAAAACACTGTCTTGCAAGTTAACTTGGTTGGAGAGACCCAAACAATTTCAACATAAAGTAAGGATTGAAACAATTTCAGGGAGGTCTAAGGAAGCTCAATCAATCATCACATTGCACCTGGAAACATTCATACAAATTTTGGATTTTCACTTCAAGAGGTAAGTTTTCTCAAACTGCGATACCCTTGTTCATATATCATTTTACTTTCATTCTCAAAAGAATAAAACAGGATAAATCAGAGTAGAAGAGTTGCAAACACTTAAAACTATAGAAAAATGCTTCTGGAAGCCTGACACGGTCGGCCGTGTCACCTGACATGGGCTCTGTCAGGGAGAAAACAAGATAAATGACAGGAAAGGGTTTTGACACGGGTGCCCGTGTCACTGGACACGGCCCGTGTCAATCTTACTGGGATTAAAAGCTTGACAAAATGGCAGGACAGGGTTCTGACACGGGTGCCCGTGTTATGGGACACAACCCGTGTCAGCTCAGTTGGGACAAAAAAAACATGCATGGATTTTTACAGGGGTTCTGACAAGGGTGCCCGTGTCACAGGATACGGCCCGTGTCAGCCTAAACACCAAAAATCTTGATTTTTCAGACCTTTTGCTATTATTTTTATTCTATTTGGTTGTAATAATAATTAAGTTTTAATTGCTTTCATCCCCATTTATAATTTGTATCCCCATCCCCTAAATGATGTAATAGCGTAAGACTTTAATTTCCGCAATTTATCTCTTTTAATATAATTGTTAGTAATTAGGGTGTGTATGGCAAGATAAAATCAATCTTAGAGAACCCTAATCTCAAGACAAAAATGCATGCAATCAAAACACAATTCACACACGCACCTCTAGGGTAACCCACACTTGTTGCCTACGAATAAACAGTCATGTCCCTCTAACGTGGGATACTTTAGCAAAGACCTTCGAATACAAGATCATAGTCCCTCGATGACCCTTTGACGTTGCCTTCTGCGATACGGTGGTAGAACTAGACTGTTTAAATACTGGTTTGCATTTTGCGTTTGTGTTTGCAAAATGTCACGGTAAGCAAGAGTCGTCATCGACTTTTATTTTAACTAACTGGAAAAGAAAAAAGCACAGAAAAATTCCTTTTTTCGAGATTTTGAGTACGGGGGTAGATTATAGAAAGGGAAGGTATTAGCACCCTTTCTATCCGTAGTTTTCCATGGGCTCTTAGGTACTTGCTCATCATTTTGAAAATTGCTTGTGTGTGTTTGATTTGAAATTTTTTTGTTTTACTTCGATTTAACCCTTACTTCTGTCTTCAAGAGTGTTACGAAGTCGTTTTGAAAACTTTAGTTTGAAAAGTTTGTTTGAAAGTGTATGGTGTAAAAAGTTAGTTTTGAGCAAGTACCTACTAGCATCTACCTACTCGGAAAAGAGAATGTTTCTATTCTTGTTTCCTTTAGACAACGCTATCCCACTATTAATGAGTAGGTAGCATCGTCGTTGGAGTTTTAAGGGTCAATTTGAAAGGGACATACAATCACTAAAGCAATGTTAGGACGTCTTAGTAATAACCCTAATGTATTAAGATCAACATTCGAGGCAACATTTCCGAGGCAACCTTTCTGAGGAAACATTTCCGAACGGGACTTTGATCTTTTGTTTAGACAAGAGAGCGATCACTAAAACACCCTATACTTAATAATCGTTTACCAAAGGCAACCTAAGTGAGGGCATACCCTAGGAGTGCGCATGTGCGAGTGATTCAATTTCAAGTTATTATCTTTGCACATTTAGGGTTTGCTAACCATTTTAAAATTTACATACATTCTTGTCATGCAACCCTATTATCATACATCTAACAGTTAATATTTGCGAGAATTAAAATGCGGAAAATAAAGCTATGCTATTACAAGGCTTCAGGTATTAATTTACATAGCCAAAAACCCGCTAAAATGATAAATAAATGAAAAAAGTCCTAATTAATCTATTACATCCCATGAGCAATTACATCAATATTGTAAAATAAAATAAATGCGCACGATGAATCGAGAACAAGAGGAAATTAGGGTTTTGACCCCGTCTAACCTAATTAAAAGTAAAGTCATTTTTTGGTTGTTTTTGATTATTTTAAGAAAATAAGGGTTTAAATTAAATATGCAAAAACCTAATTACTAATTAAATTAAATTAATGAAATAATTTACATTTGACCTATTTATGTTGTATTTTTATGATTTTTTAAGAAAAGAGAAATAAAAATTAAATTAGACAAAAACCATAATTCTTCTAATTGATTTTAATTTATTTATAAAAAGAATAAAAGTTACCTAGTAAATTTAATAAACTAATTAAATTAATTTTTTGAAAAAAAACTAAATCTAATTTGATGAAAATTGATTTTAAGATTTTATATAAAAAAGAATTAATTTTTGTGTTAGTAAAAATAATGAAATGAATTAAATAAAAGAAATTATAAAAGAATAGAGAAAAAGAGTATTGGGCCTGTAATCAGCAAATTAGAGGGGTGTCATTAGCAATTTTCTGGGCCCAAGAACCTTGGTCCATGTTGACTTCCTGGATCCAGCGCTGCACTTTGACTGGGATGCATGATGGACCATCACATGATGACTTTTGGTTAAAATCTGCTTCAGATCTAGTGGCTGCAAGCTGATGGCACATGGTGGGGTCTTGGCCCGTACAAGCGCATGATTACACAAGACAAAATAATATTGAAGAATATGGGGGGACATGGGATTCGAACCCAGGTCCTATGGCCTTTTCTCCTGCCTCAATGTCAACTGAACCAAACGCGCTTGTTGTATATAATAGACAAAACAAAGATTATATAAAAAACATAATATATTAACTCCCCACGCGCGAATTTTCAAATGGGCTAATGGGGTGGTGCCACGCCATTGTCCCCAACCTCTCTCCATTGGTAAAAGTCAGAGACTTTTACCTACAGACAAAAGTCCGTCGCTATAACCCCTGCACATTTCAAAAATCACACACAAGCACAATAAATGAAATCTAAGGTTGTGAATCGAATCGCCTTGGCCAGCCGAGCATCATAGTGCCCTTCTTGTGGGCCAATTTTGCCTGTATGAAAAGATCCTAAAACGAGACAACAAAACCTAGCAATGGTGGATTCCAATATAGCCAACGAAAATGCAATTAAATGTCACCATGAGCTTGCAAACACGTTAGGGATCACAAATATGCTATTGAAACATGATAAAGATGCAAGAATAACAAGATTCGATTTTGAAAATAGTGGCAAACCATGGGGGTCGTGGAACCGGATTCTGAGCACTAGAGCGCTTGCTTTTGATTAGTATAGCTTCCTCGTATTCCCAGGAAGCGAACGAGATGGCTTGGGAGTCTTGAAAATGCTTGGAAATAGGAAAAAAGATCACCACTTTTCTTGAGTTTTTTAAAGTTTTGTTCTTCCTCTCCACGCCTCTAAACCCTGTGTTTTTTGTCTGCACTTGTCCACTATATACCACTGATTGAATTAGGGTTACAATTATGCCTTCAATCTTTGTCAATTATGATCTTTGATCATGATTTGATCTTCATGAAAATCTTTCCAAAATAGGCCAAAAATCAATCTTTTCATGCACACATAGGCCTTACACGATTTGATCCTCTTGCTAGCTGTATAAGATACCTGAAATATGCACAAAGTCTTAAGGTTTGAATGATTTGGATATTTTCATGATTTATTTTGATTTAATTGAAATAAAAAATCAAAATAAATGGTAAAAATAAAATAAATGCAAGTGGGAAGAGTTAGGGCTCGTGTACCATGCTACCAACTCAAAACAAGTGCAAAAAGTTAGGCCCATTTGACAAAAATTGCAATTTGAGGCACTTTTGACTTTTGGCAATTTTGCAAAAAAGGTCAATTTCACCAATGCATAACTTCTTCAATTTTGACTCTTTGAATTTGTTCTTGGACTTTTTAGAAATCTTGAGATGTCCTATAAGCAACCCTTTTGGTCTCATCTCAATTGAGTCTTCCATGTTCATGTATGAAGCTTTGACAAAAAAGGTGTTTTTGTTGACTTTTCAAAATGACCTATAATGTCCAAATTCATAACTTATTGTGAGTGCATATTTTGAACTTGGGAGATGAAGATTCATTGTAGGGAATTGCATCCTCTTCAGAATGAGCTTTGGATGGGTCATTTCTCATAAAGTATGAGAAAGTTATGCTTGGTCAAAGTTGAGTTGACTTTTCCTACAAAACTCTAATTTAGCAACTTTTGGGTTTTGATGAATTGTGAGCAATCCTTGAGGAATCATGATCAACCCTTGATCGAATGATGAATAATACTTCTAAATGAGGATGTTGACCAAAAATCTTGAAGTTTGACTGTATGTGGGCCACAGTTGACCTTTGCCCTAGCACAATCGACTTTCAGGCCTTTGAGCAATTGACTGAGCAAACTTCCTCTGCAAGGCTTGAAACTTGTCATGGATGATCTTGGGAACATATTAGGACAATGGTGAGCATTTGGGATACCTTGGACTCAAGTATCTTGATGCAACACGAAACCCTAATTTGAGGTAGACTGTTTTAGGAGAGAATTTGTCTGGTCAACCCTTGGACTTCCTTGAGCCATTTGAAAACCTCACTTGAAAATTATTGAGATATATGGGAGGGAAAATTTTGGGGTACAACAGCTGCCCCTGTTCAATCTTCTTAAACCTGAGGGTGTAGATTGACTTACTTGCCTTTCGTGATCCAAAGGTGGAAGATGATTGAACACTAAAGTGCCCAGAAATTTGCACTCGCATGAAGTAGTATTTGTCTTGTGATGTCGGGAATGGGCTTACAGATGCCATTTGGAAATTGATGACGGAAGATGGGCTTAAAGATGCCATATGAAGGAGTGTCGATTGTCTAAGAGATTCCTTAGCGAGAGCCAGTATACCTATTGTTGAGGAAGACTACGCTAGGGAATGCCGGTCTCTGTCTTGAGAGAAAGTTGAATTTTAGGAGCTTTGATCGTCCGTTATTCTACTGGGGAATCGTCTCTTAGTTGAAGAGGTGAAAATGAACTTCTATCTGGTCGTGATCCAGGCTTCATAGTGTTAAGACCGACTGCTATCTGGTCGTAATCCAGGATTTACAGTGACTTACTGGGGAGATGAGATTAAACTTGCTATCCGGTTGTGACCCAAGCTTCACAATTTCTCGATTCTTATTTGGTCGTAATCCAGGCTTCAGAAGGAATTAAGTTGTTATCCAGTCGCATCCGGGCTTCAATTTGAATTCAGGGCATACTAATATTCGGTCGACTCCGGGATTCTTAGTAATTGTCCAGGTAAACTGCTATTTGGTCGAAATCCAAGCTTCACAGTGTCTTGTACCGTTATTTGGTCGTAATCCAGGCTTCACGATGTTTTATACCATTATCTGGTTGAATCCAGACTTCATGGTGTCATGTACTGCTATCTGGTCGTAATCCAGGCTTCACAATACCTTACTTCTTATCTGGTCATAATCCAGGCTTCAGAAGAAATCAAGTGGTTATCCGGTCGCCTCCGGGCTTCCATTTGATTTTTGGGCCTACTAATATCCGGTCGAATCCGGGCTTCATAGTAATTGGCCGGGTAAACTGCTATTTGGTCGTAATCCAAGCTTCATAGTGTCCCTCACTGTTATCTGGTCGTAATCCCAGGCTTCCGTGTCTTTTACCGCTATCTGGTCGTAATCCAGGCTTCACGATGTCTCATACCATTATCTGGTCGAATCCAGGCTTCATGGTGTTTGGATAATTCAAGATACTATCCGGTCGAATCCTGGCTTCATAACTTGTATTAAAGATATACCTCTATCTGGTCGTAATCTAAGCTTCGCGGTGTCTCGCACTACTATCTGGTCATAATCCAGGCTTCACAGTAACTTGCTGAGCTGTTATCCGATTGTAATCCGGGCTTCACGGCTTGTGTTTATGATATACCACTATCTGGTCAAATCCAGGCTTCATGGTGTCTCGCACTGCTATCTGGTCGTAATCCAGGCTTCACAGTAACTTGCTGAGGATTAAACTATTATCCGGTCGAATCTGGGCTTCATAGCTTTAAGATAAACCACTATCTGGTCGATTCCAGGCTTCGCGGTGTTTGATACTATTATCTGGTCGTTCTCCGGGCTTCACAATATGATGGAGAAATCAAGATACTATCTGGTTAGATCCGGGCTTCATAGCTTGAACTTGGTGAGAATTTGATTGTATCTTTTTTCCTGAAAGATAAAGAGTTAGTCGTATGTAATGCATGACATGTATCGGGCAATGATGTTCTCAAAATAAATGAGACTGCACTATATGATGCGTATGCACATGTCATGATGTATGGATATGCAATGTTTTTATGATTTTCTCTAGTTGGGGAAAATAAATCCTGGACTGCTGTTGGAGAATAAGAGTTTCACTCGCTGGAGATAACGACAGAGGATGATTTGAGAATAATCTGCTGGAGAATAAACCTGCGAGAGAATGACCCCGTGGGGAAGAGATACTCTGTCTGAAGATCCCCTGATTTGGAGAAATAACCTTGGCTGGGGATGAATTACCGTTGCTGGCGATAATGATCCCTGTTGGGGATTGAGTTTCTGCTTGTGGAAGAAATAAACTCCACTGAGGATGATCTTCCATTGTTGGGGATAGATAAACTCTGCTTGGGGAGAATCAACGTTTTTAGATACCTTTTGCTCTGCGGGGAGTGTATGCACTTTTGGTCGTATTCTGTAGCTAGGTCTATTCCTATACCTGGTGGACAAAGCAACTGTAAGGTTTAGACATTTCTTGTTTGCCCCTGTTCTTGAAATTACGAGTACTCGTCTTTTGTTTCGTATGTAAATATTTATGAGCAACAATTATTGTCAAATGCATATATAAAAAATGAACCATTGGACGTTCTTGCAAAACAAAATGGAAAAAAGAAAAACAATTTGAAATTTCTTTATGAAAATGAATTGTATTGATTTTGAAGTTGGCATGTAAATATGCGTTTTTGTACAAGAGGCTGACGTCCTAGGAAGGGAACGCCGCTGAAAGATAGAAATTAAACAAAGAAAAACAACTATGTGAACAATCCCACTGGGTTCTGACTCTACTATTGCCTTCATATCTTTGAGCGTCTCATCACTTTGCGACTTGGTTGAAGGTAGATCAGATTGATTAGTGTCGTCCGAGCTTGATAGTCGATACTGAAGTCTGGTTGCAAGATGATCCCATGAGACATAGTGTCACGCTTTGATCCCTAATTTTTTCCTGGACCTCCCTTTCGGGTTTTCAGTCCACCGGGATACCCTTTTTTGCCCAAGCTGCCTTTTCAAGTTTTCGACTTTCCGGGTGTACAGTTTCTTCATTTTCATCCCTTACTTTTTCCCGAACCCTTTTGGTTCACTGGGAAGCCCTTATTTTTGCCTAGGCCAGTCAACCTAGCGGGTTTTTGATTATGCGTAGTATTTTTTCACTATGTCTGCATTGACGGGGTGAGGAAGGTCGTCACCATCCAGGGTGGTTAGAATCATAGCTCCTCCTGAAAAAATGTTCTTAACCATAAATGGCCCTTCGTACGTAGGGGTCAATTTGCCCCTGGGATCACCTTGTGGCAGTATGATGCCTTTGATTACCAGATCCTCAACTTGATACTCTTGTCGTCTGACTTTCTTGTTAAACGCCTTGATCATTCGCTTTTGGTACGTCTGACCATGACAAATAGTAGTAAGTCTCTTTTTGTCGATTAAGTTCAACTGATCAAGTCGGATCTGGATCCAATCGTCCTCGCTCAAATCTGCATCCTTCATAATCCGAAGAGAGGGTATCTGGACTATTGTACCCCAAAATTTTCCCTCCCCTTTTCACAAGAAATCACAACCCTAGGGTTTTCTCAGATTTTCAAAATTGGCTCAGGAATCGATCAAATAGATTTTTCTTTGGCAGTAGATCAAGAATTAAGGTTTCTCTCGCATTTCTCAGAAGAAACTGAATTCTCATAAATTCAATTAATTGTCACATGTTTTCACACTTTTTCAAGTTTACTGGTTGTTCTCAAGGTCTGTTCATATGGGACAAGAAATGGGAGCTGAGACTGTCATATTCAGGTTTTATCTAATCCAGGTTGACCAGATAATGTGCGTCTATTAAGACACCTGCTTGTTAATGGAATGAAACGTTTGTTTGTTTATTGGAATACACGGTGCGTATTTTGATCGGAATGCTGTTGCAAGATTACGAGATTTCAGAGTTATTGGATTACTTAAAGTTTAAGTTATCTGTATTGAAATTATTGGAATGCAGTTTCAGTTATTTTAAATCAGGAATCTTAAATAATCAGTGAAGACTTGAAGGAAGAATTGCAAGATATTGACAGTAGAAGATTTTATTGGATATCAGATTGTCTCACAAAGATTTTTCATTTATTTCAGATGTTGATACAAAGATAAATTATTATTCATATGCTTTAGGTTTTTACAACTTATCGTTATTGAAAGATAAATTATTACAATTAATGGAAAATCTATCAAAGAAAAAAGTCTAAGCCTAAGCTTCCATTGCTCCCGTGCTCGCCACAAAGTCTCCGGCTTCCTCTGCTTTGTCACCGTCCAATTTACGCTTACATGAAAGAAAGACAAAGAAAAAGAGGATTAGTACAGTTAATTAAATAGAATTTTCAAACAAAAAAAGAAAGAAAAAATTCATCATTAAAGTTTGTCGTTTGGAATCAGAGGAGCTATTTTCATTTCATCCTGTTTTTATTTTTCTCTTTGCAAATCACAAGAAGACTGCTCTTCTTGGTTCACAAAGAGAAAAAGGAAAAATGCAAGAATGCAAGGCAAATGGTTCAAATGAAAACATAGCAAGGCGCCAAACTGTACAAAGCAAGTTTCAAATGCAAAACAGCATGGCAAATTAAACCAAACAACATTGTAACAAAACCAAACAATACAGCATACAAAGGCAAACTGGATGCAAGTATTGCAACAAACAAAACTGAATGCAAACTAAACTTTGCAGCAAGGCAAACAATGCAGCAAGCTAGAAAGTATAAACAACAGGGCAAGTACAAGTGCAGACAATAGCAGACCAAAAGTAAAATGCAGGAGGTAAACCATATAACAAGCAAAAGGCTTGTCACAACTTTTCATCATTTTCCAGGGATTTAGGCAAACTTTTAAGAAAAGTGGAAAAGCAAAACTGCTTTATCATTGAGAGAGAAAGAGAGAAAAGATATCACCTTTTTGGAGATTGTACAGTTTGGCAAGATCTGTCACACGTTGCAAAACAACAGCTAAAAGGATATAAGACCATCAAACATCAAGAGGTTTGGGGAGAGAACATTTGATCAAAGCCACAACTGTAACAAACAGAAAAACCTGCACAACTCTCCCAAAATCTGTAAAACCATATAACAGGTTCAAGCAGTTCAAACACAGAGCCAAAGCTGCAAGACAACTCTCCCAAAAACCTATAAAACCAAATAAACAGGCCAACAACATAAACATTCACAAGACTCCAAACCTACAAAACTGTAAAGCCTACCCACAACAGTTTCAAGCAGTTCAAACACACAACCAAAACCTGTACAAAAATTCCCAAACCTCGTGAACCAACTCACAAAAACAAAAATCACACAACCTGCATAACCATTGTCCAAACCTGTTAATAGTCCAAACTGCAGAACTCAGTTCAAACCCTCAACAATCCAAAACCTGTGAGTAGTTCAAACACAAGCCTGAAAAAGCAAAATTGTAAGTTTCAAACATTATCAAAACTGTAAACCTGCAGTTCTTAAACAGAAACAAGCTTGCCAAACTGAAAACCTGGTACCAATCAAAGAGAAAATCCCAAAAAACTGTATAGTAGTTCAAACAACCACCAAACCTGCAAAAGCCTGCCTAACAGTTCCCAAACCAAATAAATAGACCAACAACATAAACATTCACAAAAACTCCAAAGCCTGTGAGCAGTTCAAACACACAGCCTAAACTGCACAACTCACCAACACCTGTTATCAGTTTTCAAACAGGGCTAAAATAACCACCAAACCTGCAAAAACCTTCAAACCTACAACAGTAGCCACCACAAAACTCAGAGTATTTGGCCAAACTGTCAAGGATCCCCAAACAAAACCATGTTTCAGAAACAGTAAACCAACAACAAAGTTTCAGAATTATAATCATCATCAACAAATCCAAACCAACAAACAAAGTTTCAGAATAAACCATCATCATAGTTCAAGAGAGAGGAAAAGAAATATCAAAGTTTCAGAACAAGAAGCCTCATCAAAACCAACAATCAATATCCAACAAAAACTACCAATAATCAGTTTCAGAAACCATCATCATCAACAAAATCTAAACATATCAACAAGGTTTCAGAAACAATCATCATCAACAATAGAGTGTCAGGAAGAAACAAGTATCATCATTCAAATGAAAGAGAGAGGAAAAGAAATATCAAAGTTTCAGAGATAATCATCATCAACAAAAAATTACTAACAAGTCAGAAGCGGTAAGCCTCATCATTCAGGTTCAAATCAGAAGAAGAAAATCATACCAAATAATCAAAAGGTTTCAGAACAAACCGTCATCATCTCTCCCCGCACCTCTGGCCACCAGGGAGCTCCATCTCTCCATCTCACCTTTCCTCTTATCTTCATAGAGAAAGTCACACAGGTATGACCATTTCGTACCCCTTTGCTGCATCTCAGACATACAATACCATAGGTTAAACAACTAAGCATGAACAAAGCAAATCCAAACAACGAATTGTTAAAAATCAAGAAAAAGAACGAACCATACCGTTTTAAAACAAAGCCATGGATCTTTAGGAAGAGGTTAGAGAGTGAGGGATAGCACTCCGACGGCTTAGGGGAGGAAGATCAGAGCGTTTGGGGCTGAGAAAGATGAAGAAGAGAAAACGAGGAAGCGGCGCCACTGTGAGAACGTACACAAACCCTAATTTTCCCAAACCCTAGTCAAAATGTTACAAACTTGAGCATTGGGCTTCCACCATAAGCCCATAACATTGCTAACGTCCCCCTTCCATTCTGACCTTTTTCTTCTTTATTTTTGTTTTGGGCCCAATAATAAACCCTAAAGCCCATTTGTTTTAATTTTAATTTGTTTTCTTTTTAGTTAATAATAACACTAATAATATATTAAAATTTTGATTTTTTTTAATTTAGTTTTATTTTCTTCTTTTATTAATTAATCTTGTTTCATTTGATAAAATACCAAAAAAACATTTAATTTGATTTAATTAATTTTGCTTTCTTTAAACTTTTTTTATTGATTAATAAAAGTACAAAATAATGGAGATTTTGTTTAATTAATTTTTCTTTCTTTAAAATATTTTTCCAAACATAATAAAAATACAAAAAAAAGAATAATAATAATTTTTAATCTTTTAGAATAGATTTTATTTATCTCTTTTTAATAAATACATGCATCCCATAATTTATTGATTTTCTCTATTTCATAATTTGTTATAACTTTGTATTGAATCGCGAAAATTCGATTTGGTTGTAATACTTGATATTTAGACATTGTTATTCTTATGAGACTCATCCCTATTTGTAATAATTGTACCCCCATTCCCGGATACTTTTGTAATAGCTTAGACTTTTAATTCCCGCAATTTATTGTTTTCAATATACCGTGTAGTAATTAGGCGTGTATGGCAAGATTCAAAAATCAATCGCTAGATGACCTAATCCAAGAATAAACAACTTGAAATCAATACACTTCTTACACGCGCACCCCTAGGGTAACCTCGCTTGTTGCCTCGGAAACACAATCATGTCCCTCGAATATGAGACACTCTAGCAAATGAACCTTCGATAAACAAAGATCGTAGTCCCTCGATGACCCTCGATATTGCCTTCGATAAAACGATCTAGTCCCTTACAAAATTGCTAGAGCGTCTCACAAGTTACTTTCAATGATTGTATACGATGACCCGCGCCTGTCCCGTTTAACATCCAAATACAAGGTTGTTTACCAAATGCAATGGTAAAACAACACTGTCAAAAGGGTTAAAAACATATAGGAAAGATCTTTGAGTAAAATAGGGTAGACAACTCTTAGTTACTTGATCAAAACTTGCAAAAACATCCTTGCTATTTTCAAACACACTTCACAACACAATTCCAAAACATTTCCCAAAACAAACTTTCAAACATTGAAATATCTTTTCAAAAGACAAACACCTTTGTATATATTCGAACAAGAATCATTACAAAGGTTGCCTAGACAAGGCCTCTTTTTCAAAGCATTTTCAAAAACCACACACAAAGCACCATTTCAAACAATTGAAAAGCAAAAGCAAGTGATCTAAAAAAGTAACTAAGAGCCCATGGAAAACCATAGATGAAAAGGGTGCTAGCACCTTCCCTTTTCATAATCTACCCCCCGAACCCAAGAAAACATCTCAAAGGTCTTTCCTGTGCTTTTTGACCTTTCCTTTGGATAAAATAAAAAGTCAGTGGCGACTCTTGCTAAACCGTACAATTGCAAACACAAACACAAAACCTCAAGTCAGTTCTCCCACCGTATCACATGTACCTTAATGGGTAAGACTACCTCCATGCCATACACCAGAGAGTAGGGCGTTGCCCCTGTTGAAGTCTGCGCTGAGGTTCGGTACCCATGAAGAGCAAATGGTAACATCTCATGCCAATCTTTGTATGTCACCGTCATCTTCTGCACAATCTTCTTGATGTTCTTATTAGCTGCTTCAACAACTCCATTCATCTTCGGCCGATAAGGAGAAGAGTTATGATGTTGTATCTTAAACTGTTTGCAGAGCTCAGTGATCATCGTATTGTTGAGATTTATATCGTTGTCCGTAATGATCCTCTCTGGTACACCATATCGACAGATCAAATTGTGTCGAATAAACTGCCCCACGACGTTCTTGGTTACTGTAGCAAAGGAAGCTGCTTCAACCCACTTTGTAAATTAATCAATAGCCACCAGAATGAAACGATGCCCATTGGACGCAGTAGGTCTGATCTCACCAATCATATCGATCCCCCACATTGCAAAAGGCCAAGGAGCCATCAAAACATTCAGAGGAACTGGAGGTACATGCACCTTATCAGTATAGATTTGGAACCTATCTTGACCTCTTTCCTGTCTTCCTCTGTACCCAAATTTACTGATTCCATTGGCTCTTCATGAGGCTGTATGGCCCTCTCTTCCTGTAGTAACAGTCTAGCAAGTTCCCCAGGAACCTCACAATCATCCTCACCTTCGTCCTCGACTTGGTTGATCGGATTTTCAGTGTCATAACTGGCAGTACCAGAGTCGTTATCAATGGGATCCAGAGTGGATGTGGATCTGCATTATAATATGTGAATGTGTGTAAGACAATAGCTATTTTGATAAAGTGCAAGATAGAAAAGAAAAACAAGGAGTGCAAAATTTGTAATGCAAGAAAACGTCCAATGCTTTATTGATGATATATGAAAATGACAAATAATAAGCCCTCACAAACAAAGCCAAAGTTCCTTGGTAAAGGCACTGGGCCATAAAGTTTTAAACTGTCTGTTATAAATCTCAAAAACAAAAGTCTATTACTGTGTAATAAAAGAAACGGGCAGGAAGTCCTTCGCCGTCCAATTGTTCAATCCACCGTCGGTAGTCGGGTAAATCCAGCTGTCAAACTCTGACTCTTCTTCATCGTCTTCAATTGCATTCACTCCTAGATTACTGATGCGCAGAGGAGGTCTTCCAATCTGCGCACGCCGAACAGCCCTTTGAGCATCTGCAGTAAAGCCCAACCCAAACTTGTCAATTTTGTGTGCGAAGTCAGGGAGTTGACCCCAATTTGCACACCCACCTTTTTCAATCACAGCCCTGGCATCCTTAAGGGAAGCCATCTTCATCGGAGGTTCTTCAATAGCAACTTCAGTCGACACCAGAGTCTGGGGGACCTCTTCAAAGTTCTGACATGGGGTTTCGGTGAACTCTCCATCCATCTCCACATAGCGAAAGGAGTTAAGATAACTTACCATGTACTCCTCTTCACCTTGCACCGTAACAATCTTCCCTTTTACTGGATATTTCAATATCTGATGGAGCGTAGAAGTCACTGCCCCAGCCTTATGAATCCACGGGCGACCCAACAAACAAGAATAAGATGGTCGAATATCCATCACATAGAACGTAGATGCAAAAGTATGAGAGCCAACTTTAACAGGGACGTCCACCTCCCGTGCACCATCCTTTTGGACCCGTCAAAGGCCCTAACCACAATATTACTCGGCTTCAGAACCAAACCTTCACAGTTTAGCCGGTCTAATGCTTTCTTGGGTAAAACATTTAATGAGGACCCAATATCCACCAGTACGTGGGCCAGAGTAGTGCCCCTGCACTCGATCGAGACGTGTAGAGCATCATTATGATTTCTTCCCTTAGCAGTTAGATCTGCATCTGAGAAACCCAACCCGTTGTCGGCAGTCAAACTAGCCACATAGTCTTTGAATTGATCAGCAGATGTTTCCTGCGGCATATGCGCAGTTTTAAGGAAAGCAATTAAAACCTTTGCATGGGCTTCCGAACATAACAACAAGGATAACATGGAGATTTTCGACGGGGTCTTCCCCAGCTGCTCGACTATGTTGTAGTCACTCTTCTTGATAATCTTCAGAATTTCCTCTATCTCATGCCTAGAGGTTTCTACAATGACCTTTATATGTGCCTCTGTCCGGGCATGATCACCTGTGACTTCTTTGCCCCGAGCGTCAGATGACTCGACGACAGGGGTGATAATTGGAATATGTACTGGGACAGTAGCTGATGTACTGGCAGACAGAACGACGACAGGCTTTTGAACGATCAGAGGGGAAATATCAGGAGAAAAGAGTCTTCCACTTCGGGTGACCTTGCTAGCCCCGACAATATTGCTGACATCAGTATCAGCTTCTTCAACCTTCAAATTTTGTTTGATCCCATGATAATACACATCGGCCCCATAGTTCCACGATACAGATTTATCTGAAGTGTATGGGATAGGTCCAGGAATAGTAATGATCAATGGAGCAACTCTCGGAACGGATGTAATCCTAACAGGCTTTCTCGAGGAAGCCTTGGAAGGATTGGCGGAAATGGTTATGATGGAAACATCTTAACAGGAATCAATGGAATCAAAGTTTTCTCGAACATGATCTCTTTGTTATCCATCATGCGTTGAACACCTGATTTCAATAAATGGCAACCAGCAGGCATGATTGAACATAGGTGGCAACCTTCGCCACAGCCCGAAAATAAACCGGCCAACAATAGATTCTTCTTAACTGTCATCAATGGAGTAGAAATGTCTTCCACAGAGGTCACAAATGAATCATCGTCCACAACATTTACTCCATGACCATGTTTGGGCATAAGAGCAGTCATGACGTTGGGCTTTTCCGGTGCGTCAAACTCAATTTCTTTAGCTTCAATCAAATCTTGCACCTTATTCCTCAAGGCCCAATAATTGTTTGTATCATGCCCTGGGCTATCTGAATGATAGGCGCAACGAGCGTTCGGATTATATAGCGGAGATGTGGTGCTGGGATTCTTCGGGTCTTCCCTCAGAGGTACCAGGTTGGTCTTCAATAACTGCGGTAAAATTTGAGATAAGGTCATACTGAGCTGAGTATACTGTCTTTGCGGTCTCTCTATTCTTTGCTAATTGTTGCGTTGCGGGGCAACGATGGGTCTTGATATTACTACCGCATTAACTGCTTGGCGGCGTTCAGGTCGGTTTTGGCTCCTCGAGCTGTAAACTGCACTAGCTTCTTTCCTGAAAGGCTTCTTTTCTGTACTTGATGAAGCACCTTTCTGTATCTTACCACTTCTGATACCAGCTTCTTCTCTCTCCCCAGTCAAAATCAATTCAGTAAACCCAGATGACGAACTGCCAATCAAATGATTGAAAAATGGACCAGACAAAGTCCCAAGAAACATATCCACCAACTCCCTATCAGACAGAGGGGGTTGGACTCTTCCAGCCAGATCTCTCCACTTCTGAGCATAGTTCTTAAAACCTTCGCTTACACCCATAGACATACCCTGAAGTTGAGTACGTGTGGGAGCAAGGTCGGCTTTATACTGATATTGCTTATAAAAAACAGCAGCAAGGTCCTCCCAGTTTCGGACATTAGCTCCTTCCAATTGATAAAACCATTCAAGCTGAGTCCCTGACAGACTATCTTGAAAGAAATGTACCCATAAATTTCTATCGGCAGTGTAAGGTTGAATTTTTCTGACGTACGAGCGGAGATGGAGTTTTGGACAGGATGATCCATCGTACTTGGAAAAGAACGGAGCTTTAAACTTGTGCAGGATCACCACCCCAGATGCTAGTCCCAGATCTCCGAAGTCCAACCCAGGGATCTTTTGAATCTCCATAGCACTCAAACGATCTTCAAGTTGCTTGTACCTATCCTCAGCAGGAGGATACTGTTCTTCATCAAAATCAATGTCATTATCAGAGACTACAAGACTAGGACCCTTTTCTTCCTCTTGATTCTCTCCTCCTTTAGATGAATGAGACAGATCAGCTTCTTGTCGCAACCTATTCCCAAATCTGTGACCCATAGTCAGCAGAACCACCTTCTTCTCCTAATTCTTTTTCTTCTCCTTCAGGATGAGAGTCTTCAAATCCTATTGTCCTTTAGTCAAGTTCAAGAACATCTCTTAGAATTGAGCATTATGTGCTTGAAGAGCTTTGGTGGCTTGATCGGTAGGTATTTCAGAAGACATTTCATGCTGAAATAAACAGCGAAGAAGACGAGGACCTATAATGGTACCTGTAATGGTGTGCATGATAATGGAATGCGTATGAAATGATTTCAAAGACTTTGGGAGATTTAAATTTTCAAACCAAGAAATAAATAAACTTTATTAGATTCAAACTTGTAAGAATGTTTAACAATGCCCTTAAGGCGTTACAAAAGAAATAAAATGAAAATAAATCTAAACTAGAAATAAGAAAAAATCAGAAATCCCATGGTCGCTTTCCCTTCGTGCTGACGTAGTCGTTGATTGTCCTTTCATTCTTAAGTTTCCTCGTGAGCTTCAAGATTTTCCTCTCTTGCTCATGATACTTCTCCCGGTAGGTATCCCTCTCCTCTTTTAGCTGAATCTAGGATCTCTTTAATGCCCTAAGATCAGTGGGCATGTAGGGATAAAAGACTGTATAAGGAACATCTTCTTCATTAGTATGCTCCACAACCACTGGCAAAACAACTTCATAAGGCATTACAAGCTTTTGAGCCCGAGCTCGGACCCACTGGAGATAGGGTTGCATAGGGAGAGAAGTCTTTGGTCCTAGCTCGTGAGGGTCAAACCTATTCACCATGCCCCAAGCTCGTATAAACCTCCAGCGATGCTCATCAACATCCTCCTTATAGTCAAATGCAATATCTGTAAGAAGTAGCTCACGAGGACCGTCTCTCCGAGCGCGACCAAACTGTCGTAAAGCCAAACAAGGACTGTATGTTATTCCCCCTCTAATTCCAAGCAAAGGGACGTTAGGGTATTCCCCACATCGATCAATGATAGCGACACCTTCCATATCCTTAGAACTCCAAAGAATGTCTGTATGGGCAAGGGACATTATCTTGTAAGACCACCCTAAACCTTCTTCATTCTTCAACACGGACTTGGGGAGGTGCAAAATAAACCACCTCGCCAACAACGGCATGCAACACATGAGGGTCCCTCTTCTTCGTACAGTACGAGTGTAGAGGGCATGCAAGATATCACCCAATAGAGTAGGTACAGGATTGCGAGACAAGAAGATCTTAACCGCATTCACATCTATGAAGGAATCTAGATTCGGGAAAAGAGCCAAATTGTAGATAAGGAGAGCCAAGATGTCTTCAAAAGCCTGAAAGTCCAAACTGTCCCAGAATAGTTGAGCTTGATCTATCAGAAACTTGGCTAAGAAACCTTCAACCCCGCTTCGTGTTTCCCAATTAGATACTACATCAGCCTGTTTCAAATGTAGAGCTGAAGCAATGTCTTATGGTCTAGGAGTCTCTTCCAAACCCGTGAAGGGCATCTGCTCAAGGATGGATATGCCCAATAAGTGAGAAAACTCTTCCAAAGTGGGAACTAGCTGATAATCCGGGAAGGTGAAACAATGATGCACTGGATCGAAGAACTGGAATAGCACACTCATCATTTGATCATCAAACCTGGAGGTAACCAAACTAAGAAGCTGACCATGTCTTCTAATGAATGAAGAAGCATCAGAAACTCTTGAGGCTAAATTTTTGAGTTGAGCAGGCATTTGCACAAAGTTAACTCGGATGGTGTTTCTGCGCTTGGAAGCCATGATCTGCAAAACAGGACAAAGATAAATCCCCTCAGTCTTTGAAATGGTTAGTCTAATGAAGTATGCATGCTATGTTATGATGCATGATGTCATGGTAAAACACACAACAGGTATAGCAGATAACAGACATGGTAAAGGCAAACAAGTCACACAAGAGCCCTTAAGTTTCAGGCTTGCATGAGGTCTAGGTATTACCCTCTTGAAGTTCAGTTGGTTCAACCTGTCCTAATAATAGTAACTGGGTTCTAGAGGTTCTCAATATCACTGACCATCCTCCATCGGTCATGGTTTCAGCTTACACAATCTTTTCTTGCGACCGGAACTATCTCGAGAGTATGGTCTCAATGAGTGTAGCATCGAGTATCAACCAGTTCCCAGCTTTACACCGAGACCGGCTATCTCACTACTTCCTATGGCCAAGTTGGTCAATTATAGGATCTAAGGTCAGTTGATGCTTAACGACCCATATAGCAGCCCCATATTCTCCTCGTTTCTCCACAAGGGATACTGGTACCAACCAATGTGCCACATCAACGTAGCTACTGCTTCAACCGTATCAGTCTACGCCATACAGTTCCCTCACAGTCTATTGCTACTTACCTAAAAGGTGTTCCTCAGATCCGAGTTAGGATCTATAGTAACTCCCAATACAAAGCCCTCAAAGGTAAAGCAAACAAATCAAACAATAGAAGCAATTTATGATGAATTAATCCTAAGGTATACCCCAAAACTATCCCCAGCAGAGTCGCCAGTTCTGCGATACGGTGGCAGAACCAGACTGTTTAAATGCTGGTTTACGTTTTGCGTTTGTGTTCGCAAAATGTCGCGGTAAGCAAGAGTCGCCACCGACTTTTATTTTATCCAACTGGAAAGGAAAAAAGCACAGAAAAATTTCTTTTTTCGAGATTTTGAGTACGGGGGGTAAATTATAGAAAGGGAAGGTATTAGCACCCTTTCTATCCGTAGTTTTCCACGGGCTCTTAGGTACTTGCTCATCATTTTTAAAATTTCTTGTGTGTGTTTGATTTGAAAAAGTTTTTGTTTTACTTCGATTTAACCCTTGCTTCTGTCTTCAAGAGTGTTACGAAGTCGTTTTGAAAACTTTAGTCTGAAAAGTTTTTTTGAAAGTGTATGGTGTAAAAAGTTCGTTTTGAGCAAGTACCTACTAGCATCTACCTACTCGGAAAAGAGAATGTTTCTGTTCTTGTTTCCTTTAGACATCGCTATCCCACTATTAATAAGTAGGTAGCACCGTCGTTGGAGTTTTAAGGGTCAATTCGAAAGGGACGTACGATCACTAAAGCAATGTTAGGACGTCTTATTAATAACCCTAATGTCTTAAGATCAATAGTCGAGGCAACATTTCCGAGGTAACCTTTCCGAGGCAACATTTCCGAACGGGACTTTGATCTTTTGTTTAGACAAGAGAGCGATCACTAAAACACCCTATACTTAATGATCGTTTACCGAAGGCAACCGAAGTGAGGGCATACCCTAGGAATGCGCATGTGCAAGTGATTCAATTTCAAGTTATTATCTTTGCACATTTAGGGTTTGCTAACCATTTTAAAATTTACATACATTCTTGTCATGCAACCCTATTATCATACATCTAACAGTTAATATTTGCGAGAATTAAAATGCGGAAAATAAAGCTACGCTATTACAAGGCTTCGAGTATTAATTTACATAGCCAAAAACCCGCTAAAATGATAAATAAACGAAAAAATCCTAATTAATCTATTACATCCCATGAGCAATTACATCAATATTGTAAAATAAAATAAACGCGCACGATGAATCGAGAACGAGAGGAAATTAGGGTTTTGACCCCGTCTAACCTAATTAAAAGAAAAGTAATTTTTTGGTTGTTTTTGATTATTTTAAGAAAATAAGGGTTTAAATTAAATATTGCAAAAACCTAATTACTAATTAAATTAAATTAATGAAAATAATTTACATTTGACCTGTTTATGTTGTATTTTTGTGATTTTTTAAGAAAAGAGAAATAAAAATTAAATTAGACAAAAACCCTAATTCTTCTAATTCATTTTAATTTATTTATAAAAAGAATTAAAGTTACCTAGTAAATTAAATAAACTAATTAAATTAATTTTTTGAAAAAAAACTAAATCTAATTTGATGAAAATTGATTTTAAGATTTTATATAAAAAATAATTAATTTTTGTGTTAGTGAAAATAATTAAATGAATTAAATAAAAGAAATTATAAAAGAATAGAGAAAAAGAGTATTGGGCCTGTAATCAGCAAATTAGAGGGGTGTCATTAGCAATTTTCTGGGCCCAAGAACCTTGGTCCATGTTTACTTCCTGGATCCAGCGCTGCACTTTGACTGGGATGCATGATGGACCATCACATGATGACCTTTGGATTAAATCTGCTTCAGATCTAGTGGCTGCAAGCTGATGGCACAAGGTGGGGTCTTCGCCTGTACAAGCGCATGATTACACAAGACAAAATAATATTGAAGAATATGGGGGACCTGGGATTCGAACCCAGGTCCTATGGCCTTTTCACCTGCCTCAATGCCAACTGAACCAAACTCGCTTGTTGTATATAATAGACAAAACAAAGATTATATAAAAAACATAATATATTAACTCCTAGCGCGCAAATTTTCAAATGGGCTAATGGGGTGGTGCCACGCCATCGTCCCCAACCTCTCTCTGTTGGTAAAAGTCAGAGACTTTTACCTACAGATGAAAGTCCGTCGCTATAACCCCTGCACATTTCAAAAATCACACACAAGCATAATAAATGAAATCTAAGGTTGTGAATCAAATCGCCTTGGCTTGCCGTGCCCTTCTTGTGGGCCAATTTTGCCTGTATGAAAAGATCCTAAAACGAGACAACAAAACCTAGCAATGGTGGATTCCAATATAGCCAACGAAAATGCAATTAAATGTCACCATGAGCTTGCAAACACGTTAGGGATCACAAATATGCTATTGAAACATGATAAAGATGCAAGAATAACAATATTCGATTTTGAAAATAGTGGCAAACCGTGGGGGTCGTGGAACCGGATTCTGAGCACTAGAGCGCTTGCTTTTGATTGGTATAGCTTCCTTGTATTCCCAGGAAGCGAATGAGATGGCTTGGGAGTCTTGAAAATGCTTGGAAATAGGAAAAAATATCACCACTTTTCTTGAGTTTTTTAAAGTTTTGTTCTTCCTCTCCACGCCTCTAAACCCCGTGTTTTTTGTCTGCACTTGTCCACTATATACCACTGATTGAATTAGGGTTACAATTATGCCTTCAATCTTTGTCAATTATGATCTTTGATCATGATTTGATCTTCATGAAAATATTTCCAAAATAGGCCAAAAGTCAATCTTTTCATGCACACATATGCCTTACACGATTTGATCCTCTTTCTAGCTGTATAAGATACCTGAAATATGCACAAAATATTAAGGTTTGAATGATTTGGATATTTTCATGATTTATTTTGATTTAAATTGATTTAATTGAAATAAAAAATCAAAATAAATGGTAAAAATAAAATAAAGGCAAGTGGGAAGAGTTAGGGCTCGTGGACCATGCTACCAACTCAAAACAAGTGCAAAAAGTTAGGCCCATTTGACAAAAATTACAATTTGAGGCACTTTTGTCTTTTGACAATTTTACAAAAAAAGTCAACTTCACCAATGCATAACTTATTCAATTTTGACTCTTAGAAGGTTTTCTGGGACTTTTTAGAAAGCTTGATATGTCCTATAAGCAACCCTTTTGGTCTCAACTCAATTGAGTCTTCCATGTTCATGTATGAAGCTTTGACAAAAAAGGTGTTTTTGTTGACTTTTCAAAATGACCTATAATGTCCAAATTCATAACTTCTTGTGAGTGCATATTTTGAACTTGGGAGCTGAAGATGAATTGTAGGGAATTGCATCCTCTTCAGAATGAGATTTGGATTGGTCATTTCTCATAAATTATGAGAAAGTTATGCTTAGTCAAAGTTGAGTTGACTTTTCCTGCAAAACCCTAATTTAGCAACTTTTGGGTTTTGATGAATTGTGAACAATCCTTGAGGAATCATGATCAACACTTGATCAAATGATGAATAATACTTCAAAATGAGGATGTTGACCAAAAATATTAAAGTTTGACTGTATGTGGGCCACAGTTTACCTTTGCCCTAGCACAGTCGACTTTCAGGCCTTTGGGCAATTGACTGAGCAAACTTCCTCTGTAAGGATTGAAACTTGTCATAGATGATCTTGGGAACATATTAGGACAATGGTGAGCATTTGGGATCTCTTTGACTCAAGTATATTGATGCAACATGAAACCCTAATTTTAGGTAGACTTCCTTAGGAGAGAATTTGTCTGGTCAACCCTTGGACTTCCTTGAGACATTTAAAAACCTCACTTGAAAATTATTGAGATATATGGGAGGGAAAATTTTGGGGTACAACACCTTCGATAAATGATCTTAGACCCTTACAAAAAATTGATAAATCATTCTACAATGTTGCCTTCTATGACTGTATGACGACCCACGTCGTCCCCTTACATCCAATGATAGGGATTCTCACCAATCAATAGTAAGATAGCAATATCTAAAGGAGGAGGAAAATAACTGAGACTTTTTGAGTAGGTAGAACGTTCATAGTTGCTTGCTCACAACTATTTTTCAAACATCTTTCAAACACACCAACACTTTTCAAAATTCAACACTTTGTATGCATTCTTATAGAGACGAGAATCGTTAGAAAGTTTGCCTAAACGAAGGCACTTTTCAAAAATACTTTAAAAAACAATCACAAAACACATTTCAAAGTGAGCTAGCAACTAAGATCCCGTAGATAACTACGGATGAAAAGGGTGCTAACACCTTCCCTTTTCATAACCTACCCCCCGAACTCAAGAAAATATCTCAAAAGGTCTTTCCTGTTCTTTTCACCATTTCCTTTATTGGATAAAAGAAAAGTAGGTGGCGACTCTTGCGATCCGCAATAATTGTGATAAAATGCAAAACACCCAAGTCAGTTCTCCCACCGTATTACAGAACTGGCGACTATGTTGGGAAATACTCAAAAGTGGGGTTACCTTAGATCTAGATCACCTTCAATTTCTTTTATTGTTTGATTTGTTTGCTTTACATTTATGGGTCCTTGTTTGGGTTTGTATTGATCCTCTACCCTGATCTGGGAACTCCATTAGGTAAATAGAAAAATCGCGAAGACTGTATGACATAGACCAATATGGTTGAGACAATAGCTATGTTAGTGTGACACATTTGTGGGTATCGATATCCCTTATGGCGAATTAAGGAGAATACGGGGCCGTTATGTGGTGTCATGAAGCACTAACGAACCTTAGAACCTTTAATTGAACAACTTGGCCATTAGGAAGTAGTGAGATAGCCGGCTTTGGTGTAGTCTGAAGTTGGTTGATACTCGATTCTACGCTCATTGAGATCGGACTTTCGGGATATTTTGGTCGCTAATAAAGAGGCTTGCGTTGAAACAATTCCCGATGAAGAAAGATCAGTGATATTGAGATTCCCTAGAACCCAGTTACTTTTGTTAGGACAGGTTGAACCAACTAAACTTCAACAGGGTACTTACCTATAAACCCCATGCAAGCCTAAACCTAAGGACTTGTTTGCTTTGCTTTTATATGTTTATCTATACATAACATCATGATATCATACCATAGCATTTTCAATAACCATTTCAAGGGTCTCAAGGGTCTGTGATGCAGGGTTATGTTGAACTAGACGGGGAAAGAGGATTTATTTTCCTCTAGCCAAATGCTGTCAAAAACCAAAGCACGATAACTTGAGTCAAGGGCTATGACCCACTTGACATGGTGAGCTTGATTCTCATGGAAGGACATTCAACGATACGAAGTTCTTCAATCAAAGCTATAGTCAAAATTCAACTTCTAACATCTTCTTGTGTTTACCCCGCGAGATCCTTGAAAACATTTGCATTACATGCATCATAACATAAGCAGGTTTTCGGACATAGGTATCCTCATCTTTCTACTGTTTATTTCAGTAAGATGGATCTCGAGCAGACTGTGAAGAATTTGCAGACACAAAACTCTCACTTTCAAGAAAATTTTCTTAACTTAGTAAGGGGAAGCAAGAATTGATGGCATTTCTGGTTACAGAGAAAAGACCAAGAAGAAGACAATGATCAACATGGGGAATAGATTCAAGGGCCCCGTCTGACAAGTTCAAGTGGTAGAAGATTCCTACGAGGAGGACGAGAACCAAGACGAAGATGCCAGGAGTCCCCGTGCTAGGGATGGCAACAATCCAAACTCTGAGGATGAGGACTATTTTAATGAACAATATCCACCCGCTAAGGACAAGTATAAGCAATTGGAAGATAGGTTGAAGGCTGTGGAACTTCAAGCCGTGCCTGGCTTGGATTTTGGTGATATGGGTTTGGTGTCTGGGGTAGTTATTCCCCATAAATTCAAGATTCCGCTCTTCTCTAAGTACGACAGTGTTTCGTGTCCAAAGTTTCACTTTAGATCTTACGTCCGTAAAATTCAACCGCATACCACTGATAAGAAGTTATGGATGCACTTCTTTTAAGAGAGTCTGTCTGGGACTCAATTGGAGTGGTTTTACCAGTTAGAAACTTCCAACATCCATACCTGGGAGGACTTGGCCACCGCCTTCTACCGTCAATATCACTATAATGCCGATCTGGCGCCAACTAGAGTGCAGTTACAAGGAATGACCACGGGTTCCAATGAAGGATTCAAAGAATATGCACAAAAATGGAGAGACCTGGCTGGCAGGGTGCAACCACCATTGACTGACAGGGAGCTGATTGATTTCTTTTTGGGAACTTTGACAAGACCTTTCCTCAATCACTTAATCGGAAGCTCTTCGGCCTGGTTCACCTAGCTGATTTTAACTGGGGAACAAGTTGAAAATGGAATCAGAAGCGGAAAGATCCAAGTGACTGCATTTTCCGATACTCAGAAGAAGCCATAAAATGGGAAGAAATAGTCCAATGTTATGTACGGCCATAAGGGCCGTAACAAAAGTAAATACAACCAATCTGTGGGGGCAATCCTGATCTTTAATCCTGCATCGGTGCAACAACAACAACGGGGAAATCAGCAAAGGCAAGACGATCCAAAGAGATAATTTACCAAAATCAACATACCACTGTCTTAGGCATTGCAACACATGTTAAGGATGAATTTAATTACGTTGATAGAACCTCATCCAAACCCCAAAACGTCTTCTCCTAACTACAATCCCGATGCAAGAGGTGCCTGTCATTCCGACAGTCATGGGCACGATACTAACGATTGTTGGACGCTACAATACAAGATTCAAAATATGATTGATGCCAAGGAGATCAAATTCGGCCCTTCCTAGACTCCCAACGTGATCACTGCTCCCATGCCAAATCATTGAGGGTGTCCAGTTCATTTTGAATTTTCAATTGTAATTTCTTTTGTTTGTTTGAACACTTATCTATTATGTCAAACTTTGTTTCATTATTGAATTGAATATGTTTGTCTTGAATTAATCCATTTGTTTTCACTTTATTAAAACTGTGCTTTTTATTACCTTTTTATGATATTCAACTCTCGTTAAAAGTTGTAAGAATTTAGAGGGAGGATGACAAAAACAATACCATAATCTCATACAGTATGCTTTCGGATAGACCTTGCTGATGATGTACATGCGTTCTTATAATTCCTAAATAATGGAGTTATAAGGAAGATAATCCCTATTCGACCCATTTAAGCCAAAGAAGTAGGAGTTTTCTTTTTCGCACAAATTGAACCCTTTAATCATAACCTGGGGTAGTGTAGTTTCTCAGTTAATTCAAATGCGCGTTCAGTCACAAGCTTTCACTTTGTACACAATGAACGACATTAAAACATCCTTCTGAATCAAAAGATGGCGATGGTTCCCTGTAAAATAGGTAGTCGTTATCTCTCAAAAGAAAAATCCCACTGAGTCAAAACCTACGAAGGAGACTTAAGAAAAATTGGGGCATCCCTCTGATTGTAGTCTCAAAACAAAAAACAGTCAAGCAAAAATTAGGGATAATAAATCAAAAAAGAGGTCGCTATAAATCCTCGACAACAGAAAAATGTTGCAAAAAATGACTGCCTTCTCCAAAAAAACTTAACTTATCTGAACCATCACCAAAATATCATTCCAAATTCAATAGGAATTAAAACGCATAATTAACTGAGTTTAAGACTGGAGAACATCATGAATAACGGGTGGATACAAATAAAATTTGAGCCTTATCCTTTGTTTCTTAAACCGTGAACCAGGCCACGTTGCAACCCTTTAAAAGTCCTAATTGAAGCATAGGTTAGTTCGAAAGCATACTGTTACAAAAGGTATCCTGACTCCTATAAAGCTTACTGTAAATCCTGAGTTGATACCACATTCTTGCAAATTTTGTTTACTAAAAATGCGTTTTAAAAACTTCAAGACAAACATAAACTTTGCATTGTTTGAATATCGATGTCTGCATATAGCTAATTGTTTGACAATGGAGAAATTTGAACGGCGAATATCTAATGAAAGAAAATTCTCTCAAGAAACAGAATCACTTCAAATTGGAAGACACTTCCAATGAAAAATCTCCCATAATCAAGTGGGCATGACATGTTATTGTCCAACTCATCAGTGGCAGTCAAGTCAAGATTCCAAGAAATCACTCATAAAGTCCCGAATAGCCAGGGGCAGGTCTCTATCAGAATCACTTAGGGAATTGAACATGAGTTCTAGTAAAGGGTCACGTACGACCAAGCAAACATTTACAACACTTACTACTACGGACAATGACAAATCCCCACAAAGTCCCTTTCATAAGATGATCTACAGTGAATTCTCCAGAGCCACCTCTATAAGGTTATCCCCATAGAATAATCTTCATGGATAAGAGTACAATCCCCACAAGGCCAAATTCATATATATCCCCACAAAATCA
Organism: Vicia faba; assembly: GCA_948472305.1. Lineage (NCBI taxonomy): Eukaryota > Viridiplantae > Streptophyta > Magnoliopsida > Fabales > Fabaceae > Vicia > Vicia faba. Next base: position 154,969 of record CATIWC010003680.1, read on the forward strand.
CTTCAAAAAGATTATCCCCACAAAATGGAATTCATACATTATTCATCCAGAGTTCCAATCTCCTGACAATCCCTAACTAAGTTGGCCTTAACTAAAAAAGAAATTTTGTGGAGCTCTTCCCCAAAATAAGTCATGTCTCCAATAAGGACACCAAAATATCCTTCTCAACAAGGTTTATTTCCCCAACAGACTACAAATTCCCCAGCCCGAGTTCTTTTCTCAGACCATTACAAATCAACAGACAAAACCCCTTGTCACCAACAAAGTCGATACTATCCCCAATAAGTTGCTGCGAAGCCTGGAATCCAACCAAATAACAGTTAACTTCAGGAAGTTGTTGTGAAGCCTGGAATCTGACCAGATAACAATTAACTTTAGGAAGTTTATGTGAAGCCTGGAATTTGACCAAATAACAGTTAACTTCAGTAAGTTATTGCGAAGCCTGGAATCCGACCAGATAACAATTAACTCCATTCTTCCCAGAAAGTTATTGCGAAGCCTGGAATCTAACCAAATAACAGTTAACTTCATCCTCCCTAGAAAGTTGCTGCAAATCCTGGATTTCGACCAGGTACCAGTCAACTATCCTCTCCAAGACAAAATTTTAGCCATCTCTTTTATCCACAGTCAGGGTAAATAAGAATTAAATTCCCCAGTAAAGTGATGGACAACCAAGGTTCCCGAACTCTATCCCTCAAGCAGAAATCGACATTCCCTGCAGAGTTTCCTCAAACATCAGTAGGAATCCCCAGCGGAAGTATTCAAGACAAAACTGAAGATACACATACTCTTCATCCATATCAGTAGTTAGGAATTTATTTTCCTAGACAAAGACAACATTTCACATCATAGAATATGCATACAAAACGCATATAACACAACCTTATTTTTGAGAACACCATTACACAATGCATTTCATACATCATGACATTGCATACAACTAACTCTTTATCTTTTCAGGAAAGATCAATCAACAGATAATTATCATCAACAATTTTTAACAGGTCCAAGATTAGTTCCTGAAGCAAGACAAAGCAACTATCTACGCGACCAAATGGAGCTTCACACGGGCTCATCCTGAAGAAATCTTACACAGATTCCTTCTCATATATTCCCAGCTGCAGTTCCACATGGATTCATCCCGAAGCAGCCATACACATGCTCCTTCTCATATATTCCCAGATACAGTTCCACACGGATTCATCCCGAAGCATCCCTACCCAGGCTCCTTCTCATAAATTTCCAGATACAACTTCACACGGGCTCATCAAGAAGCAATCTTACACGAGTTCCTTCTAATTTCCAAATGTAACTTCACACGAGCTCATCATGAAGCAATCTTACATGGGTTCCTTCTAATTTCAAGATGCAGCTTCACAGGGGCTCATCATGAAGCATTCTTACATGGGTTCCTTCTAATTTCCAGATGCAGCTTCACACGGGATCATCATGAAGCATTCTTACACGGGTTCCTTCTAATTTCCAGATGCAGCTTCACACGGGCTCATCATGAAGAAAACTTACACGGGTTCCTTCTAATTTCCAAATGCAGCTTCACACGGGCTCATCAAGAAGCAATCTTACATGGGTTCCTTCTAATTTCCAAATGCAGCTTCACACGGGCTCATTGTGAAGCAATCTTACACGGGTTCCTTCTAATTTCCAAATGCAGCTTCACACAGACTCATCCTGAAGCAGCCTTACACAGGATCCTTCTCATATTTTCCCAGATGTAGTTCCACACAAATTCATCCCGAAGCAGCCCTACCCAGGCTCCTTCTCATAAATTTCCAGATACATTTTCATACGGGTTCATCCTGAAGCAATCTTATATGGATTCCTTCTAATACATTTCTAGATACAGCTTAACACGGGTCCATTCTAGCATATCGTTTAGATTAATTCGACCAAAGATTTATTTTGATACTTCTACCGACAGTCACTCTGGATGGCATCTGCAAGCCCATATCCGACAAATTCTTTATCTTTAAGCCCATTCTCGACACAATCAACTAACACATCATCAAGTGCAAATTTTTGGGCACTCTAGTGTTCAATCATCTTCCATCTTCAAGTCACGAATGATGGACCCGCCAATCTAACTCTTCAAGTTTAAGAAGATTGAACAAGGGAAACTGTTATACCCTAAAATTTTCCCTCTCATTTCTCAAAACATTTTTCACAAGATCATCAAAAGCTCAAGCTTGTACATGGGTTGACTAGGTCAAGTCATCTCCTCAACACTGATACCTCAAATTAGGGTTTGAGTTTGCACAAGGACAATTGGACTTCTAATACTTCAAATGGATTTCACGGATCATTATGGACCCTCAAGATTTCTCATGTCAAGTTTCAAGTCTTGGATCACAAAATTGCTCAGTCAATTGACAAGATGACCTAAAATCAGTTGTATTGGGTAAAAAGTCAATTGTGGTCAACCTACAGTCAAACTTTAATATTTTGGACCAATATCAACATTTTGAAGACATATGTATCCATTGATCAAGTTTGGATCGCAATTCCCCAGGAAATTTGTTCAAATCGCCAAAAGGGCAAAATGGTCAAAATTAGAGTTTTGACTATATTTGACTGATCAAGGATTGTTTGACCTAATACATAATCTAATGGATTAAAGTAAAATCTCAAGGATTAAAATACAACATGTTAACCTAATTTCATGGCTCAAAACATTTCTCAAGATCATTGGATTGATAGATGAAATTTGGTCAACTGATGAAAAAGTCAATTGTACACTGAAAAGTCAAACTTTGACTTTTTGATCAAATTTGAGTTTCAAAGATCACACTTCATCAAGACATTCAAAAATATGAAACTTGATCATCAAGAAAGTCAAAAAGTCTTTGGAAAAGTCAACATTTTCTATACTTGGAAATTTTCTAAGTGTTTTAAACATGATAGTTTCATAACTCCATGACATTTTTTCACCAAGATGGAAGATGATTCAAAGAAAACTTTAAACTTGAAAGTTGTAGATCTTTATGAATTCTACAACTTTGTATTAGAGGTTTGATTTCTAAAAAAATCTTATATTTGAAGATATAAGCCCATGAAGTCATGACATTTTTGTATAAACACTTAGTGAAATTTTCAACAGATTTTGGTTAGTTTTATCTCAACTTCTTGGCCATTTTTCATCAAGTTCCAATTTGATTTATCCAAAATGGTCGAAATGAAAGATGTAGACAATGTTTCAAGCTTTCCAAAATGTCTAAGAGCATGCATTTATCATACTTGAGCTAGGAGATTCAAGGGCATGAAGTTGGGCATCCATTCTTGAACTGCAAGTCATTTTGTTGAAGAACACATAATCCAATTTGCATGATGTGCTGCATAATCTTACTTTGCAGGCCTTTGACTTGAAAATATATCCATAATCCGATTTTTACACAATTGATTGAACCATTATCCAAGTGATTCAAGTATTGTCCATTGCATCATTCCATTTATGGCACAAAGGCACCATTGCCATTCACATAAAGCATGCTTTACACAAAGTCAACTCTCCTTGAGCCTGTCAACTATTTTTCTGCATACACAATGTCAAAGCAAGAAGCAACATGCCTAAAAACTCCTAGCCACTTCAGATCCCTTTTGTACCATGCATAAGAACATCAAATTTCACATAACTTGGTTGTTTTATCTCAACCAAACCAGAATTTCACAGCTTATAAAACAAACTCTCTCATCCTCTCAAACCTTCTCTGTAAATAGAGAGCCCATTTGCAAGCTAAAGGGATAAGTTATTTTGTGTAGACAAATTCTCAAAATCCCTTCACTAAAAAAAATAAGAATTGTTCATAAGACCTTCATCTTTGAGCTTTGAAGTCCAAATCTTTGAATCTCATACCTTGTAAGTTTTCCTCAAACAAAACCATCCAAATACTTCACATACATCATATAGAAGTTATTCAAACACAAGAACAACTTCTGTAACATCATTATCACCACCTTCCAAACTCAAAAACATTGTCTTGCAAGTTGACTTGGTTGGAAAGACCCAAACACTTTCAGCATAAAGTAAGGATTGGAACAATTTCAGGGAGGTCTAAGGAAGCTCAATCAATCATCACATCTCACCTTGGAAACATCCATACAAATTTTGGATTTTCACTTCAAGAGGTAAGTTTTCTCAAACTGCGATATCCTTGTTCATATATCATCTTACTTTCGTTTTCAAAAGAATAAAACAAGAAAAATAAGAGTAGAAGAGTTGCAAATACTCAAAACTATAGAAAGATGCTTATGGAAGCCTGACACGGCCGACCGTGTCACCTGACATGGGCTGTGTCAGGGAGAAAACAGGACAGATGACAGGAAAGGGTCTTGACACGGGTGCCCGTGTCATTGGACACTTTCCCGTGTCAATCTTACTAGGATTAAAAGCTTGACAAAATGGCAGGACAAGGTTCTGACATGGATGCCCGTGTTATGGGACACAACCCGTGTCAGCTCAGCTGGGACAAAAAAAACATGCATGGATTTTTACAGGTGTTCTGACACGAGTGCCCGTGTTACAGGATACGGCCCGTGTCATCCTAAACACCAAAAATCCATATTTTTGAGACCTTTTTCTATTATTTTTATTCAATTTGGTTATAATAGTAATTAGGTTTTAATTACTTTCATCCCCATTTATAATTTGTATCACCATCCCCTAAATGATGTAATAGCGTAAGACTTTAATTTCCGCAATTTATCGCTTTTAATATAATTATTAGCAATTAGGGTGTGTATGGCAAGATAAAATCAATCTTAGAGAATCCTAATCTCAAGACAAAAATGCATGCAATCAAAACACAATTCACACATGCACCTCTAGGGTAACCCACACTTGTTGCCTAAGAATAAACAATCATGCCCCTCGAACGTGGGATACTTTATCAAAGACCCTTAAATACAAGATCGTAGTCCCTCAATGACCCTTTGACGTTGCCTTCGATAAACGATCTTAGACCCTTACGACAAATTGCTAAAGCATCCTACAATGTTGCCTTCTATGACTGTACGACGACCCACATCGTTCCCTTACATCCAATGACAGGGCTTCTCACCAATCAATAGTAAAATAGAAATATCTAAAGGAGGAGGAAAAGAACTGAGACTTTTTGAGTAGGTAGAACGTTCATAGTTGCTTGCTCACAACCATTTTTCAAACATCTTTCAAACACACCAACACTTTTCCATGAAATATTTTTAAAAGTCAACACTTTGTACACATTCTTATAGAGACGAGAATCATTAGAAAGTTCGCCTAAACGAAGGCACTTTTTAAAAATACTTTAAAAAACAATCACAAAATACATTTCAAATAAAGCATTTCAAAGTGAGATAGCAACTAAGAGCCCGTAGATAACTACAGATGAAAAGGGTGCTAACACCTTCCCTTTTCATAACCTACCCCCCGAACTCAAGAAAATGTCTCAAAAGGTATTTCCTGTTATTTTAACCCTTTCCTTTATTGGATAAAAGAAAAGTCAGTGGCGACTCTTGCTATCTGCAACAATTGTGATAAAATGAAAAACACCCAAGTCAGTTCTCCCACTGTATTATAGTAACCATTATTCACAAGGATGATTTCATTGGATGCATCTCATTTGGATGATCTCAAACATCTATTTGTGAAAATTTTCTTTTAACCATATGCTACTCAATTTGGAAAAAATCAGAAGATTTTGAAAACTTTGAAATCAAAAACAGATGCATCAAATGCATCAAGTCACCAAAAGTAAGTTATAAACAACCATCAATGAACATCATAAACCATTCCTATAATTTGAGTTATAAGATTTGGGGTTTCCAACTACCTGAACAAAGTAACATAAATTTTCTCTAAAACTAAACTTTATGAGGTCGATTCAATGGATGATTTAGCTTGCTTATAATGCATTTAGCTTTATAAGAGTATGATAGAGATAATAGAAAGAAGAAAATGGATCTGGAAGTGAAGGAAAGATGAATTCGAACTTGCAGAAAAATGAGTTGTGGAGAGTATTTGTGAAGGAGATTTTGGATCTCTAAAGCTTGGGAAATGATAGGAATAAAGTGTGCTATTTATAGTTGAGCTCATGAGATGTAATACGTGTGAATTCTTGATCTCAATTATGTGAAATTGTAAGCATGCAAATTATGATCAATCTTGTGCTCAAAGTCAGCCAAAACACAAGCTAAACCTTACAATTTCTAGTCGTTTTCGTTCACTTATCATCACTTAACATCACCATTTCCTAACCACATGAATTGCTTGGTTTAAAATTGAGAATCAAGTGAATTCACAAAACTGATTTCAACCAAAGTTCAGTTTCATTTGGCCAACTTTGAATCCATGGGGAAACTTGCTCTGGATGGTTTATGCAATGATTCTTTTTGGGATGGATAGACTTTCTCACAAGCTTCATAATGTGCCAAGAAAGGTTTCATTTGGAGAATTGAGCTGAGATTTATGTCTTTTTGAAATTGGGAAAAACCAACTGATTTTCATACTTAGAAAAATTTCTAAGTATAGAGCTTCACAATGACCTATAATGTTTTGCAAACTTACGTGGCCTTCCACTCAAAATTAGCTGAAGATGAAATGAAGTAGACTCCTTAAAGAGAATTTTGGAATTGATATCACTAAAAAATCATAAAAAATGAGAGAGTTATTGTCCTTGGAAGTTGGTGAAGAACACTTGAAAATCCCACAGATGACCTGTGATGTTTCCTTTAATTCCATAACTCTCCAACCATTTTTAGACCTTGAAATTTGAATGAAAGTTGTAGTATACATCCTCAAGATTGTTATAGAAAAATAATGATATCAAGGAGATGAAAATTGACCAAGTTATGATCTTTTGAAGTTGGCAAACTTTTACTCAAAAGTTACAAAGTGACTTGTAATATTCTTCAATTTTTGATGATTTTCTTTGCACAATTGGATCTTGTCATGTAAAGAGAAGTTGTTGGAGATGATGAGAAGAGTCCATAGCAAAAATAATCACTCCAAGATGATGAAAATTGATCAAGTTATGCACATGTGACCATAAAATCAAGAACTTGCTAAATTAGATCAAACCACTTGAATCAACTTTGAATCCTTTGAACTTTTTCTCACATTTAAAGGCATGATGAACTACATAGGACCTTAAAATGATCTCATCTTGAATCACACTAGATGATGAGGCTAATAGCTCTATGAAATTTGTTAAAGAAGGCATGGAAATAAACTCATGAACCTATGGAGTTTCTTGATGAATCAACCCATAATATCTTGAGATAAATGGCAATATGAGGTTGCAAGATGCTCAATATATACCACTTAGATGATTTGGAGAAAACTTTTAATTCCAAGCCCCTTTGAGATTCAATGAACAACCCATTGACTAAAGATCAATCCTAAAAACCCTATCTTTAGGAGATAAGATAGATGCCCTTGAATCAATACCTACAATGTTTAAAACAAGGAATATCTCTTTTTGGATTTTAGTTAAGGGTTAGTAAACATAAGATACACATAAACAAGATACACAATTCAATGTGCTTGGTGACCCCTCAAGAACAAACTTAAAGATAGGAGAGAGTAGAAGTGATAGCCAACCCAAATGTGTGATCTTGATGCATTGTGATAATATGAAATAATGAGGGATCTTAGGGAAAAAAATCAGGGTATAACAACAATTAAATCAACACACACAAGGCCAAATTCTAGGCCAAATGCTTTAGCATGTGTGCATAAATACAAAACTAGAATAGTTAGTACCCTACATCAGTTAGTACCATTCACACAAGATCAGCAGCACGATCACCACATAATTAGTAGAGTCGGTAGTCAGAACACACTATCATACAGACCATTGCTCCCCCATTTGCAATAATTTAGAAAAGGTGTTCCTCATAAAAATAACGTAGTCGACACAGAAGTCAGTATGTTAGAACATACACTCAATAGATCATGAGTAAATAATCATCAACAATCACGAGAACAAATGTTGAACATGATGCTAGAGCTTCATGAAAATTATTTAACAAAACATAAGGTTGTAAAGCCATTACAGATCCAGGATTATTTAGGTGTTATTGTAGACCAAACTCCAAAATTTCATTATTCAAACTAGATCTCTAGACCAATCGCCTGAATTAATAAAAGTAACCCAAACATCATCAACATCTGAGTAAGAATCATGAGTTTGAACAAGTCTCTTCTTTAAGGACTTCATCTCAGTGACAAACTTTTTCCCAATCAAAGATGCTCCAACAAATGGTCTAACATGTATCTCCATATTAGCTTGCTTTTACTCAGGAGCCCTAACATTCTTTCCAGACTTATCTTCCACCATAGCCACCTTATCCTTAGATTTTCTAGAAGATTGACTCATTTTTGAATTGGAAGCAGAAAAACTTGAGAAAAGGAAGAGAGAACAAACTATTGAGTTCAAAGGAGAAATATAAGAACAATACCCTTACTTGTAATGAAGGACCAAATAAAATGATATTTTGAAAAGAAATAATCATCCTCATTTCATATGTACCATAGAACACATGAGAGAGATAATTGATTGGTCTCTTTGCATGCCTCCTAATCTTTGATCGCTATAGGTTGTCACATATGAAAACACCAAGGCACCCCTTAATTTTTCAAACTTAATTGCATCTAAAGCCTTAGAAAATAGTTATCTAACTATTTTTCAGTTTCTACATGCTCAAGGTTGACAATTTTATCTTCCACAAGTTCCTTGATAAAATGATGCCTTATGTCAATATGTTTGGTTCTACTATGTTGAACATGATTATTTGAAATATTAATAGTACTAAAGTTGTCACATAGAAATTTCATGACATCTTGTCCCACATTATACTTTTTCAGCATCTATTTTATCTAGAGCAATTGAGTGCAACTGCTCCCTGCAGTAATATATTCAGCTTCAGCAGTAGACAAAGAGACACAATTTTGTTTTTTATTGAACCAAGATATTAAGTTGTCACTAAGGAAGAAACATCCACTAGATATGCTTATTTTTTAATTTGTATTTCCAGCCTAGTCAACATAATAATACCCTACTAGTATTGAGTTAGTGTCATGTGAGTAGAGAATACCATATTCACATGTCCCATTGACATACCTCAAAATTATCTTCACTTTAGTAAGATGAGTAATCTCGGGTTTAACTTGATATATATCACAAACACTTATGATAATGTGATGTCAGGCCTACTTTTTATGAGATATATTAGACTCTCAATCATGCTTCTGTGTAAACTTTGATCTACATCAACTCTATTTTCATCTTTGGTTACTTTCACGTGTGTGTAACAATAGGAGTTATTTTGTGGCTTGCATTGTCAAGTCCAAACTTATTCACTATACTCTTAGCGTACTTACTTTGAGATACAAAAATAATGTCTTCCATTTTCTTAACTTGAAGACCAATAAAATAGGTGAGTTCTCCTACAAGACTCATCTCAATTTTAGACTGCAGATGTTAAACATAATATTCCAACATCTTGTCTAACATACCCAACCCAAAGCCATAAAGGAAATTTCCTTTATTATTCTTTCCACATAGGGTGTCATTTCTTTCATCCAAACCTTTCATTTGTGTAGATTCCCTAATATTCATATAAGGTAACTTTAGAACTCCGGTGAAGGTAGGATGTTGGAGCTTCTTGTTGAACATTTTTCCTAATTGGCACACTCCACAAATTTTTCCTTCTTTAATATCAAGAGTTTTGGAAATACCTTGACAACATCTTAAAATATGATAACCTACAGATTTTTATCACAAAGTTAACTTATATTGATCAAGTTAGTAGTTAATCATTTTATCAAAAATATATCATCAAGACAAGGAAGACTTGGATATACTAGTTTACATATTCCCGTGATTTATCTTCTTGTTCCACCACCAAAGGAGACATGGCTATTAGAGTATGACTTTACCTCTTCAAGATGACTTTTTCCTTCAGTCACGTGCGTTGAACACCCACTATCAAAATACCAATGCTCTCTTGATGAAACTCCAAGAGATGTATGAGCTATAAGACAAGAGACATTTTCGTTTGGTTTTCACTCCTTCTTTGCTTGAGTTTTCTTCCCTTTCATTCCTTTTAGTCTATAGCAAAAGGGTCTTATATGACTACATCTTCAACAGTGGTGACACCTATAAGATGATTTCTTATCGCCTCTGTTATGAGGATACACATGTTGAACATGATGTTGGAAGACGCAGTCCTTAATCGGGAACTCCATTTTCTTCTCATGAGATACAAACTTCTTATGGGGGATTTTGACTTTGTGTTCATGAAATCTAGTCAAACCCTACAACTTTAATATTTCTTGTCAAAACATCCACCATATTGGAATCATTATTCATTATACTCGCAGTGTCAAATTCTCAAGTTTGGAACTTAGCAAGGTGACTTTCTCTTACAGCTTATTGATAGTTAAAAGAAGTTTCTCTTTTTCTTGAAGAAGAACACTTATGGTCTTCTTCTATTTTTCTCCAGCCAAGCAAGCTTCTTCCTATTTGTTGTGTAAGAGCCTGAATGTTGCAACCATCTCTTCTTTAGTCATGTCTTTATCACTAGAATCTCCTTCAGACTCATACTTCTCAATGAAAGCCATTACTTTGTTAGTTGTTTCCTCTTCACTCTATGATTGACAATACCTTATTTTGTTTCTTTAAAAAATAGGAGATTCATCTTTATTGATACCAAGCCCTTCACATTCATAACATTGAATAATTTTTCCTTTGTTAGGTTTGTCTTTGTATTTGGTTTTGCTCTAGGAAATTATGTATGATCCCTTGTATTGAACATTTATCCTCCATTATCTGTCCATCCTTCTCAATTATTTGTTATACTTTCTTCCAATAAGTTTTATAGCATCTGTGATGCAGTGGGAGAACTGACTTGAGGTTTTGCGTTTATGTTCACAAATGTTGCGGTTAGCAAGAGTCGCCACCGACTTTTCTTTTATCCAAAAGGAAAGGTAAAAAAGCACAGGAAAGACCTTTGAGATGTTTTCTTGAGTTCGGGGGGTAGATTATGAAAAGGGAAGGTGCTAGCACCCTTTTCATCCATGGGTTTCCATGGGATCTTAGTTACTTGTTTAGATCAATTGCTTTGCTTTGTTTTGTTTGAAATGGTGCTTGGTGTGGTTTTGAAAGTATTTTGAAAAGAGGCCATTCGTTTAGGAAATCTTTGTAATGATTCTAGTTCGTAAGAATGTATACAAAGATGTTTGTCTTTTGAAAATGTTTTCAATGTTTTGAAAGTTGTTTTGAAATGTGTGTGTGTTTATTTTTGAAAATAGCAAGGGTTGTTTTGAAATGTAACAAGTAACTAGAAGCTATCTACCTACTCAAATGTCTTTCTTGTGCATTTTTATTCCTTTGACATTGTTGACTTACCATTTATTTGGTAAGCAACCCTATCTTTGGATGTAAACGGGACGGGCGTGGGTCATCGTATGACCATGATAGCAATGTTGCCAAGTATCTTAGCATTTTTTAGGGACCAAGATCATTTTGTTTAGGCAACCTTTTGATAGCGTCATCGAGGGACTATGATCTTATGTTTGTTTTGTTTTACTAAGATACTTCGCGTGCGTAACATGGCCATTTTAATTTAGGCAAGCAAGTGGGAGAAACCCTAAGGGTGCTTGTGCGCAAAGTGTGTCATTTTCATGCTTTTGTCTTGTATTAGGTTTTTTTTTTCTATTTGTTTGTTTTTGTTCTTGTCATGCAAACCCTAGTTAACCAAGCATAGTATGTAAAACAATAAATTGCATAAAATAAACTAAGCTATTACAACAATTATTATGGGAGGGGGGATACAAGTTTTAAATGGGGATTTTGCACAAATATAAACCTAAAAATATTATTACAACCCAAACGAATATTGCGCGAATTAAATAAATGTACAAATATTTAAAATGCAATGCAAATGTATTTATGTAAAAAGTTTTGTGTTTGTTTTTTGTATGAGAAAATAATTTAACTTAAATCCTAAAAAATAAGGAAAAATAATATTATTTTTGGAAGGGTGAAACCCTAGTTTTTAATAATGTTTCATATTAATATTTTGTCCATTTTTTGTATAAGAAAATAATAAATAATATTATGTGCAAATGTTAAAAATTAAATATGTATAGAAAATAAATATTTTATGTATATAAATAATATAATAAAAATATTAAGTATTTTTTTTTTGTATTTACAAACTATTTAAGAAAATAAGTTCTATTTATTAAAATAAATTATTTTTCATGTGAAGAAAATAATAAAAAAATAAAATAAAAGTGTGAAAATAAATAAATTATTTTTGGGTATTTTTTATCATTAAAAAAAATAAATGCAAGTAGTAAATATAAAAATATGAAAGAAAATGCAAAAATATAAGAAATAAGTCAAGGGGTGTAAAAGTAATTCAGGAGGTGCAAAAAGTGAAAACAAAAAGCCCAAAAGCGCCAAAAAGCCCAGACTTCGTCCCTGTCCTCCAGCCAGCTCCCTTGCACGCGCGTTTCAATTCAAACTGTAACTTTCACATGCTTGCACAAAAATAAAATCTCATAACATGAAACTTGTGGCATTTGATCTCACGATTCCAACCATATAAAATTTGTAACCTAACTCTAAAAGATCAGAGAGAATTTTAGCAGCCCTAATTCGTGACCTAAAAATTTCACCATATTCAACCTTCAAATTCTCTCAGCATAGTTAATATAAATGAAAAGTATGCATATGTACAGCTTCACCATGTTATGGACTACATCTTTTCTTCACAAATCGTGGCTTGAAGTTGCCTAAATACAAAGATAGAGTTTCAGAAATATACCTCCTTCAGCTGGATTCGAATAGAGCAATGCAAGGACTTTAATGGAGGCATGAGGATTGTTTGAGCTTCCTTGAAGTTCCCTGAAGCTATTCCAATGCTTAGTTTGCTTTGAGGATAGCTGGAAATCTCTGCACAAGTCAAGCTGCAAGCTTCAAGTTTGAAAATGGCAAAGGCTGAAACAGGGGTTACAGAACATGGGCAAGGGCTTGGATAACTTTGGTATGATGTGTATGAGGTGTTTGAAGTGTTAGAATACAAAACGCACGAGCCAAAAATTAGTTGACAATGATTTTGCAGAAATGCTGAGTTGGGTAGAAATTTGGAGTTTTTGAGTTTGAGTGAGTTCTGGATGCAAGCAATCGTGTTTTGTGTTACACACAATGTTTGTATACTTGTATAGAATGGATACAAAGTCAGCTTCTCAACAGATGTGCAAGCTTTTGACCTTTTTACCAACTTTCTTGCTTTTGAAGTAAAGTGAAGTGACTTGTGCTACATGCTTGTACTGGCTAGCTTAAGGGATGCAAAGGGCTTGTACAAATTGCTAAAAACTGTATGAATTGCTTGCACCAAAGGGACAGGTCCAAGGCTCAAGATGGACAAAGTTGCAAAAACTCACCTTTATGAAAATGGCAATGTGAACTTTATGCCTAAAATGGAATTACAACTTGTGTAAAGTTCCAAAAGCAAAGATAAAGCCTTTAACTTCTGAGTTTTCATTTAATTATAGAGTGTAAAGTGAGTTTAGGACCTGTAAATCAAGGTACAAACAACATGGATTGGATTTGCAACTTGATGCTTTGTAAAAATGGCTTGAACAAAAGTGAGAAAATGCCAACTTCCCTTCTTCGATTCTCCCTAACCAAAAATGATCTTAGAGAGTTCTTGGACATTTTGGAAAGCTTGAAATGTTCTCTATAATCCATCTTTGAAATGAAGTTTGAGATACCTCTTGGAACTAGGTGAAAAATGTCCATGAAGTCGGGTCCAAAACCTGCCTAAATTAGGTCAAAATTTCACTAAGTTATTTAGTTCATGGACCTATATTCACAAATTCATAACTTGATATCCAAGCATATTTTTGGAAAAGTTTGTGAAGAAAAGTTGTATATTTCATGGAGTACTACAACTTTCATGTTGGAAGTTTTCTTTGAATCAAATTGCATCATGGTGAAAAAGTGGTGAAAAGTTGGGAACAAATAAGAAATTTTCCATACTTAGAAAAATTCTAAGTTATGAAAAATTTCAAATTCAAACCCTAATTTTCAAAATTGGTTTTCTTGGTGAAAAAGTTTCATATTTTGACATATCTTGATGAATTATGACCCTTGGCACTTGATTTTGACCAAAAAGTCAAAGTTTGACTTTTCAATGTACAGTTGACTTTTGATCAGTTGACTGCAAAATTCATCTGTCAATCCAATGAACTTGAGATCTTTTGAACTATGTAATTAGGTAAAGATGATGCCATTGAACTCTTGAAATCATGTTTGAACTCAATTGGTCATTGGTTAGGTTAAAAATCAGAAATTGCCCTTTCTCAGTCAAAACCCTAATTTTGACCATTTTGCCCTTTTGATGATTTGATCAAATTTCTTGAAGAGTTGTGATCCAAACTTGATAAAATGGTACATATGAGTCTAAAATGTTGATGTGGATAAAAAATTATGAAGTTTGACTGTAAATTGGCCATGGTTGACTTTTTCCTCAATACAACTGATTTTTAGGTTAACTGTCCCATTGACTGACAAAAATGTGGTTCAAGGCTTGAAACTTAACATGAGCAATCTTAGGGGTCCAAGATGGTGTATGAAAGTCACATGAAGCAATGGTGGTCCAAAAATCCTTGTGCAAACTCAAACCCTAATTTGGGGTTATTAGTGCAAGATGAGATGTCCTGAGCTGAGTAAACCCTAATCTTGTCTTGAGTCCAAGAAGTCTTGTGAGAAAAATCTTGATAAATGAGAGAGAAAATTTTGGGGTACAACAGTTGCCCCTGTTCAATCTTCTTGAACCTGAAGAGTTAGATTGGCGAATTTTGCCATTCGTGACTCGAAGGTAAAAGATGATTGGACACTAGAGTGCCCATGAATTTGCACTCGTCAAAATGTAGTTGAGGGAATGGGCTTAAAGATGCCATTTAGAGAGATGATAGAATTTTGTGGGAGATGGGCTTGTAGATGCCATCCAAGAATGTTTGTTGAGTTGTAAGTTGTAAGTCAGAAGAATATGTATCAGAATGGTGTCCGCGTCTGGAACGTATCTGAGTTGTATCTGGAGACTTGAAATCTGAATGAGAAACAGAATAGCATCCGTTTCTGGAGTGTATCCGTACTGAATTTGAATCTGAATAAGTGACAGAATGGAAACCGTGTCTCGAGCGTATCTGAACTGTATCTTGAAGTTGAGGTCTGAATGAGTAACAGAATAACTTGTGTCTGAAGCGTATTTGTACTGTATCTGAGATCTGAATCTGAATGAGTAGCAGAATGACTTCCGTGTCTGGAGTGCATCTGAACTGTATCTGATAGTTGAAATCTGAATAAGGGCCAAAATGGCATCTGTGTCTGGAGCGTATCTGAACTGTATCTGAAAGCTGTCTTTGAATGAGTATCAAGATGGAATCCGTATCTGGTGCGTATCTGTACTGTATCTTGAAAGCTGAATCTGAATGAGTAACAGAATAACTTCCGTGTCTGGAGTGTATCTGTACTGTATCAAGAATGCTGAAATCTGAATGAGTAACAGAATGACTTCCGTGTCTGGAGTGTATCCGTATTGTATCTTGAAAGCTGAATCTGAATGAGTGACATAATAACTTCCGTGTCTGGAGTGTATCTGTACTGTATCATGATAGTTGAATCTGAATGAGTAACAGAATGACTTCCGTGTCAGGAGTGTATATGTACTGTATCTGATTGCATATTGTTAAACGATAGCTATTAATCTTATCCTGAAAAGGGTAAAATGTTAGCTGAAACACAAAGTTATGTTGCATGAAATGTATGATGCAATATATGTGTTTTATCAATGTTTATAATATGTGGATGTAATGTATGCGCATGTAAGCTGATTTGCTTATTGCTGAAGAAAATAAATCCTTGACTGCTGCCGGGGATAATAAAATCCTTGATTTCTGAGGATATGTCGGTTCTTCATGTCTTGAAGTTGGAGTGTTGACAAAAATTCCATGGTAAGAGCAATGCCGTATACTGCTTGAGTAATCTGCTTGGGAATCCATAGAATTTTGATGACTTCTACTGGGGATTGCACAATGGGAATCCTTATTCTGCTGGGGAATAAAGAAAACTCTGATGACTTCTGCGGGGAATTAATAAAGAGAATCTTCATTCTGTTGGGGAGCAAATGAAAACTCTATGGGGAAGAAAACTTATTCCTGTTTGGAAAAAGGTTCAGGAGTTTCAGTCGTCTGCCACTCTACTGGGGAATTAACCTAGGTTGGGGAGAGACAAAAGTTAACTGTTATCCGGTTGATTTTCAGGCTTCAAGATAAATTGCTGGGGAATTTAGAGAAACTGGATGGTTTCCATTGGGGATTGATAGTTAGAAGTTTTGGCTCCGCTGGGGATTGAGAGTTTGAAGTTTTAACTCCACTGGGGATCTAGATGATGTACTGTAGGGATTGCTCGTGGAATAGCCTAAATACGTTTTCCTATCCTTTCAGCCTATCAGCAATTGTTCTTTTCCACTCTGTTTATTTGCAAACAGTAATTATGTTCAAATGCATATGTTCATCAATGAATCATTGGACGTTTTTGCAAATAAAAACATAAGTGTAAAGAAAAAGGCAAATAGTTTTATATACTTTGAAAGAGATATCTTTGTATTTACTTTGAATAATTATTTTGTACAAAGGAGACAGACATCCTAGTAAGAGGATGGTGTCATAAAAGTAAGAAAAATTTATACAAAGAAAGATAGCTATATGTGTGATAATCCCATGGGGTTCCCATTCTGCTATAGCCTTCGTATCTCCGAATATCTTGTCTGTCCGTTGCTTCGTCCGAAGATGATTAGATTGATCAGAAGCTCAGAGTTTGTCAGTGAAGAGATTATCCTTAAAGTGATCCGACGAGACATAGTCATACGCTTTAATTCCCTAACTTTTGCCTGGACCACCCTTTTGGGTTTTCGATCCACCGGGAAACCCTTTTTTGCCCAAGTCGCCCTTTCGGGTTTTCAACTTGCCGGGTGTACAAATTTTTTTATTTTATCCCTAATTTTTGCCCGAACCTTTTTGGTTCGCTGGGATGCCCTTGTTTTTCCTAGGTGTGTCAACCTAGCGGGTCTCTTATGCGTAGTATCTTTTGACTATGTATGCGTTCGCAGGGTGTGGCAGGTCGTCGCCATCCATGGTGGTTAAGATCATTGCCCCACTAGAAAAGATGTTCTTGATTACAAATGGTCCTTCATAGGTAGGAGTCCATTTTCCCCTGGGATCACTTTGTGGCAAGATGATACGCTTGATCACTAGATCTCCAACTGGATATACCCGACGTCTGACTTTCTTGTTGAAAGCCTTGATCATCCGTTTTTGATACGTCTGACCATGGCAAACAAAAATAAGTCTCTTTTCATCAATTAAGTTCAACTGATCAAGTCGAGTCTGAATCCAATCGTCTTCACTCAAACCTGCATCTTTCATGATTCTTAAGGAGGGAATCTGAACCTCAATAGGCAAGACAACTTCCATGCCATAAACCAAAGAATATGGTGTTGCCCTAGTTGATGTGCGAGCCTTGGTACGGTACCCGTGGAGAGAAAACGGTAGCATCTCATGCCAGTCCTTGTAGGTGAATGTCATCTTATGTATGATCTTTTTGATATTTTTGTTAGCAGCTTCGACCGCACCATTCATCTTTGGCCGATAGGGAGATGAATTATGATGTTGAATTTTGAAATGCTCACATAAAGCGGTGATCATAGTATTGTTAAGGTTTGTACCGTTATCAGTGATGATCCTTTCAGGGATACCGTACCGGCAAATAAGATTCTGCTTGATGAAGCGGGCAACAACATTCTTAGTAACAGATGCGAAGGAAGCTGCTTCGACCTTGGTGAAGTAGTCAATGGCCACCAGAATGAAACGGTGTCCATTGGAGGCTGTAGGCTTGATCTCCCCAATCATGTCGATTCCCCACATAGCGAAGGGCCAAGGAGCTGTTAAGACATTTAGAGGAACCAGAGGCACGCGCACCTTGTCTGCATAGATTTGACACTTATGGCAGGTCCGGGAGTGTTGATAGCAGTCAGCTTTCATGGTAGACCAGTAATAGCCTGCCCGTATAATTTTCTTTGTCATCATATGCCCACTAGAGTGAGTGCCGAAGGTACCTTCATGCAATTCGGCCATGATCTTTTCAGCTTCAATCTTGTCCACATAACGGAGCAGAATAGAATCATGATTACGCTTGTACATGATGCCATACTTAGGAAGAACTTATCTGAGAATCTCCTTAAGAACTTTTTGTCATTGACTGAAGCTCCTTCTGGATATTCTTGAGCCTCGAGATACCTTTTGACTTCATGAAACCAAGGCTAGTCTACTACTTCTTCAATATTAATCTCGTGACAGTGTGCCGGTTCGTCCATCCGTTCAATGGTGATTTGGGGAGCCTCATTATCCCAATTAAGTTTAAACATAGATGACATTGTAGCTAGAGCATCTGCTAGCTGATTTTCTTCTCGCGAGAAGTGCTCGAAGGTAATCAGCTCAAAATGTGGTAACAATGTCAAAACATGTTCTTTGTAAGGGATAAGGTTTAGGTGCTTAGTGTTCCACTCTCCTTTGATCTGACTAATGACCAAAGTTGAGTCCCCAAATACATCTAAGGATTTGATTCCCAAGTCTATGGCAACCTTGAGACCAAAGATGCATGCTTCGTACTCTGCCATGTTGTTCGTACAGTTGAAGCAAAGTCTGGTAGTGAAAGGAGTATGGCATCCTTCCGGGGATATGAGCACAGCGCCGATACCGTTACCAAGTGCATTGGATGCCTTATCAAAGTACAGGGTCCATCGGGATCCTTGTTCAGGTCCGTCATATGGTCTGATCTCTCCGCAGTTGTCTACTGTCATGATGTCTTTGTCAGGGAAGTCAAACTTCATGGACTGATAATCTTCTACAGCTTGATGAGCCAGATGATCAGCTAGCACACTTCCCTTTATAGCTTTTTGGGTCGTGTACTGTATGCCGTATTCTGTTAGGATCATCTGCCATCTAGCTATCCTCCCAGACAGAGCAGGCTTCTCAAAGATGTAATTTATCGGATCCATCTTAGATATCAACAAAGTGGTATGAGTAAACATATACTGCCTTAGCCGGCGAGCAGCCCATACCAAAGCGCAACAAGTTTTCTCGAGAAGTGAATATCTGGTTTCATAGTCGGTAAACTTTTTTCTTAGGTAATAAATGGCGTGCTCTTTTCGGCCAGACTCGTCATGCTGCCCCAGTACGTACCCCATTGAATTCTCTAAGACGGTCAGATACATGATTAGAGGTCTTCCCTCGATGGGTGGCATCAAGGCAGGAGGCTCTAGTAAATACTCCTTGATTTTATCGAAAGCAATCTGCCATTCATCATTCCATCTGACTACTTGATCTTTCTTCAACAACTTGAAGATTGGCTCACAAGTAGACGTTAGGTGAGAAATGAATCTGGCAATATAGTTTAGGCATCCCAAAAAACCTCTGGCTTCCTTCTCAGTGCGAGGAGCATGCATTTCTTGTATCACTTTGACTTTGGCAGGATCAACCTCGATGCCTTTTTTGCTGACAATGAACCCTAAGAGTTTACTGGACCAGACTCCAAATGTGCACTTGTTTGGGTTCAATCTTAACTTGTACTCCTTCAGTCTGACAAACAGCTTTTACAAGTGGTCAAGGTGTTCTTCTTCGGTTTGTGATCGGGCTATCATGTCATCTACGTAGACCTCTATCTCATGATGTATCATGTCATGAAACAAAGCTACCATGGCGCGTTGATAGGTTGCCCCGACATTCTTCAGTCCGAATGACATCACTTTGTAGTAGAACATACCCTACTGTGTGACAAATGTAGTTTTCTTCATGTCCTCAGGTGCCATTTTGATCTGGTTATAGCCTGAGAATCCGTCCATGAAAGAAAATACTTTGTGCTGGGCTGTATTGTCGACCAGGATGTCGATGTGTGGAAGTGGAAAATCATCTTTAGGGATGGCCCTGTTTAAATCTCTATAATCCACGCACATTCTCACTTTGCCGTCCTTTTTAGGCACGGGAACAATGTTGGCCACCCA
Organism: Vicia faba; assembly: GCA_948472305.1. Classification (NCBI taxonomy): domain Eukaryota; kingdom Viridiplantae; phylum Streptophyta; class Magnoliopsida; order Fabales; family Fabaceae; genus Vicia; species Vicia faba. The sequence continues at coordinate 175,099 of CATIWC010003680.1, forward strand.
TTGAGGATAAGAAGTAACAGCCAGAAATCCAGCATTGAACTGTTTCATAACTTCTGCTTTGATCTTCTCTTACATGTCAAGTCTCATGCGGCAGACCTTTTGCTTCACTGGTGGACAATCTTCTCTTATGGGTAGACGATGTACCACAATGTCTATATCGAGTCCCGGCATGTCTTCGTATGACCAGGCAAAGATCTCAACATAATCATGCAATAGCTGAATTAGGCGCTCCTTGACACTCGGCTCTAGATTGGCACCCACTTTGATTTATTTTTTTTATCTTCCTCGGTACCCAAGTTGATTGTATCCAACAGCTCCTCATGAGGCTTAATTGCTCTTTCCTCTTACTGTAGTAGTCTGGCCAATTCCCCTGGCACCTCACAATCTTCCTCACCTTCGTATTCGGCTTGGTAGATCAGATCTTCAGAGTCACTGAAGGCTATAGCATTATCGTTACCCATGGGATCCGGAATGGAAGGGTACCTGCATTTGTGAGTGTGGGTGTATGTAAGGGTATAACCATCTCAAAACAATAAAATGTAAAAGAAAGACAATGAGCACAAAATGTTTATATGTGAAAAAGCGTCCATGATTCATTGAATGACATATGTAGATAAAATAAAAACCCTTACAAATGGACCATTGTGCCTCGGGTAAGACACAAAGTTTTTAAAGTGCGAATTGTTTGTGAATTATTACAATCCAACAGAAATGTAAAAGATAAATTACTGAGATATGGAAGTTATCGGAACAAAGTCTCTGGCTTCCCAATTGCGTAGTCCTCCGCTGATAGTAGGAAATATCCAATCTTCCAAGCTACCATCCTCTTCATCGTCTTCTACTGCATTGACGCTTTGGTTGCTAATCTTTACAGGTGGCCCCCCAGCACGGGCACGACGCACAACCTTCTGACCAGTCGAAGTAAAACCCAAGCCGAACTTATCTGATTTGTATGGAATGTCCGGAAGCTTCCCGCAGATGGTGCATCCCCTTCCTTCCACTACTGCCCTTGCATCCTTTAGAGATGACATCCGAGGTGGAGGTCTTGTGATTTTAGGAATCGAGGATACCGCCTTGGTCGCCGCTATTTCTTTAGAGACTTCTTCAAAATGTTGGAAAGGGGTCTCTATGAACTCGCCATCCAACTCTACATATCGAAAAGAGTTCAGATGACTAATCATGTACCCCTCCTCCCCATGGACAATTATGATCTTCCCTTGGACCGGGTACTTGAGCATCTGATGCAAGGTGGAGGTGACAGCACCGATGTTGTGGATCTAGGGGCGTCCCAACAGACAGGAATAAGAAGGACAAATGTCCATCACATAGAAGGTTGAGTTGAAGACTTGAGTTCCCACCTTTATTGGGATGTCCACCTCCACGTGGACCATCCTCTTCGAACCATCGAAAGCTCTCACCACTATGTTGTTGGGTTTTAAAGTCAGCCCTTTGCAATCCAACCTATCAAGGGCTTTCTTTGGAAAGACGTTCAGAGATGATCCCATATCAACCAAGACATGAGCTAGGGTTGTTCCTCTGCACTCCACTGAGACATGTAATGCATCGTTGCGTTTTCTCCCTCTGGGTGTCAAGTCACCATCGGAGAAGCCCAGGCCATTATCAGCTGTCAAACTGACCACACAGTCCTGGAACTGGTCAGCAGACGTCTCTTGCGGCACGTGAGCTGTCTTCAGAAATTTTACCAGTGCCTTGGCATGTGCTTTAGAGCACAGTAGAAGAGCTAACATAGAGATCTTGGAAGGGGTCTGCCCCAATTGTTCAACCACATCATAATCACTCTTCTTAATTATCCTCAGGATTTCTTCCATCTCCTTCTTGGATGTTTCAGGAATAGCTAGTGATTGAGCCTTCGTCTGGACAAGCTCCTCTTTAACATTCTTTCCTTTATTCTCAGCAGTGGAAGTAGGGATTGTAATTGTATTGTCTTTGTCGGTGGGTACGCTTACAAGTACAATCACTGGTGTAGAGGTAATCTTCGGAACAACCACGGGTCCAAAGACTGCTGTTGGAGGAGCAATCTCTGGAGAGAAGATCCTACCACTGCAGGTGAAATTGCTAGTTCCAACAATATTGCTAATGTCGGGATTATCCTCTTTGGAGCTTTCTTCTTTGGCAATCAGTTCAATCTGTTTAATACCATGGTAGTAGATTTCTCCACCATAATTCCATGGTACTGTTTTAACTGATTTGTATGGGGATGGCCCGGGCTTTGTTATCTTAAGTGGAGCAGTCTTTGGAGTAGGTGTAATCCTAACGGGTCTTTTAGGGGCCCTGGAAGGATTGGCGTAGATGGTTATTATTGAAATTTCTTTCACTGGAATGGGTGACACAGGAGCTTTCTCAAACAAAATTTCTTGGTTATCCATCAGTTGTAGGGATACCTTTCTTCAACAGAGGGCAGTCAAATGATGAGGACAGGCAAACATGGCAATCTTTGTCACAACCTGGGAAGATTCCAGCTTTCAATAAATTCATCTTGATAATCGGGAGCGGAGTTAATAGTTCATCCACGGTAGCAACAAACAAGTCTTCTTCAATAGCGTTGGCATTGTGACGATGCCTCGACATTGGGGCGGAAATAACATTTGGTTTCTCAGGCCCTTCAAACTCAACTTCCTTTGCCTCTATCAGATCTTGAATCTTGTTCTTCAGAGCCCAACAGTTGTTGGTGTCGTGCCTTGGACTTTCAGAATGGTACGCGCATCTGGCGTTCAGATGGTAATATGGAGACGTGGTATTGGGATTTTTTGGGGCCTCTTTCAAAGTGGCCAGATTCAACTTCAAGAGTTATGGTAGAACTTGGTCTGGAGTCATGTTAATCTTGGTAAATTGCCGAACTGGCCTTTCTACCCTTTGCTGATTAGTTCTTGGCTGGTCTGATGCAGGTTTCGGAATCATAACGGCCCCCACTGTTGGTCGGCGCTCAGTTCTTCCCTGATTTCTTTGTGAATAGACAACATATACTTCCTTTCTTCCAATGAAGGGTTTTTTTACAGCTGTTGAGGCAGACACGTCCTTCTGAATTTTCCCACTTCTTATACCAGCTTCCACTCTTTCTCCAGTTAAAATCAATTCGGTAAACCCTGCAGAAGAACTTCCAATCAGGTGATTGAAGAAAGGGCCTGATAGAGTTCCCAGAAACATGTCCACCAACTCCCTCTCAGATAGAAGGGGTTGCACCCTTCCGGCTAGATCCCTCAACTTTTGGGCGTAGTATTTAAAGCCCTCATTGGAAACCATGGCCATACTCTGTAGCTGAGTACGGGTTGGCGCCAAGTCGGCATTGTATTGATACTGATTATAGAAGGCAGCGGCCAGGTCTTCCCAATTGTGGACATCACCCCTTTCTAATTGGTAGAACCAATCAAGTTGTGTTCCTGATAAACTGTCCTAGAAAAAGTGGACCCACAGGTCTTTGTCAGTAGTGTGTGGTTGAATCTTCCTGACATAGGATCTGAGGTACATTTTAGGGCAAGACACCCCCATCATACTTGGCAAATAGTGGCACTTTAAACTTTGGCGAGATTACAATTCTCGACACCAGCCCTAATTCCTCAAAATCTAGCCCTTGTACTCTCTGGATTTCTATAGTGCTGAGTCGCTCTTCAAGGTGTTTGTACTTGTCATCAGCCGGAGGGTATTGTTGTTCAGAGTAGTCCTCTTCTTTAGAATCTGATGGTACTGCCGTTTCTTTTCCTTTTCTTTCCCCTTCATCAGATGTTGTTGGAAAATTTAAGGTCCGCCTGGCTTGTCCCTGAAATCTTCTGCCCATGATAACCACACCAGCTGGCTTCTTCTTCTTTTTCTCTTTTTCTTTTTCTAGCAAAGTCTTAAGCTCTTCTTTCCCCTTGGCTAAGGTCATGAGCAACTGTTGAAATTGTGAGTTTTGAACTTGCAGATCTTTGACCATTTGTTCTAGATCCATCGCACTGAAATAAACAATAGAGAGATGAGGAAACTTGTTGCAAAGACCTGTTTATGCTTATGATGAATGATATGTATTCATGCAATGCTTTCAAGGATTTAGAAATTCAAATTTGTTTTAAACAAAAAAGAAACACACGTCATATTAATAAGATAGAATTGTGAGTACATCAATGCCCCTTGGGAAAAATAGTACAAGATTCTAAGGTAAAAAGACGTTGCGCATCCTCTTTGGTGCAATGTAGGTGTTGAGAGTCTGCTCTTCATGAAGTAGCCGAGTGAGTTCCAAAACCTTCTTCTCGCTTGCATAGAATTGGGCTTCAAAAGTGTCGCGCTCTCCTTTGAGCTGTATCCAACTCCTTTGTAGGTCTTCGAGTGATGTTGGCATGTCAGGATGTAGGATAGTGTATGGAACTTCTCCTTCCTTAACAGGCTCTATAATCACAGGGAGAATGGAGGGATAAGGCATCATAAGACTTTGAGAGCGGGTTCGTACCCACTTGAGGTAAGGCTCAAGAGGGATGGAATTCTTGTGTCCCACAATCTTGCTATGCACCTTGTTTGGCATCCTCCAAGCTCAGATGAATCTCTGACGGAGTCCTTGGTCGTCGTTGTCGTAGTCGAAAACCAATCCTTGAAACAGCATATCATGTGGGCCATCCCTTCGGGCATACCCAAACTGTCTCAGAGCTAAGCAGGGGTTGTAGGTGATGCCTCCCCTAATTCCAAGTAGAGGGACATTAGGGAATTCTCCACAACGGTCAATGATGATAACATTCTCTTTGGATCGAGAACACTAATGAATATCTGAATGGTTAAGTGTCATTAACCTTTGTGACCACCTCAAACCTTGCTCATTCTTCAAGACTGATTGGGGAAGATGAGAAATAAACCATCTTTCCAGGAGAGGAGTGCAACTGTGATACGGTGGGAAGAACTGACTGTTTTTGGAATGCTGGTTCACGTTTTGCGTTTGTTTTCGCAAAATGTTGCGGTAAGCAAGAGCCGCCACCGACTTTTATTTTATCCAACAAGGAAAGGAAAAAAGCACAGAAAAATTCCTTTTTTGAGATATTTCTGAGTACGGGGGGTAGATTATAGAAAGGGAAGGTATTAGCACCCTTTTTATCCATAGTTATCTACGGGCTCTTAGGTATTTTCTCATCATTTTCAAAATTGTTTTCTTTGTGTTTGTGCGCTTTGAAAAGTTTTTGTTTTGACTTCGATTTAACTCTTGCTTCTGTCTTCAAGAGTGTAATGAAGTGTTTTTTGAAAACTTGTTTGTAAAAGAGTGAAAGTGTGAAAAAGTTTTGTTTTTGGATGAGCAAGTATCTAAGAACTAATCTACCGACTCGAAAAAGGAATCGTTCTATGTTTGTTTCCTTTAGACAATGCTATCCCACTATTAGTGAGTAGGTAGCACCGTCGTTAGAGTTTGAGGGTCAATTCGAAAGAGGGACATACAGTAACTAAAGCAATGTTAGGACGTCTTAGTTGTAACCCTAATGTCTTAGATCATTTGTTCGAGGCAACAATATCCGAGGCAACCATTTCGAGGCAACTATGATCTTTTAGACAAGAGGACGACCTCTAAAACAACCTATACTCAATGACCGTTTACGAAGGCAACCAAGTGAGGTGTACCCTAGGAGTGCGCATGTGCGAGTGTATTGATTTCAGTTACTTTTGTCTTTGCACATGTTTAGGGTGATCTAACTGATTTTAGATTAGGCATTCATTCTTGTCATGCAAACCCTATTACCAAACATCTAACAATTGTATATTTGCAGAAATTAAAGGTGCGGAAATTAAACTAAATTATTACAAGGCGTCGGGTATTTACATCACCAAATGCAACCCTTTGAAATTTAAAAGCGGAAAAATAAATATCCTAATTAATTATTACAAACCGGGAGCAGATACATTAATTGGATAAAGAAAAATAAAGCGCACGATGCGAAATTAGGGTTTTGACCCTTTTAAAAGAAAATGTTTTTTTTTTGTTTTTATTTTTAAGAAAAGAAATTAAATCCTAAAATTAAATTTTAAATTAATTATTAAATAAATTAACTAATGAAAAATAATAAATGACATATTTTTGGAGTTTTTGTTATTTTAGGCAAGAAAATAAAATAATTAAATTAGGGTTAAAACCTATTAAATTCTAATTAATTTTAAATATTTACAAAATAAATGAAAGTTATCTAAAAATTAATATCCTAATTAATTTAATTAATATTTATTAATAAAAAATAAAATTCTGAAATTTAATTGGGTAAAGTATATTTTTGTGATTTTTTTGATAAAAAGAAATTGTTTTATTGGTTAATAATTAAATCAAACAAAATAAAATAATTAAATAGAACAAACAAAATAAAAAAGTAGAGAATGGGCCTGGTTTTGAGGTGTGAATAACAATTATTCTGGCCCAATGATGCTGGTCTATTTGACTTTTTGTAATCCAGTGCATGTGCGTTTGACTGGCCTTTTGTTGCACCTTGAATGCTGACCACCAGATCTGGCCATCTGGCTATCTGGCACGCTGAAGAGTGAGAGTCCATGGTGGATGGTAGGCTTGAGTGCACACTAGATTTCCTGCAAGAAAATGTTATTGAGAAAATAGGGGGACCTGGGATTCGAACCCAGGCCCCAAGGCAAATTCCAATGCTATGCTTGCCACTACGGTGCTTGACTTGTTTTGTTAATATAATACAAATCAGTAATAATATATAAAACAAAAATGAATGGACAGAAAATATAAAAAAGCGTGCGCTCGTTTGAATGGACAAATGGGGGAGTGCCAACGCATCATCCCTGTCCTTGGAAAACTGGATCTTTTACCTGCAGATTTTATCCGCAGCTAATATCGTAGCCTTACTCCAAATTCTTCCACATGCAACATAAATGGAATCCAACACCATGGTTAGACTCGTCTCATCCCTCTGATCACAACCATAACCATCATTAAGGCCAATTATACCTGAAAACGAAAACCCTAAAAGAAAACTCAAAACCCTAGCTATGGTGAATTTCGATTCGGTCCAGATAAATGAAATTGGTTATTGGCAAAAGCTGTCAAACATCATAGTGATTAAGAATATGCAATTATTTTTCATTATAGATGCAAGAATGAAGCTAATCGAAATCAAGAAAATGGTGGTTCCGTGAACAACTTACAGTGCACTGGGAGGCTTGAAAACGCGTGGTTTTGCTTGCTTTCGCTTGTGGAGATTGCCAGGAGACGATTGGGATAATTTCCAAGCCTTGAAACTGCCTCTAGGAGTGATTTCGAACTCACACTTTTTGGTTGATTTCTCAGTTTATTATTCTGGCTCTATGCTTGATCTCCAACCCTGATTTTGGTCTGCACGTAACCCTTATGTATTGTACAATGCATCAGGGTTGTTTATTCAGTCCAACTCCATCTCCATCAATGACTTTGAATTTGATTTGATTCTTCTTTAACAACCTTCCAAAATTGACTTCTTTTCAATCTTTTTGTACCCACATGGCTTGATACGAGTTTCATTACCTTGCTAGCTGTAATTAGAGCCTGAAATAAATAAAAAGATCCTTTGTTATCAATGCTTTGATTTTTATTTGATTTATTTTGATTTAAATCAAATAAATTCAAATCAAAATCAAAATAATTAATAAAAATATGATATGGACACATGGCCAAGACTAGAGCACGTGGGATATAATTCCAACCCAAAACAAGTGAAAAAGAATGGGCCCATTTGGCAAAATTTGAAGTTTTGGGGATAGTTGACTTTTGGCAATTTTGCAAAAAAGGTCAACTTCAACAATGCATAACTTCCTCAATTTTGACTCTTTGGATGTGTTCTTGGACTTTTTAGAAAGCTTGAGATGTCCTCTAACCAAACCTTTTGGTATCATCTAATTTTGATATTCCATGCTCATGTATGAAGCTTTGACAAAAAAAGTGTTTTTGTTAACTTTTCAAAATGACCTATAATGTCCAAATTCATAACTTCTTGTGAGTGCATTTTTTGTTCTTGGGAGCTGAAGATGAATTGTAGGGAATTGCATCCTCTTAAAAATGAGCTTTGGATGGGTCATTTACCATAAAGTATTAGAAAGTTATGCTTGGTCAAAGTTGAGTTGACTTTTCCTGCAAAACCCTAATTTAACAACTTTTGAATCTTGATGAATTGTGAGCAATCCTTGATGAATCATGATCAACAATTGATTAATTGATGAAATATAATTTAAAATGAGAATGTTGACAAAAAATCTTGAAGTTTGACTATATTTGGGTCACAGTTGACTTTTGCCCTAACAAAGTCGATTTTTGGACCTTTGAGCAATTGACTGAGCAAACTTCCTCTGCAAGGCTTGAAACTTGACATGGATGATCTTGAGAACATATTAGGATATTGGTGATCATTTGGGGTAACTTGGACTCAAGTATCTTGATGCAACATGAAACCCTAATTTGGGGTAAACTGCCTTAGGAGAGAGCTTGTCTGGCCAATCCTTGAGCAACCTTGAGCAACTTGGAGATCTTTCTTGAAATATCTTGAGAAATATGGGAGGGAAAATTTTGGGGTACAACATATGCCCCTGTTCAATCTTCTTAAACCTGAGGATATATATTGGCTTTCGTTCCTTTCGTAATCCGAAGATGGAAGTGGATTAAACACTAGAGTGCCCAGAAATTTGCACTCGCATGAAGTGGTAATTATCTTGTGATGTCGAGAATGGGCTTACAGATGCCATTTGGAAGAGTTTTGATCGCGTAAGATATTCCTTAGCGAGAGCTGGTATACCTGTTGTTGAGGAAGATTCCACTGGAGAAGTATGATCTTTCGTGGAGAGAGATAGAGATTTAGGAGCTTTGGTCGTCCGTTATTCTGCTGGTGAGTCGTCTCTGTTGATATTTAGGAACTTCGATCGTCCGTACTCAACTGAGGGGACATCTTTTGCTGAGATTTAGGAACTCGTCCGTAATTCAACTAAGAAAACATCTTTGCTGAGATTTAGGAACTCGTCCGTAATTCAACTGGCTTTTTCGAGATTTAGGAGCTTGTCCATAATTTAACTGATTTTGTTGAGATTTAGGAGCTTGTCCATAATTTAACTGATTTTGTCGAGATTTAGGAGCTTGTACCTAATTCAACTGATTTTGTCGAGATTTAGGAGCTCGTCCGTAATTCAACAACTTTGCTGAGATTTAGGATCTCGTCCATAATTCGACTGCTTTGTTGGGATTTAGGAACTTGTCCGTAATTCAACTTGAGAGTACATCTGTCGAGATTTAGGAACTTGTTCGTAATTCGACTACTCTGCTGAGATTTAGGAACTCGTCCATAATTCGACTGCTTTGCTGAGATTTAGGAACTTGTCCGTAATTCAACTTGAGAGTACATTTGTCGAGATTTAGGAACTTGTCTGTAATTCGACTACTCTGCTGAGATTTAAGAGCCTGTCTGTAATTCAACAACTCTGCTGAGATTTAGGAGTCTGTCTGTAATTCAACTTGAGAGTACATCTGTCGAGATTTAGGAACTTGTCTATAATTCAACCTGAGAGTACATCTGTCGAGATTTAGGAACTTGTCCGTAATTCGACTACTCTGCTGAGATTTAGGAGCCTGTCCGTAATTCAACAACTCTGCTAAGATTTAGGAGTCTGTCCATAATTCAACTTGAGAGTACATATGTCGAGATTTAGGAACTTGTTCGTAATTCGACTACTCTGCTGAGATTTAGGAGCCTGTCCGTAATTCAACTGATGAAATATCTTGTCGAGATTTAAGAACTCGTCCGTAATTCGATTGAGGAAATAATTTTGCTGAGATTTAGGAGATCGTCTGTAATTCAACTGAGGTAAAAGCTTAATAGCTTGAATTTTGTGAAAATCTTTCCTGAAAGGTAAAGATTAGTTGTATGTAATGCATGATATGTATCAAGAAATGATATTCTCAAAGTAAATGAGATTGTGTTGTATGATGCATATGCATGTCATGATGTATGAAAATGTGATGTTTTGAGCTGGGGAAAATAAATCCCGAACTGTTGCTGGAGAAAAGAATTGAACTCTTCGTTTCCGCTGGAGATAGTGGACGAAGATATTTGTGAGAATAAACCTGCGGGAGAGGATAACTTCTTTGGGGAATAAACTGACGAGAGAATGACTCTATGGGGGAGGAGATGCTCTGCCGGAGGATTTCATTGATAAATTCAGCTGGGGATGAATTACCGCTGCTGGTGATAATGAAACCTGTTGGGGGTTGAATTCCTGTTTGTGAAAGGAGAAAACTCCGCTGGGGATGATTTTCCAGTAGCGACCTTACTGGGGATAGCCGTGTTAGACTTTATTGGGGATAATCTTCCAGAGTCTACTGGGGACAAAACTCCACTGGGGATATTTTTATACTCCGATGGGGATGATAAGACTTTTCAGTGCTGATGGTAGATAAACTCTGCTTGGGGAGAATATTACCGATTCATTCACAGTTGCGAGTCTCAGCTGGGGAGAGTTAACACCACTAACTTTACCTTACTCTGCGGGGGATGAATGTACTTTCAATCGTATTCTTTAGCTAAATCTACCTTTGTACCTGGTGGATAGCGCAACTGTACAGTTTGGACATTTCTCATTTGCCCCTGTTTATGATATTACAAGTAATCTTCTTTCGTTTCGCATGTAAATATTTATGAGCAGCAATTAATGTCAAATGCATATATCAAAACTGAACATTGGACGTCCTTTGCAAAACAAAACAAAAAAAAGGAAAATTTTATTTGTGAAAATGAATTGTATTGATTTTGAGGTTTGGCCTGTAAATAGTCGTTTTCGTACAAGAGGCTGACGTCCTAGTAAGAGAACACCGCCGAACAAATAGATTTTATACAATTTGTGAAAAACAAATAAAAACAGCTATGTGAATAATCCCACTGGGTTCCAACTCTGCTATTGCCTTTATATCCTTGAGCATCTTATCACTTCGCTACTTGGTTGAAGATAGATCAAATTGTTTGGTGTCGTCCGAGCTTGGTAGTCGATACTGAAGTCTGATTCCAAGGTGATCCAATGAGACATAGTGTTACGCTTTAATCCCTAATTTTTTCCTGGACCGCCCTTTCGGGTTTTCAGTCCACCGGGATACCCTTTTTTGCCCAAGCCGCCTTTTCAGGTTTTCGACTTGCCGGGTGTACAAATTTTTTCATTTTCATCCCTTATTTTTTCCCGAACCCTTTTGGTTCGCCGGGAAGCCCTTATATTTGCCTAGGCCAGTCAACCTAGCGGGTCGTTGATTATGCGTAGTATTTTTTCACTATGTCAACATTGACGGAGTGAGGAAGGTCGTCACCATCCATGGTAGTTAGAATCATAGCTCCTCCTGAGAAAATGTTCTTAACCACAAATGGCCCTTCGTAAGTAGGGGTCCATTTTCCCCTGGGATCACCTTGAGGTAAGATGATGCGCTTGATCACCAGATCCCCAACTTGATACTTTTGTCGTCTAACTTGTTAAATGCCTTGATCATCTGTTTTTGGTACGTTTGGCCATGACAAATAGCAGTAAGTCTCTTTTCATCGATTAAGTTCAGCTGATCAAGCCGGGTCTGAATCCAGTCATCTTAGCTCAAACCTGCATCCTGCATAATTCAAAGAGAGGGTATCTGAACTTCAATGGGCAAGACGGCCTCCATGCCATAAACCAAGGAATAGGGTGTTTCCCCTGTTGACGTCCGCGCCGAGGTACAGTACCCATGAAGAGCAAATGGTAACATCTCGTGCCAATCTTTGTATGTCACCATCATCTTCTGCACAATCTTCTTAATGTTCTTATTAGCCGCTTCTACAACCCCATTCATCTTCGGTCGGTAAGGAGAAGAGTTGTGATGTTGTATCTTGAACTTCTCGCAGAGCTCGGTGATCATCTTATTGTTAAGATTGGTACCATTGTCCGTAATGATCCTCTCTGGTATACCATATCGAAAAATCAGATTGTGCCAAATGAACCGTGCCACGACGTTCTTGGTTACAGTAGCAAAGGAAGCTGCTTCAACCCACTTCGTAAAGTAATCAATCGCTACCAGGATGAAACGATGCCCGTTGGACGCAGTAGGTCTGATCTCGCCGATCATGTCAATGCTCCACATTGCAAAAGGTCAAGGTGCTGTCAGGACATTCAGAGGGATTGGAGGTATGTGCACCTTATCAACATAGACTTGGCACTTATAACAGGTCCGAGAATGCTGATAACAGTCGGCTTCCATGGTGGACCAATAGTATCCTGCCCGTAGGATTTTCTTTGCCATGGTATATCCACTGGAATGAGTCCCGAAAGTACCTTCATGCAACTCTACCATAATCCTTTCTGCTTCGTTCTTATCCACACAACGTATCAAGGTTGAGTCATGGTTACGCTTGTAAAGGATACCATTGCTGATGAAGAACTTCTCCGCGAACCTCCTTAGAAACTTCTTATCGTTAACATATGCACCCTTGGGGTATTCTTGAGCCTCAAGATACCTCTTCACCTCGTGAAATCAGGGTTTCTCTGTTGCCTCTTCAGTCTCAATGTCACAACAGTGTGCAGGTTCATCCAACCTCTTAATGGTAATCTGGGGAGCCTCATTGTCCCATCTGACCTTGAACATAGAAGACATCATAGCTAGCGCGTCCGAAAACTGATTCTCCTCTCTAGGGAAGTGTTCAAAGGTTATCTCCTCGAAGTGCGGAAGCAACGTCAATACATACTCCTTGTAAGGAATAATATTTGGGTGTTTCGTATCCCACTCGCCTTTGATCTGAGTGATCACGAGAGCGGAATCTCCGAATACACTTAAGAACTTTATCCTTAGGTCCATAGCTGCCCGAAGACCCATGATGCACGCTTCATACTCCGCCATGTTATTGGTGCAGTTGAAACATAGTCGGGCGGTGAATGGAGTATGAGAGCCTTCAGGAGATATGATCACGGCGCCAATGCCATTACCCAAAGAGTTGGAAGCTCCATCAAAGTACATAGACCATCGGGATCCTTCCTCGGGTCCTTCATCTGGTCCAGGTGTTTCACAGTCAGTTACCAACATGATGTTCTCATCCGGGAATTCAAAGTTCATAGACTGGTAATCGTCCACTGCCTGATGTGCCAAATGATCTGCCAACACACTTCCCTTAATTGCCTTTTGGGTCGTATATTGGATGTCATATTCAGTCAAGATCATCTGCCATTTTGCTATTCTTCTGGACAAGGCGGGCTTTTCGAAGATATACTTGATTGGATCCATCTTTGATATCAATAGAGTAGTGTGAGTCAGCATATACTGTCTCAGCCGGCAAGCAGCCCATGCCAAAGTGCAGCAAATTTTCTCAAGCAACGAGTATCGGGTCTTGCAGTCGGTAAACTTTTTGCTAAGGTAGTAAATAGCATGCTCTTTTCGGCCAGACTCGTCATGCTGCCCCAGCACGCACCCCATTGGATTTTCGAGTACTGTCAAGTATAAGATCAAAGGTCTCCCTTCAACTGGAGGCATCAGAATATGAGGCTCTTGGAGATACTCTTTGATCCTTTCGAAAGAGGCCTGACATTCATCATTCTATCTTACCACTTGATCTTTCTTCAGTAACTTGAAGATTGGCTCACAAGTAGCAGTCAGGTGTGAGATGAATCGGGCAATATAATTCAGACGTCCCAAAAAGCCACTGACTTCTTTTTCTGTTCGGGGAGCCGGCATCTCTTGTATAGCCTTCACCTTTGCAGGATGCACTTGAATACCTTTATCACTTACGACGAAACCTAGCAGCTTACCAGACCTCACTCCGAAGGTGCACTTGTTCGGGTTTAACCCCAGTCTGTACAACTTCAACCTATCAAATAGCTTCATAAGATGGTCAAGATGTTCTTCCTCAGTCTGGGATCTTACAATCATGTCATCAACATATACCTCAATCTCATGATGGATCATGTCGTGGAACAGAGCGACCATGGCGCACTGATACGTTGCCCCAACATTCTTCAATCCGAAAGGCATGAATTTGTAGCAAAAGGTACCCCATTGAGTAACAAAGGTTGTCTTCTCCATATCCTCGGGAGCCATTTTTATTTGATTATAACCGGAGAAACCGTCCATAAAAGAGAAGACCTTATGCTGTGCGGTGTTGTCAACCAGAACATCAATATGAGGTAGAGGGAAATCATCCTTGGGACTGGCCCTGTTCAGATCCCTATAGTCAACACACATTCGAACCTTACCATCTTTCTTCGGCACTGGAACCACGTTGGCCACCCACTGTGGATAAGAAGTAACTGCTAGAAAACTGGCGTCAAACTGTTTCATAACTTCAGCCTTGGTTTTCTCAAACATCTCCGGGCGCATTCGGCGAACTTTCTGTTTCACTGGAGGACAATCTTCCTGGGTAGGCAGGCGGTGAACCACGATATCGGTATCCAACCCAGGAATATCTTCATAAGACCAGGAAAAGATCTCAACATAGTCACGCAACATCTGAATCAACCGTTGCTTAACACTAGACTCCAGATTTGCATCGATCTTGACCTCTTTCTTGTCTTCTTCTGTACCCAGATTTACTGATTCTACTGGCTCTTCATGCGGCTGTATAGCCCTTTCTTCCTGAAGTAAAAATCTAGCAAGTTCACCAGGCACTTCGCAATCATCCTCGACTTGGTTGATCGGACTTTCAAAGTCATAACTGGCAGTAGCAGAGTCGTTATCAGTGGGATCCAGAGTGGATTCAGACCTGTATATGTGAGTGTGTGTAAATTAGCTATTTTGCAAGATAAAAAAGAAAAAGAAAGAGGGCAAAATTTGAAATGCAAGAAAACATCCAATGCTTTTATTAATGATATATGGAAATGACACACATAAAGCCCTCACAAACAAAACCACGGTGTCTCGGGTAAGGCACCGGGCCGTAAAGTTTAAAAATTGTCTGTTACAAATTCGAAACAAAAGTCTATTACTGTGTGATAAAAGAAATTGGCACGAAGTCCTTCGCCGTCCAATTTCTTAGTCCGCCGTCGGTAGTCGGGTAAATCCAGCTGTCGAACTCAGACTCTTCATCATCGTCTTCAATCATATTCACTCCTAAATTGCTGATAAACAGGGGAGGTCCTCCGATCCGTGCACGCCAAACAACCCTTTGAGCTTCTGCAGTGAAACCCAAACCAAACTTGTCAGTCTTATGTGCAAAATCAGGGAGTTGGCCCCAGTTCACACACCCACCTTTTTCAATAACAGCCCGAGCATCCTTTAGGGAAGCCATCTTCATTGGAGGATTTTCAGCGACAGTTTCAGTTGATGCTAGCGTCTGGGGAACTTCTTCAAAATGTTACACGGGGTTTCAATGAACTCCCCGTCCATTTCTACATATCGGAAAGAGTTAAGGTGGCTCACCATGTACTCCTCTTCTCCTCGTACCGTAACTATTTTCCCCTTTACTGGGTATTTCAGCATCTGGTGGAGCGTAGAAGTTACTGCCCTAGCTTTGTGGATCCACGGGCGACCCAACAAACAAGAATAAGATGGCCGAATGTCCATCACTTAGAATGTAGACGCAAAGATCTGAGAACCAACCTTAACCGGAATATCCACCTCTCCATGTACCATCCTCTTGGACCCGTCAAAGGCCCTAACCACAATGTTACTTGGCTTCAGCACCAACCCTTCACAGTCTAACCGGTCTAACGCTTTCTTGGGTAAAACGTTCAAAGAGGATCCAGTATCCACCAACACGTGAGCCAGAGTAGTGCCCCTGCACCCAATGGAGACATGCAAGGCATCATTGTGATTCTTCCCCTTAACAGTCAAGTCTACGTCGGAGAAACCCAACCCATTATCTGCTGTCAGACTAGCCACGCAATCTTTGAACTGGTCAGCAGATGTCTCCTGCGGCACGTGTGCAATCTTCAAGAACGCAATCAGAGCCTTAGCATGGGCCTCTGAACACAACAATAAAGACAACATAGAGATCTTTGACGGGGTTTTCCCCAGCTGTTCGACTACATTGTAGTCGCTTTTCTTGATGATCTTTAAAATTTCCTCTATCTCCTGTCTAGAGGCTTCAACAATAATCTTCCTTGGTGCCTCCATCCGGGAAGGCTCACCGGTGATCCCTTTGCCCCGAGTGTCAGCTGACTCGGCGACATGGGTAAGGATTGGAACTTGAACATGGACATTAGCAGACGTACTTGAAGGTGTAATAACAACGGGCTTCTGAACAACTGGTGGATAGATCTCAGGGGAGAAAAGCCTTCCGCTTCGGGTGACTTTACTAGATCCAACAATATTGCTGACATCAGTATCAGCCTCTTCACCCTTCAAGTCTTGTTTAACCCCGTGATAATACACATCAGCTCCGTAGTGCCACACGACAGCCTTATCTGACGTATAGGGGATAGGTCCAGGAACAATGATGATCAATGGAGCGATTCTCGGAGCAGATGTAATTCTAACAGGATTTCTCGAGGAAACCTTGAAAGAATTGGTGAAAATGGTAATTATAGAACTTCTTCAACAGGAACCAATGGAACAATAGTTTTCTCGAACAAGATTTATTTATTATCCATCAGGCGTTGGACACCTGACTTCAATAGGTGGCAACCAGTAGGTAGGATGGAACACAGATGGTAACCTTTGCCACAACCTGGAAATAAACCGGATAACAAAAGGTTCTTCTTCACAGTCATCAATGGAGTAGCAATGTCTTCCACAGAGGATACAAACACATCATCATCCACAACATTCACCCCATGATTTGGCATAGGAGCAGTCATAACATTATGTTTTTATGGTGCTTCAAACTCAATCTCCTTAGCGTCAATCAGATCTTGTACCTTATTCTTCAAGGCCCATCAATTATTGGTATCATGCCCCGGGCTATCAAAGTGATAAGCATAGCAGGTGTTTGGATTGTACAGCGGTGAGGTGGTGTTGGGATTCTTCGGAGCTTCCCTCAGAATCACCAAGTTAGTCTTCAACAACTGTGGAAGAATTTGAGATAAAGACATGCTGAGCCGAGTAAACTGTCTTTGAGGCCTCTCTTCCCTTGGCTGATTGTTGCGTTGTGTGGCAACAATTGGTCTTGAAATAACTACCACATTGACTGCTTGGCGGCGCTCGGGTCGACTTTGGTTCCTAGAGCTATAAACTGCACTAGACTCCTTCTTGAAGGGCTTCTTCTCCGTACTTGACGAAGCATCTTTCTGTAACTTGTCGCTCTTGATACCGGCTTCAATTCTCTCCCCAGTCACAATTAACTCAGTAAAACCTGACGATGAAATTCCGATCAGATGGTTGAAAAATGGACCAGACGGGGTCCCCAGAAACATATCCACCAACTCCCTGTCAGCCAGCGGGGGTTGGACTCTGCCAGCAAGATCTCTCCACTTCTGAGCATAATCTTTAAAACCTTCGCTCGCACCCATAGACATACCCTAAAGTTGGGTACGCGTGGGAGCAAGGTCGGCATTATATTGGTACTGCTTGTAAAAAGCAGCAGCAAGGTACTCCCAATTACGGACACTAACCCCTTCTAGCTGATAGAACCACTCAAGTTGAGTCCCTGAAAGACTATCTTGAAAGAAATGGATCCAAAGATTCCCGTCAGCGGTATATGGCTGAATCTTTCTAACATACGAACGGAGGTGTAGCTTTGGGCGGGAGACCCCGTCGTATTTAGAAAAGACTGGTGCTTTAAAATTGTGGGGAATCACCACCCCAGATGCTATACCCAAATCACCAAAGTCCAAATTCGGTATCTTCCGGATCTCCATTGCAGTTAACCGGTCTTCAAGCTGTTTATACCTATCCTCAGCCGGAGGATACTGGTCTTCATCAAAGTCAGTCTCGTTGTCAGAAACCACAAGGCTAGGGGCCCTCCTTTCTTCTTGGTTCTCCCCCTCCAGATGAGTGGGACAGATCAACTTCGTCTTGCAACCTCTTTCCAAACCTATGACCCATGTTCAGAAGGACCGTCTTCTTCTTCTTCTTCTTCTTCTTCTTCTTCTTCTTATCCTTCAAGATAAGAGTCTTCAGATCTTTCTGCCCCTTGGCCAGGTTCATGAACATTTCTTGGAACTGGGCGTTTTGAGCTTGAAGAGCCTTAATAGCTTGATCAGTGGATGTTTCAGCAGACATGATGCTGAAATAAACAGCGAAGAAGATAAGATACCTGTAAGGGTACCTGTGATGAGGTGCATGGAAATGGAATGCATATGATATGATTTTAAATACTTTAGGGATTCAAATTCATAAACCAAAAGGAAACACACTTTTATTAGATTAAAAAACTTGAAACAATGTTTGACAAATGCCTTTAAGGCATTACAAAGAAAAAAACTGTAAACTAAATCAGAACTAGAAATAACAAAAGACATCAGTGTTCCCATGGTCTTCTTCCGTTGGTGCTGACATAGTCATTGAGGACCTTCTCATTCTCCAGCTGCCTTGTAAGCTTTAGAATCTTCCGCTCCTGCTCATGATACTTTTCTCTGTAAGTATCCTGTTCTTCTCTCAACTGGATCCACGATCTCTTTAATGCCCCAATGTCGGTAGGCATGTATGGATGGAGGACAATATGAGGAACCCCTTCTTCATCAACATTCTCAACAATTACCGGTAAGACATCTTCGTACGACATCCCTAGCTTTTTGGCACGGGCCCGAACCCACCAGAGATATGGTTCCATTAGAAGAGAAGTCTTTGCTCCTAGCTCATGCGGATCAGACCTGTTAACCCTATTCCAAGCTCGTATGAATCTGCGACGATGTCCCTCACTATCCCCTTGGAAGTCAAAGACAATGCTCGGAATTAGCAACTCACGAGGACCGTCCTTTCTAGCTCGCCCAAACTATCATAAGGCCAGGCAAGGATTATAGGTGATTCCTCCCCTAATTCCAAGTAAAGGAACATTGGGGTATTCTCCGCACCGGTCAATAACAAATACTTCTTCCATGTCTTTAGTGATCCAAATGATGTTCGTATGAGCAAGGGACATAATCTTGTAGGCCCAACCCATACCTTCCTTGTTCTTCAAAATTGATTTAGGGAGGTGAGAAATAAACCACCTCGCCAGCAATGGTGCACAACACATAAGGGTTCCCCGTTTCCGAGCAGTACGGGCATAAAGAGCATGCAAAATGTCACCCAAGAGAGTAGGCACTGGATTACGGGACATAAAGATCTTCACTGCATTCACGTCGATGAAGGAATCTGAATTAGGGAACAAAACCAGACCATAAATGAGAAGTGCCAGGATATCTTCGAATGCTTAAAAGTCCAGACTGTCCCAAAACTGATTAGCCTGATCAACCAAGAACATAGCCAAGAAGCCTTTTGTCCCACTCCGAGTTTCCCAGTTATACATTACCTCAGCCTTTATCAGATGTATGGCTATAGCAACATCCTCTGGCCTAAGAGTTATCTCCCAACCTGTAAATGGCGTCTGCTCTAGAATAGAAATACCAAGCAAATCAGAGAACTCCTCCAAAGTAGGGACCAACTGATAGTCCGGGAAGGTGAAGCAGTGGTGTAACGGGTCAAAGAACTGGCACAAGACACTCGTCATCTGCTCATCCATCTTAAAAGTGACCAAACCAAGGAGGTGACCATGTCTTCTGATAAAGGAGGAAGTATCTGGAACTTTAGAAACCAAATCTCTAAGCTGAGTAGGAATCTATACAAAGCTGATCCGAATAGTGTTTCTACGCATAGAGGCCATGACCTACAAAACAGAACAAAGATGAATCCACTCTGTCTTTGAAATGGGTTAGTCTGATGCAAGATGCATGCAATGTCATGATGCATGATGTTATGATAGGAACACACCACAAGTAATCACAAATAGCAAACATGGTAAGGGCAAGCAAGTCACACGGTAGCCCTTAGATTTCAGGCTGGCATGGAGTTTAGGTATTACCCTATTTCAGTTTAGTTGGTTCAAACCTGTCCTAGTAATAGTAACCGGGTTCTAGAGGATCTCAATATCACTGACCACCCTCGATCGGTCATAATTCCAGTTTGGCAACCTTTTCTTGCGGCCGGAATCATCGCGAGAGTTTGGTCTCAATGAGTGTAGCATACTGCTACTTTTCTATGGTCAAGTTGGTCAATTATAGGTTCTAAGGTCAGTTGGTGCTTAATGACCCCTTAACTGACCCATATTCTCCTTGTTCCACCATAAATGATATCGGTACAAACTAAAGTGCCACACTAACGTAGCTACTGCTTCAACCGTATCGGTCTACACCGTACAGTTCCCTCACAGTCTACTGCTACTTACTTAAAAGATATCCCCAGATCCGGGTTAGGATCTATAGTAACTCCGATTCAAACCCACAAAGATAAAGCATACAAATCAAGCAATTGAAAACATTATGATGAACTATTCCTAAGGTACACCCCACTTATTAACTCCCCAGCAGAGTCTCCAATTCTGTGATACGGTGGGAAGAACTGACTATTTTTGGAATGCTGGTTCGTGTTTTGCGTTTGTTTTCACAAAATGTCGCGGTAAGCAAGAGTTGCCACCGACTTTTATTTTATCCAACAAGGAAAAGAAAAAAGCACAGAAAAATTCCTTTTTTGAGATATTTCCGAGTACGGGGGTAGATTATAGAAAGGGAAGGTATTAGCACCCTTTCTATCCGTAGTTATCTACGGGCTCTTAGGTACTTGCTCATCATTTTCAAAATTGTTTTCTTTGTGTTTGTGGGCTTTGAAAAGTTTTTGTTTTGACTTCAATTTAACTCTTGCTTCTGTCTTCAAGAGTGTAATGAAGTGTTTTTTGAAAACTTGTTTGTAAAAGAGTGAAAGTGTGAAAAAGTTTTGTTTTTGGATGAGCAAGTATCTAAGAACTAATCTACCTACTAGAAAAAGGAATCTTTCTATGTTTGTTTCCTTTAGACAATGCTATCCCACTATTAGTGAGTAGGTAGCACCGTCGTTGGAGTTTGAGGGTCAATTCGAAAGAGGGACATACAATCACTAAAGCAATGTTAAGACGTCTTAGTGGTAACCCTAATGTCTTAGATCATTTGTTCGAGGCAACAATATCTGAGGCAACCATTTCGAGGCAACTATGATCTTTTAGATAAGAGGGCGACCTCTAAAACAACCTATACTCAATGACCGTTTACGAAGGCAACCAAGTGGGGTGTACCCTAGGAGTGCGCATGTGCGAGTGTATTGATTTCAGTTATTTTTGTCTTTGCACATGTTTAGGGTGATCTAACTGATTTTAGATTAGGCATTCATTCTTGTCATGCAAACCCTATTACCAAACATCTAACACTTGTATCTTTGCAGAAATTAAAGGTGCGGAAATTAAACTAAATTTTTACAAGGCGTCGGGTATTTAAATCGCCAAAAGCAACCCTTTGAAATTTAAAAGCGGAAAAATAAATATCCTAATTAATTATTACAAACCGGGAGCAGATACATTAATTAGATAAAGAAAAATAAAGCGCGCGATGCGAAATTAAATCGAATGCGAAATTAGGGTTTTGACCCTTTTAAAAAGAAAATGTTTTTTTTTAAGAAAAGAAATTAAATCCTAAATTTAAATGTTAAATTAATTATTAAATAAATTAATTAATCAAAAATAATAAATGACATATTTTTGGAGTTTTTGTAATTTTATGCAAGAAAATAAAATAATTAAATTAGGGTTAAAACCTATTAAATTCTAATTAATTTTAAATATTTACAAAATAAATGAAAGTTATCTAAAAATTAATATCCTAATTAATTTAATTAATATTTATTAATAAAAAATAAATTTCTGAAATTTAATTGGGTAAAAGATATTTTTATGATTTTTTTGATAAAAAGAAATTATTCGATTGGTTAGTAATTAAATCAAACAAAACAAAATAATTAAATAGAACAAACAAAATAAAAAAAGTAGAGAATGGGCCTGGTTTTGAGGTGTGAATAACAATTATTCTGGCCCAATGATGCTGGTCCATTTGACTTTTTGTAATCCAGTGCATGTGCGTTTGACTGGCCTTTTGGTGCACCTTGAATGCTGACCACCAGATCTGGCCATCTCGCCATCTGGCACGCTGAAGAGTGAGAGTCCATGGTGGATGGTAGGCTTGAGTGCACACTAGATTTCCTGCAAGAAAATGTTATTGAGAAAATAGGGGGACCTGGGATTCGAACCCAGGCCCCAAGGCAAATTCCAATGCTATGCTTGCCACTACGCTGCTTGACTTGTTTTGTTAATATAATACAAATCAGTAATAATATATAAAACAAAAATTAAGGGACAAAAAATATAAAAAAGCGTGCGCTCGTTTGAATGGACAAATGGGGGAGTGCCAACGCATCATCCCTGTCCTTGGAAAACTGGAGCTTTTACCTGCGGATTTTATCCGCAGCTAATATCGTAGCCTTACTCCAAATTCTTCCACAGGAAACATAAATGGAATCCAACACCATGGTTAGACTTATCTCATCCCTATGATCACAACCATAACCATCATTAAGGCCAATTGTACCTGAAAACAAAAACCCTAAAAGCAAACTCGAAACCCTAGCTATGGTGAATTTCGATTCGGTCCAGATAAATGAAATTGGTTATTGGCAAAAGCTTTCAAACATCATAGTGATTAAGAATATGCAATTATTTTTCATTATAGATGCAAGAATGAAACTAATCGAAATCAAGAAAATGGTGGTTCCGTGAACGACTTACAATACACTGGGAGGCTTGAAAATGCGTGGTTTTGCTTGCTTTCGCTTGTGGAGATTGCTAGGAGACGATTGGGACAATTGCCAAGCCTTGAAACTGCCTCTAGGAGTGATTTCGAACTCACACTTTTTGCTTGATTTTTCAGTTTTTTGTTCTGGCTCTATGCTTGATCTCCAACCCTGATTTTGGTCTGCACGTAACCCTTATGTATTATACAATGCATTAGGGTTGTTTATTCAGTCCAAATCCCTCTCCATCAATGACTTTGAATTTGATATGATTCTTCTTTAACAACCTTCCAAAATTGACTTCTTTTCAATCTTTTTGTACCCACATGGCTTGATACGAGTTTCATTACCTTGCTAGCTGTAATTAGAGCCTGAAACAAATCAAAAGATCCTTTGTTATCAATGCTTTGATTTTTATTTGATTTATTTTGATTTAAATCAAATAAATTCAAATTAAAATCAAAATAATTAATAAAAATATGATATGGAAACATGGACAAGGCTAGAGCACGTGGGCTATAACGCCAACCCAAAAAAAGTGAAAAAGAATGGGCCCATTTGGCAAAATTTAAAGTTTTGGGGATAGTTGACTTTTGGCAATTTTGCAAAAAAGGTCAACTTCAACAATGCATTACTTCCTCAATTTTGACTCTTTGGAGGTGTTCTTGGACTTTTTAGAAATCTTGAGATGTCCTCTAACCAAACCTTTTGGTCTCAGCTAATTTTGATATTCCATTATCATGTATGAAGCTTTGACAAAAAATGTGTTTTTGTTGACTTTTCAAAATGACCTATAATGTCCAAATTCATAACTTCTTGTGAGTGCATTTTTTTGATCTTGGGAGCTGAATATGGATTGTAGGGAATTGCATCCTATTCAAAATGAGCTTTGGATGGGTCATTTATCATAAAGTATGAGAAAGTTATGCTTGGTCAAAGTTGAGTTGACTTTTTCTCCCAAACCCTAATTTAGCAACTTTTGAATCTTGATAAATTGTGAGCAATCCTTGATGAATCATGATCAACCCTTGATAAAATGATGAATTATACTTCAAAATGAGAATGTTGACAAAAAATCTTGAAGTTTGACTGTATTTGGGTCACAGTTGACTTTTGCCCTAGCATAGTCGATTTTTGGACCTTTGAGCAATTGACTGAGCAAACTTCCTCTACAAGGCTTGAAACTTGACATGGATGACCTTGAGAACATATTAGGATATTGGTGAGAATTTGGGGTCACTTGGACTCAAGTATCTTGATGCAACATGAAACCCTAATTTGGGGTAGACTGCCTTAGGAGAGAGCTTGTCTGGCCAATCCTTGAGCAACCTTGAGCAACTTGGAGATCTTTCTTGAAATATCTTGAGAAATATGGGAGGGAAAATTTTGGGGTACAACAGCAACACATAAGAACACCTCTTTTCCTCATTGTACGAGTGTGAAAAGAGTGGAGGATATCCCCAAGCAATGTAGGTACCGGGTTACGAGACATGAAGATTTTGACAGCGCTTACATCTATGAGTTGGTCAGGATTAGGGAACAGGACCTTCCCATAGATGAGAAGAGATACAATCTCCTCAAAAGCTTGCAAGTCTAGAGAATTCCAACAGCTTTGGGCCTTCTCAAACATAAACTTTGACAAGAAGCCTTTGACACCACTTCTAGTTTCCCAATGAGTTGTGACATCAGATGAGTGCAAGTGTAGGGCTTGAGCAATCTCTTCTGGATTTGGATCTCTTTCCATACCGTTGAAAGGTAGTTGATTGAGAATAGGAATCCTCATAAGTTTAGATAATTCTTCCAAAGTGGGCACAAGTTGATAGTCAGGAAATGTGAAGCAATGATGCAAAGGGTTAAAGAACTGGAAGAGAACCTTCATCATATCCTCCTCTGTGTTGGAAGTGACCAAGTTAAGTAGACAACCATGTCTCTTGGTGAATGGAGAATTCTCAGGAATCCTTGAAGCTAGCTCCTTGAGTTGTGGAGTAATTCTTACAAGGTTGATTTGGATAGTTTTCATGCGAAGTGAATCCATAACCTACAAAACAAGAACAAAGATGAATCTCCAAAATCCTTGAAATGGTTAGTGAATACATATGATGTTCATGATGCCCATGATGTTATGCACACGTATATATGTACAAGCAAATCACACAAGTTCCTAGTTTAGGCTTGCATGGGGTTTCACAGGTAAGTACCCTCTTGAAGTTTAGTTGGCTCAACCTGTCCTAGAAATAGTAACCGAGTTCTAAGGAGCTCAACATCACTGGATTGTTTCCATGTTCATTGTTTCAGTTCAAGCCTCTTTACTGGCGACCGAAATATTCCAAGAAACCAACCCTCAATGAGTGTAGTATCGAGTATCTACCAACTTCAGACTGTACCAAAGCCGGTCATCTCACTACATCCTAAAAGGCCAAGTTGGTCAAGTAAAGGTTCTAGAAGTTCATTAGTGCTTCATGACATCACTCAGCGGCCCCGTATTCTCTTTGATTGACTCAAAGGCTACCGGTACCCACAAATATTTCGCACTAACATAGCTATTCCTTAGACAATGTCGGTATACCCCACACAATTTCCATAACGTATTGCTATTTACCTATAATGTTTACCAAATCCGGGTGGAGGATTCAAACCCAAACAAAGAACCATAATTGTAAAGCAAACAAGTCAAACAATTGTAATCAAATAAAGGTGATCTAAACCCTAAGGTAAACCCACTTTTAGAATTTTCCCCAGCAGAGTCGCCAATTCTGTGATGCGGTGGGAGAACTGACTTGAGGTTTTGCGTTTGTGTTTACAAATGTTGCGGTTAGCAAGAGTCGCCACCGAATTTTCTTTTATCCAAAAGGAAAGGTAAAAAAGCACAGGAAAGACCTTTGAGATGTTTTCTTGAGTTTGGGGGGTAGATTAAGAAAAGGGAAGGTGCTAACACCCTTTTCATCCATGGTTTTCCATGGGCTCTTAGTTACTTGTTTAGATCACTTGCTTTGTTTTGTTTTGTTTGAAATGGTGCTTGATGTGGTTTTGAAAGTCTTTTGAAAAGAGGTCATTCGTTTAGGCAATCTTTGTAATGATTCTCGTTCGTAAGAATGTATACAAAGATGTTTGTCTTTTGAAAATGTTTTCAATGTTTTGAAATGTGTGTGTGTTTATTTTTTAAAATAGCAAGGATTATTTTGAAATGTAACAAGTAACTAGAAGCTATCTACCTACTCAAATGTATTTCTTGTGCATTTTTATTCCTTTGACATTGTTGACTTACCACTGATTTGGTAAGCAACCCTATCTTTGGATGTAAATGGGACGGGCGTGGGTCATCGTATGACCATGATAGCAATGTTGCCAAGTATCTTAGCATTTTTGAGGGACCAAGATCATTTTGCTTAGGCAACCTTTTGATAGCGTCATCGAGCACTACGAAAAAAACAATTTTTGGCAGTGCATCTACGAAAGCGCTTTTAAGAGAAAGCGCTTTCGTAGCCTTTAAAAAAAATTCGCTTAAAAAAGCGCTTTTATAGGGTTTCCTACAAAAGCGCTTTTCAGAAAGCGCTTTCATAGGTATTTGAAATATCTAACCTACGAAAGTGCTTTTGAAAAGCGCTCTTATAGGTGGCCCTATAAAAGCGCTTTTGAAAAGCGCTCTGAAAGGGGGACCTACGAAAGCGCTTTCTAAAGCGCTCTTATATGGGGGACATACGAAAGCGCTTTTTACCTCAGAAACGCTCTCATATATGGGTCTTAGAAAGCGCTTTTAAAAGCGCTTTCGTAGGTTATATCCCTAAATACGAAATTTGCCCTCACTTGTTCATTTCTTCGTCTTCTTCATTTCTTCTTCCTGTTACCGTTCGTTTCTCGCCATCGTCGTTACTGTTCCTGTTCGTTCTTCCCTCTTCTTCAGTCGTCGCCGCCGTTCACGAACAACAACCAACACACCATTCAGCGACGACGTACTCCCTCCGTGCTTCTTTCGTCACAACATACAACTAGCTCCATCCTGGCTTCCTGCTCCAGCCAACAATCTTCACCGTGACACCAATCGTTGTAAGCATCACTATCATCTTTCTTTTGAGTTTCTTTTGGTATTTTCATGATACTGTTGGTGCTGATTTTGTTTTAAGGTGTTAATGTTGAATTAGAAATAATGAAATTAGGTTAATAGTTTAATGTAAGCCATGTTATTTTCCTGAATGAGGACTTGTTGCTAACATTGTTGTTATTGGTGTTAAATATGATTGATACTCATATCGGTGTTAGTATTTTCTTTTATGGTTGTGTGAATATGAATGAGATTCTGAATAGTAATTGTGTTAATCTGATTTCAAATTGTTTTTATTTTGTTTTTTATGGTATTTTGTTTGAAATAATCTCCATCTGTGTATGGAAGTTTGTTTCCTATTAGAATGCGGGCTTTAGGTGATATCTTATGATGTCAGCACCATTCTTAGGAGTATTTTGTGTGCTATTTTTCTTATGAGAAATACTACTTGATTTGAATTAATTTGAGTGAGTTTTTTGTTTCAATACCATAAAGTTTGAGTTTAACTCGAGTGATATTTTGATGTCGATGTCACTTTATCCGTATTGATTTTGAATAATAGAGTTTGGCTAATATCGGTGTTCAAATTATGTTGAAGTGTTGATGTTAGTTATGAAATTGAGAACAATTAGTTAATTTTCTGTTAGAGTGAATAGTTGGGCTGTTAGTAGTTAAATTGGCTTTGGCAATAAGTTAAAACTTTGTTAGTAGTTAAATAGTTGGACTGTTAATAGTTGGATTGTTAGTAGTTGGATTGTTAATAATAAATAGCTGGACTGTTAGTAGTTGGACTCTCCCATCAATGATATCACAATACCAACAATTTAAACTAGAATGACAAGTTTGAATTACATTCATTTTTTAGTTTGGTCATCAAATGCCTCCGGAGATTGTAAGGTAAAAAAACATATGAAAATGGATATAAAAGTCCCTTACATGGCATCTTTTCAAATATCTTTTAGTTATAATTGTTATTTCCCTTTTTTGTAATGCTTTGTATTTATAGAATTATGTATATAGAATTATGTATATTTCCCTTTTTTCAAATATCTTTTAATTATGTATTTACAAATCTAACACTATCCTTTTTCTACTTATTTTTTGTTTATATGTTTCTTATTTGTGGGTTGATGTATGTTTTATTTCTCCGGGTGCATGCTACATAATTTTGGTGGTAACATTGAAATGGTTTGTGTTTTGGATTATATTTGTGGGTTTATGTTGACTTTGTGAATTCACTATTTCTAATATTTGTGTTGTATTATTGTCATAGCTTTCCCAAACATTGAAAATATATATGTGACATTTATTGTGAACCTTTATGTTAAAATAGTATATATCTTTCGACAATTGATCCGAAATATTGAATAACATTATATGAATTTGCAGCGTTTCCCGGCCTAGTTCGACGTACGACGCTCATTCTCCGCGTTTCTTAGAGTTCGAAACATTTGAGAGGTAACTTTCTTCCTCAAATTACTGGTATATATTGTGATGAATTTGTCTTAAATTGTTTTTCGTATGTTGCATTTTCTTGATACGGATTCATTCCGTGTATACTTTGCGTTTTGACAGAAACGCAGTATACTACTGTTTTGTGCACTAATTAGTTGATATGGATAAGACATGGATGTATTCCAATCGATTGTCGAAAGACTACGAGAATGGTGTTTCCGAGTTTGTTAAGTTTGCTGTTGCGCACGCCAAAGACCCCAGTCGTATGACATGTCCCTGTTTGTATTGCTGTTATGGGAACCGGGTTGACGCAGTTCAGTTGGCATCGCATTTAATTCGGTATGGAATTGATAGGAGTTATACATGTTGGAATATGCATGGTGAGAAAAGTAACGGGAATGTTGAATCGGGGTATGCAAGGACCTATGTTTCAAATGATGATTGCACAGATACATACGATTATGATCGAGTCGAAGAAATTGCAGAAGCGCTTGAAGAAGATCTTAACGATTGTCCCAAAATGTTCGAGAGGTTGGTAAGCGATGCAGAGAAACCGTTGTATAATGGTTGTACAAAATTCACAAGATTGTCTGCGGTGTTAAAGTTGTACAACTTAAAAGCCGGCAATGGATGGTCGGATAAAAGTTTCACAGAGTTATTAGCCCTTATGAAAGATATGCTACCAGAGGATAATGTTCTTCCCAATCGAACGTATGAGGCCAAAAATATGTTGTACTCCATTGGCATGAGCTATGATAAGATACATGCGTGTCCAAAAGATTGCGTTTTGTTTCGAAACGAGTATGCATCGTTAAATGAGTGTCCTAAATGCGGTGCCCCTCGATATAAGAAAAAGTTGTCTCCAGCAAAAGTCTTATGGTATTTTCCTATAATCCCGAGATTTAGATGGATGTATCGTAGTGAAACCGATTCAAGACACTTGACTTGGCATTCAGATGAAAGAATTATTGATGGAAAATTTCGACATCCGGCAGATTCTCCACAGTGGATGAAAATTGATAATGATTATCCTGAATTTGGAAAAGAAGCAAGAAACCTTCGCTTGGCATTGTCTACTGATGGAATGAACCCACACGGTATTCAAAGTATCTCGCATAGCACATGGCCTGTGATTCTTATGATTTATAACCTACCTCCATGGCTATGTATGAAGCGTAAGTACATGATGCTGTCTATGTTAATTTCTGGGCCTAAACAACCAGGAAATGACATAGACGTATACTTGGAACCATTAATCGAAGATTTGAAGATTTTGTGGGAGAATGGTGTGGAGGTTTATGATGGTTATAGGAAAGAAAGTTTCAACTTGAGGGCGATGTTGTTTGGAACAATTAACGATTTTCCAGCATACGGCAATCTATCCGGGTATAGCATTAAAGGTGAAAAAGCGTGTCCTGTTTGTGAAGACGGAACCGATACCATGCGATTGAAACTTTGTCAGAAGAATGTCTTTCTCGGTCATCGTAGATTCTTAACTTCTAAACATCAGTATCGTGGATGGAGAAAAGCGTTCAACGGAGATACCGAACAACGTAGAGCTCCGCCTGGTTTGACAGGTGATCAAATTTTTGAAAAGGTGAAAGATGTGAATATTCAGTTTGGCAAGCCTTTTGCACATAAAGTTGTCACAGGTGGGTGGAAGAAGAGGTCAATTTTTTTTGAATTGCCATATTGGAAATCTTTGTACGTAAGACATTTTCTTGATGTGATGCATATTGAAAAAAATGTATTTGACAGTGTTATTGGTACGTTACTCAATATAAAAGGGAAGTCTAAGGATGGCCTTAAATCAAGGGAGGACATGGTAGACATGGGAATAAGAATTGAACTGGGACCCGTGAAGAAAGGAAGACGAACATACCTACCACCTGCTGTTTACACTCTATCTAGAAAGGAGAAAAAATATTGTGTAAGTTTCTGAGTGAAGTTAAAGTTCCAGAAGGCTACTCATCAGATATTAGAAGACTTGTGTCTATGAAAGACCTCAAGTTAAAGAGTTTAAAAACGCATGATTGTCATGTTATAATGGAACATTTTCTACCGATAGGTATACGTTCTATTCTGCCAGAAAAGGTAAGAAGCGCAATAACTAAATTGTGTTTTTTCTTCAAGTCAATTTGCAGTAAGGTGATCGATCCTGAGATCTTGCCAACATTGCAAAAAGAAATAGTTGTTACTTTGTGTGAGCTTGAAATGTATTTTCCTCCCTCGTTTTTTGACATAATGGTTCATCTTGTCGTTCATCTTGTGAAAGAGACACAATTGTGCGGACCAGCTTATATGAGATGGATGTACCCTACTGAACGTTATATGAAAATATTAAAAGGGTATGTGAAAAATCGGAGTCGACCAGAGGGTTGTATTGCCGAAAGATACATTGTTGAAGAAGCGGTTGAGTTTTGTACTGAATATTTGTCAAATGTTCAATCAATTGGACTCCCCAAATCTCATGTTGTTGAAAAAAAAGAAGGTAAGAAGCTAATTGGAAATAAAGTTGTGACAGTATCAAGGGTCGAACGGGATCAAGTGCATTTGTATGTTCTGCATAATGAGATTGAGGTTGAGCCGTATGTTGAAATACACAAGGGTATTCTTCGAGGTTTAAATTCGAATAGAAATGAGAATTGGATTGTACGAGAGCACAATCGAAGTTTCATACCATGGTTTAAGGAACATATTTATTCAAAGTATTGTTCAGATCCCGCCTCAGTGACAGAAAGGTTGAGATTTTTAGCATATGGTCCAAGTTTGGTTGCGTTTTCTTATAGCGCATACGCAATTAATGGATACACATTTTATACCAAAGAACAAGATGATAAAAGTACTGTGCAAAATAGTGGTGTCACCTTGGTAGCTGAAGCAATGCACGTATCTAGTGTGAAGGACTTAAACCCGAAATTTGCAAATCTGTCGTATTTTGGGGTTATCGAGCGCATTTGGGTCTTTGATTACGAGAAATTTCAGATTCCTATATTCGGTTGCAAGTGGGTTGAAAATAATAATGGTATACGGATGGATAAGTCAGGATTTTTGCAAGTGGATCTTAACAGGGCGGGGTACAAAGATGAGCCTTTCATTCTAGCCTCTCAAGCTAAACAAGTGTTCTATGTCACTGATCCGACAAGTACGAAATGGTCTATAGTGCTTTTCTCTAACAAATTAATTGATGAAAAGATTGGAGACCAAGGCGATACTGGTGTTGACATTGAATCTTTTACCAGAAATGATCAAAATGAGAATGAATCATGCATTAGAAATGATCATAATGAGGGTATTTGGATCAATCCAACCGTCCGCGTTGTTAAGAGACGAGTAGAACATATTCCTACCAAGAAAAGAAAGAGATGTTAGTGAAAAAGGTAATAGTATATATAATTATAGACAATGTCATTCAATAAAATGTATATATATGCCATTTCATTTTTTTCATTATAGTATAATCTTATTTGTTTTTCTATGTAGTGCCCTCAACAATAAAACGGCATAGATTGCGGATACTTCGTTTTGAAGTTTATCAAAGAAATCATTCAAATGAATGAAATCGAGATTCCAATCACGGCATGGATTTATACTTTGTTTTATTACTTATCGGATTTTGCATATAATTTATTACATTAAACTAAATCATGCATATATTTTGTTTTGTAATGTAGTATTTTGATCAATACAATTGTCCATATTACTCGCCACATCAATTGGAAGAACTCAAAGAGGAGTTGTGCCAATATTTTATTGAGCTAAGAATCTTATAATAAGGTACGAATACATTGTTGTGTGAAAATTGGTTAATTATGAATATATTGTTTTGTGTATACAACACTGACCGTGTTATTATGTTCATATTGCAGGATCAGGACCTTGGATATATATGTAGATTAGGATTGATTTACTTAGTGTTATATAGCTGATTTCTTAGGGTGTATTTTGTTACGTTTAAAAACATGTTAATATTGAATTACCATGGTGTATATATATTTTGGATATGAATTGATTATAATGGTATTTGTATATATATATATATATATATATATATATATATAATATTTGGTATTTGAATTATATTTGGCATTTGGATTAAAACTAATATATATTGGTATTTCTAGATTAGATTGTAAAATACCGGTTTAAGAATTACAGGTTTGCTGCAAAAAAATGCAGGTTTAGAAATTATTTAAATTTTAGATTTTTCAGTAGAAAACCTATGAAAGCGCTTTTAAGAAAAAAGCGCTCTCGTAGGCCTACTTATGAAAGCGCTTTTTGATTAAAAGCGCTTTCATAGGTAGGCCTACGAGAGCGCTTTTTTCTGAACAAAAAGCTCTCTTATAGGCCTACTTTAGATTGCCTGACACGCATTCTGAATACACCTATGAAAGCGCTTTTTCAGAAAAAAGCGCTCTCGTAGGCCTACCTATGAAAGCGCTTTTTACCAAAAAGCGCTTTCATAGGTAGGCCTACGAGAGCGCTTTTTTCTGAACAAAAAGCGCTGCTAAAACCTTTAGCAGCGCCACCTACGAGAGCGCTTTTAAGCGCTTTTAAAGCCCAAAAAAAGCGCTTTCGTAGGTTATTTCTGGCATAGTGGAGGGACTATGATCTTATGTTTGTTTTGTTTTGCCAAGATACTTCGCGTGCGTAACATGGCCATTTTAATTTAGGCAACCAAGTGGGAGAAACCCTAAGGGTTCTTGTGTGCAAAGTGTGTCATTTTCATGCTTTTGTCTTGTATTAGGTTTTTTTATATTTGTTTGTTTTTGTTCTTGTCATACAAACCCTAGTTCACTAAGCATAGTATGTAAAGCAATAAATTGCGTAAAATAAACTAAGCTATTACAACAATTATTATGGGAGGGGGGATACAAGTTTTGAATGGGGATTTTGCACAAATATAAACTTAAAAATATTATTACAACCCAATCGAATATTGCGCGAATTAAATAAATGTACAAATATTTAAAATGCAATGCAAATGTATTTATGTAAAAAGTTTTGTGTTTGTTTTTTGTATGAGAAAATAATTTAACTTAAATCCTAAAAAATAAGGAAAAATAATATTATTTTTGGAAGGGTGAAACCCTAGTTTTTAATAATGTTTCATATTAATATTTTGTCCATTTTTTGTATAAGAAAATAATAAATAATATTATGTGCAAATGTTAAAAATTAAATATGTATAGAAAATAAATATTTTATGTATATAAATAATATAATAAAAATATTAAGTATTTTTTATTGTATTTACAAACTATTTAAGAAAATAAGTTCTATTTATTAAAATAAATTATTTTTCATGTGAAGAAAATAATAAAAAAATAAAATAAAAGTGTGAAAATAAATAAATTATTTTTGGGTATTTTTTATCATTAAAAAAAAATGCAAGTAGTAAATATAAAAATATGAAAGAAAATGCAAAAATATAAGAAATAAGTCAAGGGATGTAAAAGTAATTCAGGAGGTGCAAAAAGTGAAAACAAAAAGCCCAAAAGCGCCAAAAAGCCCAGACTTCGTCCCTGTCCTCCAGCCAGCTCCCTTGCGCGCGCGTTTCAGTTCAAACTGTAACTTTCACATGCTTGCGCAAAAACAAAATCTCATAACATGAAACTTGTGGCATTTGATCTCACGATTCCAACCATATAAAATTTGTAACCTAACTCTAAAAGATCAGAGAGAATTTTAGCAGCCCTAATTCGTGACCTAAAAATTTCAGCATATTCAACCTTCAAATTCTCTCAGCATAATTAATATAAATGAAAAGTATGCATATGTACAGCTTCACCATGTTATGGACTACATCTTTTCTTCACAAATCGTGGCTTGAAGTTGCCTAAATACAGAGATAGAGTTTCAGAAATATACCTCCTTCAGCTGGATTTGAATACAGCAATGCAGGGACTTTAATGGAGGCCTGGGGATTGTTTGAGCTTCCTTGAAGTTCCCTGAAGCTATTCCAATGCTTAGTTTGCTTTGAGGATAGCTGGAAATCTCTGCACAAGTTAAGCTGCAAGCTTCAAGTTTGAAAATGGCAAAGGCTGAAACAGGGGTTATAGAACATGGGCAAGGGCTTGGATAGCTTTAGTATGATGTGTATGAGGTGTTTGGAGTGTTAGAACACAAAACGCACGAGCCAAAAATTATTTGACAATGATTTTGCAGAAATGCTGAGTTTGGATAGAAATTTGGAGTTTTTGAGTTTGAGTGAGTTTTGGATGCAAGCAATCGTGTTTTGTGTTACACAATGTTTGTATACTTGTATAGAATGGATACAAAGTCAGCTTCTCAACAGATGTGCAAGCTTTTGACCTTTTTACCAACTTTCTTGCTTTTGAAGTAAAGTGAAGTGACTTGTTCTACATGCTTGTACTGGCTAGCTTAAGGGATGCAAAGGGCTTGTACAAATTGCTGAAAACCTGTATGAATTTCTTGCACCAAAGGGACAGGTCCAAGGCTCAAGATGGACAAAGTTGCAAAAACTCACCTTTATGAAAATGGCAATGTGAACTTTATGCCTAAAATGGAATTACAACTTGTGTAAAGGTCCAAAAGCAAAGATAAAGCCTTTAACTTCTGAGTTTGAATTTAATTATGGAGTGTAAAGTGAGTTTAGGACCTGTAAATCAAGGTAAAAACAACATGGATTGGATTTGCAACTTGATGCTTTGTAAAAATGGCTTGAACAAACGTGAGAAAATGCCAACTTCCCTTCTTCGATTCTCCCTAACCAAAAATGATCTTGGAGAGTTCTTGGACATTTTGGAAAGCTTGAAATGTGCTCTATAATAAATCTTTGAAATGAAATTTGAGATACCTCTTGGACCTATGTGAAAAATATGCATGAAGTTGGGTCCAAAACATGCCTAAATTAGGGCAAAATTTCACTAAGTTATTTAGTTCAGGGACCTATATTCACAAATTCATAACTTGAGATCCAAGCATATTTTGGGATAAGTTTGTGAAGAAAAGTTGTAGATTTCATGGAGGACTACAACTTTCATGTTGAAAGTTTTCTTTGAATCAAATTGCATCATGGTGAAAAAGTGGTGAAAAGTTGGGAAAAAATAAGAAAATTTCCATACTTAGAAAAATTCTAAGTTATGAAAATTTTCAAATTCAAACCCTAATTTTCAAAATTGGTTTTCTTGGTGAAAAAGTTTCATATTTTGACATATCTTGATGAATTATGACCCTTGGCACTTGATTTTGACCAAAAAGTCAAAGTTTGACTTTTCAGTGTACAATTGACTTTTGATCAGTTGACTGCAAAATTCATCTGTCAATCCAATGAACTTTGTGATCGGTGGATCTGGAACTGACTGTTTAACGCTGGTTCGCGAAATGTCGCGGAAGCAAGAGTCGCCACCGTCTTTTATTTTCTCCAAATGGAAAGGACAAAAGCACAGAAAAATTCCTTTTAGAGATTACTCTCGGTTCGGGAGGTAGGTTATAGAAAGGGAAGGTGTTAGCACCCTTTCTATCCATGGTTATCCATGGGCTCTTAGATACTTGCTCAATGTGTTTTCAAAATTGTTTTGTTTGCTTTTCAATGTGGGTTTAAAAAGTTTCTTTTGAAAAATTTCAGATCGACTCGTACGTCAGAGTGTTTGAAAAGTTTGCTTTGAAAGCTTTTGAAAAGTGTCGGTGTGAAAAGTCTTTTTGAGTTTGTCTTGAGATTAGAGCAAGTATCCTTGAGAACCTACCTACCCTAAGGAATTCGTCTGTGTAGATGTCCTTTGAAGTAGTGCCATCCCACCATTGAGAGGTAGGTAGCACCACCGTTGGAGGTGTTCGGGTCAATTCGATTTTTAGGGACATGGTGATCACCAGAGCAATGGGAAGACACCTTAGAAGCTACCCTCATGCCAGGTTCCCGGATCATGAGGACTTACTAAGACATCCTCTACTCGACGACCACCTTTCGAAAGGCAACAGTGAGGCGTACCCTAGGGGTGGTGTGTGCGATTCGTGTGTCATGTTTCATTTGATATTTGTCTTTTGTCATGTCATTGTGATCTACGCTTGATTTTAATTAAGACATTCATTCTTGCATGCTTTTTAACAATTAATATTTGCGGGAAATATAAATCTAAACTATTACAAATGGCGCGGGTCCACATCGCCAAAATAAACCGGACCCGATTTAGCGGAAAAATAAATAATGCGAAGAAATAAAGTGCGAAAAGTAAATTACATGGCTTAGGGACAATTACATAATTATAATTAAACGATAAAAAGTAAATGCGCAAAAGAAAATAATTAAAACAAAACTAGGGCGTTGGACCCTTTTGCAAATAATTAAAATTAATAAGGAAATTAAAATTAAAATATTTTTGTTATTTTGTGTTTTTTAGATTTAATGAAAAAGGAAATTAATTGAGATTAAATTAGACGGCAAACCCTAATTCTAATATTTTTATTTATTATAAAAAGAATTAAAATATGACCTAAATTAAACCTAATTCATTTATGTACAATTTAAATAGGAAAATAAATAAATAAATAAATATAATTATTATTGTTCTAAAAAAGGGGAAAAATATTAAAAGGAATAAAAAAATAGCAATTAACCTAATTCTACATTTTTTTGGATTTTTATTAAAAAGGATTTAAAATTGAAAACCTAATTACACTAAATAATCTACATTTTAATTTATTTATGAAAATAATTATTATAAAATAAATATTATATTTTTGTATTTTTCTGATTTTTTAGTGTTTTTATATTTTTTTGGTAAAAGAATTAATTAATTAAATTGAGATGACAAATTGAATAAAGTTGCAATAAAAAAAAAATAAATAAGATATAAACATAAATAAGAAAATGCAAACCAGGGCCATTAATCTTGAGTTTGTTGACTTTGTTTGGATCATGTGTGACACGTTGACCAGCCTCCATGGTATGCCTTCCATCTGAACCCTTGATCTGGATGCTTTGGACGCGTGGATAGTGATTGCTGGGTGCGTATGATAATCTTGCAATGGAGGTGCTGCACGTAATTGCTAACAGAAAAATAATATGGACATTTATTCAGACCTGGGGCTCGAACCCAGGTCTTGTACCTTGCAAACGAGGACACCTGCCACTGAAGCACTTTAGTTACGTTTAATATATAATAAACGGCAAATATTATAAGAAGAGAATGCTAATGCCCTTGGAATTTCGCGCGAAGTTTGAATCCACCTATCACACTTTGCCACGCAGTCTTCGTCCTCGTTCTTCCCTGAAACATAAGCATATGGCCACGGTTTTCTGGGCGTGGTCTAAAGCCGTTTTCAAAAAAATAGCGATTAGGTCATGTCCCAATATAAATTAGGCGCGATGGCATGTTCTTCTTCGTCTCTAAGCCCTGAATTCAACCATGGTATCCAGAAGTCCTAATTTTTCTTGTATTGGGAAACCCTCTTTTTGAATTCCTGAAACCCTAACAACCATTCATGGTAACTTCTCATATATGGCACAAAAACAAAATCGAACACGTTGGTTAGCTTTAGAACATCATGACAAACAATAATCCATAAAGAAAAATGCATGAGGATGCTTAAATCGTGCTATGCGAATTCAAAATTTTCTTGGTTCAGTTTGACTTTGTGATACCGTTTCAAGGGGTTTTGGTGGTTGTTTTGGGTTGGCACGCGTTCAGGACACTCCAATGAAGCTATTGAGATCAAAGTTAGGGCTTGAATCGTCCCCTAGAATGCTTTTCAGAATTGGCTTTTTTTTCTCCAAAATTTCAAGTTGTTAAGGGCTTCTTATGCGCAGCTTTTAGTCTTGTAGCATTAGGTTTACATTCTAGTACTTGTAAGGAATGATTTAGGTTAAGAAAGTTGCATAAAATCCATGGTATTCAATGTTTGAATATTTGATTTTGTTAAGAATCTTTTTGCATCTTTTTCTCATGTATTTTGTGCAAATCATATCCAATTCAATCCAATTCTTCCCAATCAGCATGTGCACGAATTATAGAAGCCAAATCATGCATAAAAAGATTTTTTTAGGTTAGGTTTATATTTTTCATGTATTAAAATGATTTAAATGAATATAAATTAATATAAATTCAAATAAATAATTAAAAAATATGAGAATATTTCCCTTTGGGCCTAATGGTCGTGCATAGGCTTGGCATGAAGAAACTTGGAAGAAAAATGGGCCCATTTGCATTTTTAGGCCTTTTGCATCAATGTTGACTTTCAAAAATTTCCAAAAATTTCCCAACTTCCACAAGGCATAACTTGGTCAATTTTTAAGCTTTTCACATGTTCTTGGACATTTTGGAAAGGTCTTTGAGTCCTTTAACCAATGCCTTTGGTCCCATGTCATTTTGATTTACCAATCTCAAGTTATGGCCTTTGACTTAAAGTCACTTTTTGTTGACTTTTGAAAATGACCTATAATGTTGAAATTGATAACTTTTTGTGAGAGCATTTCTTGGACTTGGGACATGAAGATGAATTGTAGGAAATGTCTTTCTCTTCAAAATGAGCTTTGGATGGAATTTTTCTGATAATCCATGTGAAAGTTATGCCCTAGTCAATTTCAGTTGACTTTTTCAGCTGTCCAAATATAGCAACTTTTGCATCTTTGATGATTTCTGAGCCAAATTTTGAGAATCATGATCAAGCATTGATCAAATGATGTTTGTGGCTTCAAAATGATATGTTGACCAAAAATTTGAACTTTTGACTGCCAAATGACCATTTTGCCCCTACAGTTGACTGTAGTGCAATCTAGGGTTTTGACTGTGCAATTTTGAGCTGAATGTCTTGAAACTTGACATGAGGATGCCTGACCACATTTGTAGGCATATGAGACTTGATTGGGCCTTTGAAAAGTTCATTTGCTTGACCAGAACTCAAACCCTAGTTTTGACTGTCTAGGAGACAGTTGAGTTGCACAACCCTGGGGGAATTTTGTGACCTTGATTTTGACAATTCTTGATGAATATGGGAGGGCAAATTTTGGGGTACAACAGTTGCCCCTGTTCAATCTTCTTAGACCTGAGGATGCAGATTGGCTGACGTGCCTTTCGTAATCCGAGGGTAGAAGATGATTGAACACTAAAGTGCCCAGAAATTTGCGCTCACATAGTGACGGTGATGGGGGAATGGGCTTATAGATGCCATTTAGAGATTGCTGGATAGGATGATGGGCTTATAGATGCCATCTGGATGTTGATCGCGTAGGAGAATCCTTAGCGAGAACTACATACCTGCAAAACAGAAAAATGAGTACCTGACACGTTGCAGGAGCTGATTTTAGATGCTTGCTATAGATATGTCCTGACAGGTTACAGGAGCTGGGTCTGGAGCTTCAAACGTTGATGAATGAACCAGGGATGGTTACTGCCTTAGCCTGAATGATAAGTGAACCTTGGATGATTTTAACTTCAACAACGCTCATTGAGAAAATCTTGATGAGGATTACCATCTTCGTAGTGTCAGGAAGAGAACCAAAGGACATTATAATCTCGAAGGGAGTCACCTTACTCACCGCTGGAGAGGGAACTATAGGAAATTATAATCTGAAAGGAGATATCACCTCACGCTCATCCTGGAGAGGGAAACATCTGAAGAAGGAATTACCACCTCACACGCCTTTGGAGAGGGGACCATAAGAGAATATCACCTCACGCTCATGCCGGAGAGGGGAACATCTGAAGAAGGAATTACCACCTCACGCTCATCGTCGGAGAGGGGACCATAAAAGACTATCACCTCACGCTCATCGTCGGAGAGGAAAACATCTTGAAAAAGGAATTACCACCTCACGCTCACCGTCGGAGAGGGGACCACAAAAGACTATCACCTCACGCTCATCGTCGGAGAGGAAAACATCTGAAAAAGGAATTACCACCTCACGCTCACCGTCGGAGAGGGGACCACAAAAGACTATCACCTCACGTTCATCGTCGGAGAGGAAAACGTCTGAAAAAGGAATTACCACCTCACGCTCACCGTCGGAGAGGGGACCACAAAAGACTATCACCTCACGCTCATCGTCGGAGAGGAAAACGTCTGAAAAAGGAATTACCACCTCACGCTCACCGTCGGAGAGGGGACCATAAAAAGCTTTAACTTCAACAACGCTCGTTGAGGAAAAATCTTGGTGACCTCAACAACGCTCGTTGAGGAAATCTTGGTGACCTCAACAACGCTCGTTAAGGAAATCTTGGGTGACTTTATCTTCAACAACGCTCGTTGAGAAAAGTCTTGGGTGACTTCTACTGGGATAAGAATCAGGGAGGTCTTGGGGACGACTTAACTGAACCGGTCTAGGTCTTGAAATATCATTGAGAATTTGAACTGCATCTTTCCTGAAAGGTAAAGGTCAGTTATATGCAATGCATGATATGGATCAAGCAATGATGTTCTCAACATAAAGGAGATTTGTATGATGCAGTGCGTTATGCATGCTATGATGATGTATGTGAATGTTTTATGTATGTTTTTGTCTAGGGAAGTAAATCCTTGACAGGCGCCAGGAAGTCGTATCCTGGGCTGATGTTGAGGAAGAGATTTTGCTTCCGCTGTGGATGATTGCTGCAAGAATACCGGTAGGAGAAGATAACTCCGTTAAGGAATAAACTTGGCAAACGAAATAATTCTGCGGGAGAAAAGATACTCTAGCGATCATGCTGGGGAGTGCTACTCTGTGGGGATAGCGATGCTTTGCTGAGTTGATGAAGATAACTCCGCTGGGGATATCCTTGTTGTCGGAAGTGTTGATAGACTTCGCTGGGGGTAGGAAGATACTTTGCCGAGGACACTTTTTCCGTGGCTTTTGGCTGAGGATAACCCAGTTATATCCTGTTACGGAAATAACTCTTTAAATCAAGCCAGGACGACGCGTTCGTGCTCTGAGAGGGGTAAGCTTCCAGAATCTACTGGGGATAAGCTTGCTGCTTGGGGAGATATGAATTCCAACTTTCCTGGGGAAACTGGATTGGACTCTTCTGGGGGAGGTTTGAATTGCAGGGAAGTGATTCCTTTGAATAGTGGTATACCGCCGGGGAACAATCTTTAGACCAAGACTGCCGGGGATGTTTGTGTATTGCTGCTGGGGAAGTATTGAGATCTACGGGGGATACTCAATTTCCTTGATAATTGATGACTCTGCTTGGAGAAGAATGCACTGATTTGCTGGCTCACTCTCTGGGGGATTAAGATATTTGGTTATGTTCTTTAGCTGAACTCACCTTGATACCATGGAGGATAGAACAATTAGATTGCTTTTTAGACAACTCTTTATTGCCCCTGTTTCTGAGGTGGGAGAGGAAGACCTGCGAGGCGCTGATAGTTGTTGATGGACCAACCTTCTTCTGGTAGGCAGGTGACAAGATGACAGGACATAGTCGTACGCTTTGATCCCTAACTTTTGCCCGGACTGCCCTTTCGGGCTTTCAGTCCACCGGGATACCCATTTTTGCCGAGGCCGCCTTTTCAGGTTTTCGACTTGCCGGGTGTACAGTTTTTTTCATTTCATCCCTTCATTTTGCCCGAACCCTTTTGGTTCGCCGGGAAGCCCTTATTTTTGCCTAGGTGTGTCAACCTAGCGGGTCTTTGATTTTGCGCAGTATTTTTTCGACCATGTCCGTTCTCAGAAAGTGGGGAGTTGCCCATGTTAGAAGTATTTTGCCATGTCACCAGAAGATGTCTGACCGGGCAAGATTCGTTGTTGGAATGCCCCAAGTAACTCAGGTGGAGACTTGCCCCAGGCTGTTTGGCCTTTTGAGAGATTCTCCGAATCTTGACTGGATTGCCCCAGATGATAGACCATGGTCATGTCCGCCCCTTGATTGGAAGTGCTTTTGTTCACTAGGTATTCATCGTGCGAATTTCCCTGCTGTTCAAACAAAAAGTCATATGCAAACAAAGTTATGTTAAAAATGCAAAGCCTATGTCTGTCTTGAATATTTTGAAAATGCATTCTTTTTCATAAAACAAATGAATGTTTGTAACACGTGATGTCAACTCCGTATTTACCGTAGGCCTTCAGGAGTCAGGATACCTTTGTAACAGTATGCTTTCGAACTAACCCATGCTTCGGCTAGGACTTTTAAGGGTTATAACGTGGCCTGGTTCACGGTTTAAGAAACAAAGGATAAAGGCTCAAATTTTATTTGTACCCACCCGTTCTTCGTGATGTTCTTCAATCCTAAACTCAGCTGATCGTGCGTTAGACCTTATTTGAGTTTTTGCTCTGATGTTCCAATGATGGTTCAGATATTGATGATTTATTCTGAATAGGCAGTCATTTTTTGTTTTTGTTGAGGGTTTGTATGACCTCTTTTTTCCTTGAATTTGTTATCCCTGTTTTTTGCCTGAGCTGTTTCCTTTTTGGAATTACAGTCAGCGGGAGGCCCCAATTTTGTAAGTCTCCTTCATAGGTTTTGACTTAATGGGTTTTTATTTTGAGAAGTAATGACTGCCTGTCTTTATGATTGTTCGGAACCATCACTGTCTTTTGTTTCAGAAGGACTTCTTTTGATGCTATTCGTTATGCACTTGGATCAACTGAGAGACTACCCTGCCCCAGGTTATGATTAAGGGTTTTAAATTTCGAAAAGAAAAACTCCTACTTCTTTGGCTCAGAGGGGTTGACGAGGGATTATCTTCCTTATAACTCCAGTGTTTAGGGATTGAAACAATGCCTGTACCTCATCAGCGGGGTCTGTTCAAAAGCATACTGTAAGGATCGTGGTATCGTTTTCGTCATCCTCCCTCAAGAGGCTTAGAATTATTAATTGAGAGTTGACATCAGAAAAAATATGAAAATAATTTGCGTATAGTGAATACGAATATATTGGTTCAGAAATAGACATAAGCGATGCATTAATGGAATAACAATGTTTTAACATGAATAAATGTTTAAACGGTCAAAAGAAAGAAACACAGCTTGAACATTCGAATGAGCAAAAAGTTTCCTAGTCTCGGAGTTTGTCACTTCAACTGATGAGCCTTGGAGGAATGGTAGAAAAATTCAACCTGTCCATCTTGTGTGAACTCCACTGTCCCTTCATCGATCAGGTTCTGGATTTTGTTCCTCAGCTCCCAACATTCATTGATGTCATGCCCTGGGCTAGCAGAGTGGTAGGCACACCTCTTATTGGGGTCATAGGCAGGAGATGCGGTGTTGGGGTTCCGGGGATGAGCCTTTAATGTGATCAGATTCAACCTCAATAGGCGTTGCAAAGCTTGAAACAGCGACATGTTGAGCTGGGCGAATTGCCTCCTGGGCTTGTCTGGCTGAACTCGGCGAGGTTGGTGTTGAATTTGTGGCACTGGAGTCATTTGAGGAGCTTTCCCCTTATCCTCTTGTCTCGAGGATGATTGGATGATGAATGGCTTTTTACCCTCAGATGTTTGCCCCAGTAGGTTGCCCTGAAGCAGTTGGTTGAAGAGAAACCAGAGTTCCTCTTGTCTTTGAACTAGGCAGTGAATGATATTCCTCTGTCCCAGCATCTGGGCTTTCATAGCATCCATCTCTGCTTGTAGGTGTTCCAACTTTCCATCCTCAGCATTGCCCCTGGCGGAGGGCTCTGTGAGAAGTATCCTTAGCTCCTCCTCCCCCTTGGATAGATTCAGGAGGATTTCCCCGAACCGAGTCTCTTGAGCAAGAAAGTCCTGGTTGTCTTGTGGGCAAGCCATTGCTGAAATAAACAGCGAGAAGGGTGAGTGACCTGCAGAAGGGATACCTGTAATGCAATGATGTGTATGATATGCATGCAATGTTTTCAAGGACCTCGCAGGGTAAACAAGAAACTTGTTAGCATTGGAAACCGGTGACTTGACTGAAAGCACTTCATATTGTTGGGAGTCCTTCTTCAAGGGTCAAAGGCTCACCATATCCAGTGGGTCATAGCCCCTGACTTTAATCATCATGTCTGGTTTTGATTTCCAAACAACCTTGGTCAAGGGGACCTTCTTCAGGAGTCAGATCTCACCATATCAAGTGGGTCATAGCCTCTGACGACCTTAGCTGGAGGAAAATAAATCCTCTTTGCCCCTTGCTGGGCAGTTGGTTCATCATGACCTGCATCATAAGCCCTTGAGATCCTTGAAATGGGTTAGGATGTATGCAATGGTATGATGTCATGATGCACGGGGTAATGTAGGTAACCCTGTTATGAGTCCCAATTAAGGACTACGAACCCAAAACCTGCAAGAAACTTGATAAACTTGTTATGAGTCCTGGTTAAGGACTAAAACAAACCCTGCAAGAAATTTGGTTAACCCTGTCATGAGTCCTAGTTAAGGACTATAAACAAGACCTGCAAGAAATTAGTTCACCCTGTTATAAGTCCCAATTAAGGACTATGAACAGAACCTGCAAGACATTCGGTAAACTTTGTTATGAGTCCTAATTAAGGACTATAAACCAAACCTGCAAGAACTCAAGGGTTAGACAACAAGCATGCGAATAGTCAAGTACGAAGGCACACAAGTCACACAAAGAGCCCTTAGAGTTTAGGCCAGCATGGGGTCTAGGTATTACCCTTTTGAAGTTGGTGGGTTCATACCTGTCCTAATCAAAGTAACCGGGTTCTAAGGTTCCCAATATCACGGGATTGCTTTCATTGTTCATCGTTTCGATTTAGCCACTGAACTGGCGAC
The DNA here is from genome assembly GCA_948472305.1 of Vicia faba. NCBI lineage: Eukaryota > Viridiplantae > Streptophyta > Magnoliopsida > Fabales > Fabaceae > Vicia > Vicia faba. The sequence goes on from CATIWC010003680.1 coordinate 219,861, forward strand.
CGAAATATTCCAGGAAAGCAACCCTCAATTGAGCGTAGTATCGAGTATCAACCAACCTCGGACTGCACCAAAGTCAGTTATCTCACTACCCTAAAGAGGCCAAGATAGTTCAATTAAGGTTCCTAAGGTCTGTTGATGCTTCACGACACCACGCGGAGGCCCCGTACTCTCCTTGACTGAACTCAAGGGTTACCGGTACACACCAAAGTGCCACATCAACGTAGCAGACTGTTTCAACCGTGTCGGTATACCCCGCACAGTTCCCTCACAGCCTTGTTGCTACTTTCTAAGAAAGGTATCCCCCAGATCCGGGTGTAGGATCTATAGAACTCCCAAGCAACCCACAATTTAAAGCACACAAGGAAAACAATTGAAAACATAGTTATAAGCTAGCCCTAAGGTACACCTCACTTTATAAGATATCCCCAGCAGAGTCGCCAGTTCTGTGATCGGTGGATCTGGAACTGACTGTTTAACGCTGGTTCGCGAAATGTCGCGGAAGCAAGAGTCGCCACCGTCTTTTATTTTCTCCAAATGGAAAGGACAAAAGCACAGAAAAATTCCTTTTAGAGATTACTCTCGGTTCGGGAGGTAGGTTATAGAAAGGGAAGGTGTTAGCACCCTTTCTATCCATGGTTATCCATGGGCTCTTAGATACTTGCTCAATGTGTTTTCAAAATTGTTTTGTTTGCTTTTCAATGTGGGTTTAAAAAGTTTCTTTTGAAAAATTTCAGATCGACTCGTACGTCAGAGTGTTTGAAAAGTTTGCTTTGAAAGCTTTTGAAAAGTGTCGGTGTGAAAAGTCTTTTTGAGTTTGTCTTGAGATTAGAGCAAGTATCCTTGAGAACCTACCTACCCTAAGGAATTCGTCTGTGTAGATGTCCTTTGAAGTAGTGCCATCCCACCATTGAGAGGTAGGTAGCACCACCGTTGGAGGTGTTCGGGTCAATTCGATTTTTAGGGACATGGTGATCACCAGAGCAATGGGAAGACACCTTAGAAGCTACCCTCATGCCAGGTTCCCGGATCATGAGGACTTACTAAGACATCCTCTACTCGACGACCACCTTTCGAAAGGCAACAGTGAGGCGTACCCTAGGGGTGGTGTGTGCGATTCGTGTGTCATGTTTCATTTGATATTTGTCTTTTGTCATGTCATTGTGATCTACGCTTGATTTTAATTAAGACATTCATTCTTGCATGCTTTTTAACAATTAATATTTGCGGGAAATATAAATCTAAACTATTACAAATGGCGCGGGTCCACATCGCCAAAATAAACCGGACCCGATTTAGCGGAAAAATAAATAATGCGAAGAAATAAAGTGCGAAAAGTAAATTACATGGCTTAGGGACAATTACATAATTATAATTAAACGATAAAAAGTAAATGCGCAAAAGAAAATAATTAAAACAAAACTAGGGCGTTGGACCCTTTTGCAAATAATTAAAATTAATAAGGAAATTAAAATTAAAATATTTTTGTTATTTTGTGTTTTTTAGATTTAATGAAAAAGGAAATTAATTGAGATTAAATTAGACGGCAAACCCTAATTCTAATATTTTTATTTATTATAAAAAGAATTAAAATATGACCTAAATTAAACCTAATTCATTTATGTACAATTTAAATAGGAAAATAAATAAATAAATAAATATAATTATTATTGTTCTAAAAAAGGGGAAAAATATTAAAAGGAATAAAAAAATAGCAATTAACCTAATTCTACATTTTTTTGGATTTTTATTAAAAAGGATTTAAAATTGAAAACCTAATTACACTAAATAATCTACATTTTAATTTATTTATGAAAATAATTATTATAAAATAAATATTATATTTTTGTATTTTTCTGATTTTTTAGTGTTTTTATATTTTTTTGGTAAAAGAATTAATTAATTAAATTGAGATGACAAATTGAATAAAGTTGCAATAAAAAAAAAAAAATAAGATATAAACATAAATAAGAAAATGCAAACCAGGGCCATTAATCTTGAGTTTGTTGACTTTGTTTGGATCATGTGTGACACGTTGACCAGCCTCCATGGTATGCCTTCCATCTGAACCCTTGATCTGGATGCTTTGGACGCGTGGATAGTGATTGCTGGGTGCGTATGATAATCTTGCAATGGAGGTGCTGCACGTAATTGCTAACAGAAAAATAATATGGACATTTATTCAGACCTGGGGCTCGAACCCAGGTCTTGTACCTTGCAAACGAGGACACCTGCCACTGAAGCACTTTAGTTACGTTTAATATATAATAAACGGCAAATATTATAAGAAGAGAATGCTAATGCCCTTGGAATTTCGCGCGAAGTTTGAATCCACCTATCACACTTTGCCACGCAGTCTTCGTCCTCGTTCTTCCCTGAAACATAAGCATATGGCCACGGTTTTCTGGGCGTGGTCTAAAGCCGTTTTCAAAAAAATAGCGATTAGGTCATGTCCCAATATAAATTAGGCGCGATGGCATGTTCTTCTTCGTCTCTAAGCCCTGAATTCAACCATGGTATCCAGAAGTCCTAATTTTTCTTGTATTGGGAAACCCTCTTTTTGAATTCCTGAAACCCTAACAACCATTCATGGTAACTTCTCATATATGGCACAAAAACAAAATCGAACACGTTGGTTAGCTTTAGAACATCATGACAAACAATAATCCATAAAGAAAAATGCATGAGGATGCTTAAATCGTGCTATGCGAATTCAAAATTTTCTTGGTTCAGTTTGACTTTGTGATACCGTTTCAAGGGGTTTTGGTGGTTGTTTTGGGTTGGCACGCGTTCAGGACACTCCAATGAAGCTATTGAGATCAAAGTTAGGGCTTGAATCGTCCCCTAGAATGCTTTTCAGAATTGGCTTTTTTTTCTCCAAAATTTCAAGTTGTTAAGGGCTTCTTATGCGCAGCTTTTAGTCTTGTAGCATTAGGTTTACATTCTAGTACTTGTAAGGAATGATTTAGGTTAAGAAAGTTGCATAAAATCCATGGTATTCAATGTTTGAATATTTGATTTTGTTAAGAATCTTTTTGCATCTTTTTCTCATGTATTTTGTGCAAATCATATCCAATTCAATCCAATTCTTCCCAATCAGCATGTGCACGAATTATAGAAGCCAAATCATGCATAAAAAGATTTTTTTAGGTTAGGTTTATATTTTTCATGTATTAAAATGATTTAAATGAATATAAATTAATATAAATTCAAATAAATAATTAAAAAATATGAGAATATTTCCCTTTGGGCCTAATGGTCGTGCATAGGCTTGGCATGAAGAAACTTGGAAGAAAAATGGGCCCATTTGCATTTTTAGGCCTTTTGCATCAATGTTGACTTTCAAAAATTTCCAAAAATTTCCCAACTTCCACAAGGCATAACTTGGTCAATTTTTAAGCTTTTCACATGTTCTTGGACATTTTGGAAAGGTCTTTGAGTCCTTTAACCAATGCCTTTGGTCCCATGTCATTTTGATTTACCAATCTCAAGTTATGGCCTTTGACTTAAAGTCACTTTTTGTTGACTTTTGAAAATGACCTATAATGTTGAAATTGATAACTTTTTGTGAGAGCATTTCTTGGACTTGGGACATGAAGATGAATTGTAGGAAATGTCTTTCTCTTCAAAATGAGCTTTGGATGGAATTTTTCTGATAATCCATGTGAAAGTTATGCCCTAGTCAATTTCAGTTGACTTTTTCAGCTGTCCAAATATAGCAACTTTTGCATCTTTGATGATTTCTGAGCCAAATTTTGAGAATCATGATCAAGCATTGATCAAATGATGTTTGTGGCTTCAAAATGATATGTTGACCAAAAATTTGAACTTTTGACTGCCAAATGACCATTTTGCCCCTACAGTTGACTGTAGTGCAATCTAGGGTTTTGACTGTGCAATTTTGAGCTGAATGTCTTGAAACTTGACATGAGGATGCCTGACCACATTTGTAGGCATATGAGACTTGATTGGGCCTTTGAAAAGTTCATTTGCTTGACCAGAACTCAAACCCTAGTTTTGACTGTCTAGGAGACAGTTGAGTTGCACAACCCTGGGGGAATTTTGTGACCTTGATTTTGACAATTCTTGATGAATATGGGAGGGCAAATTTTGGGGTACAACAAACTTGAAATCTTTTGAACCATGTAATTAGGTCAAGATCATGCCATTGAACTCTTGAAATCTTGTTTGAACTCAATTGGTCATTGGCTAGGTTAAAAATCAGAAATTGCCCTTTCTCAGTTAAAACCCCAATTTTGACCATTTTGCCCTTTTGATGATTTGATCAAATTTCTTGAGGAGTTGTGATCCAAACTTGATAAAATGGTACATATGAGTCTAAAATGTTGATGTGGATCAAAAATTATGAAGTTTGACTGTAAATTGGCCATGGTTGACTTTTTCCTCAATACAGCTGATTTTTAGGTCAACTGTCCAATTGACTGATCAAAAATGTGGTTCAAGGCTTGAAACCTAACATGAGCAATCTTAGGGGTCAAAGATAGTGTATGAAAGTCACATGAAGCAATGGTGGTCCAAAAATCCTTGTGCAAACTCAAACCCTAATTGGGGTTATCAGTGCAAGATGAGATGTCCTGAGCTGAGTAAACCCTAATCTTGTCTTGAGTCCAAGAAGTCTTGTGAGAAAAATCTTGATAAATGAGAGGGAAAATTTTGGGGTACAACAACATCTGATCGACTTTCACCTTGATCTTCATCCCCTTTAGTGTTGTATACAAAGGAAATGCTCTTGTTCTTCTTTTCAGGTCTATCACTTATAGAAATCTTAAAGTTTTACAAGGAACCAATGAACTCATCAACTTTCATGGTGCTTGAATCTTGAGCTTCTTCAATAGGTGTTACTTCATGTAAAACTTCTTGGGAAAAGATTTGAGGATTTTTTGATCAACTTATCTTCTGACATATTATCTCCCAAGGCAAATGAGTTGTTGGCAATGTCACAAAGTTTGATATTAAAATCAGATATGGTTTCATCTTCCATAATTCTTAGATTTTAAAACTTAGTTGTGAGGAGTTTTAACCTTGAAATTGCACTTTGGATGTTCCTTCATGAGTAGTCTTGAGAATCTCTCAAACCTCTTTAGCTTCAGTACTTGCATTAATTAGTTTGAACATGTTCTTGTCAACACCGTTGAATATAACATTCAAGGCTTTGTCATTTCCAAGAGCTTCATATATTCATCTTTGGACCAACCAACGTCATGTTTTAGTATTGTGGTACCATCTTGAGAAGTGATCACAGGTGATTTCCAACCTTTATCGACAACATTCCATTTTTTTTGTCTATGAATTTAAGAAAAGAAGTTGTCTTAGCTTTCCAATAGTTATAATTGGTGCTATCTAAAATAGGTGGTCTATTAACATACCCTCCATCCTTAGTGATGTCCATTTTAATAGAAAAATCTTCCCTAGATCTCACCTAAACAAAACTTGGTGCCTGCTCTGTTGCCAATTGAAATTTTGTTCCTCATGGGACAAATTTTGGTCCAGATGTATGGGACAACTTTAAAGGTGTGAGAAACACAAGAAATGGGGGGTTTTAATTGGGTTGCACCAAATATAATCTTTTCGCAACTCAAACATAAAGCTAACAAGTAAATAAAATAAATGAACATAATTTTTTTTCTTGGTTCACTGTTAACTAAGTTACTCCAGTCCACCTTGCAAGGTGATTTTCCTTATCCATAAGGACTTAATTCACTGATTACAAACAACCACAATAAGTTTGATCAACCTTGTTAACAACCACAAGAAGTCTATAGATCCTTATTGCCAATCCATAATAACCGCAACCAAAGTCTTCTTGAGAATCCAGACTACACCTAGTCTCTCAAGGAACCTATCAATTATTGTTGATTACAAAGATGTGTATAAAAAGAAGCTTCTAACAAGCAGATTACAAAATGTTAGTGTACAACAACATAAAAGTGTTGATATCAATATATGAACAAACTCTCATTGCTAATATAGAAAACTATACAAAGAATATCTTAAAAGAGTTTGTGCAGCTCTTTAGTGTGGTTTTGTAGAACCAAGAGTTATCTTTCCAAGTCCCCCTTTTATAGATGAAAAAAAGATTCGTCAGAAGGTAGAATAGGAAACATAAAACCATTTTTTTGTCCCCAGCTATCATGGTGGGAATGGTAGACAACATATTACAAAAGAACTGTCTTTACGCCACCCTAGCAGAGTAGTGGTCACAGTGTACTTTGTACTTTTATACTCACCATCTCACACAAACAAGTCTTGATCTTTATCTTCTATTTCTTCAGAGGCTTCTGATGTATGTTGATGAAGCATGCTGTAGAAGGATCAAAACTTGAATCTTCTTTGCCTAAGTCTTTAGAGTCTATAGAACTTTTTCAAAAAAAACCTTTGTCTTCAGAGTCTTCAGCAATTGGTCTTCAAAAGTAATGTCTTCAGATCTTCATAACTTGTTTAGTAGAACCTTGTCTTCAACATATTCAGAACTTGGGACAACAGAAGAAAAGCTTTAGCAGACCTCAAAAGCTTCTTTATAAAGTCACTATCAGAATCTCTTGAACTAACGTTCCTTAGAACCGTTGCAGAAGAAGCATTTCACAATCTTGAATTAACTTTGTAACACGCAAAAGGTATTCTTCCAAAGTGTTGAGTTTAGAACCTGATGACGTTACACACCTTTTACCAGAGCCAACACCTATTTAGAAAAAGCTACACACTAGACAAAAACCATTAGCTAAACAATTGTTCTATAAGATACCATGTAAAGTTATCATCAAAACATAAGGTCAGATGCATAACCAATCTTATTATTACAATCTCCCTCTTTTTGATGAAGACAAAACCATGTATTTTGGTAAAACAATTCATACAGGGTAATCACCATAGAACACAAATTCAGAAAAACTAACCAGATCCCCCTTAATCTGTAATAACCAAAATTCATTTATGCTTGTTCAGAGTCTCCCTCTGAGCCCAAGACTCTCAATTTTTTTTTGCAGTACAGAAGTTAAAATAGAGAAGGAATACTTCCCCATTGACATCTCATCAGAGTCTGACTAGAACTTCCTGGTCTTCATCTTAGAACCTGGCTTACTATTAGAACACGATGAAGTATCAGAACCTGTTTAGTAATTATCTTGATGCCTTGCATCAAACATCAGAAATAATTCACTGGTTCTTCCAAAAACTTGATCATGCCACCAGAAGGTGCAAAAGAATTATGTCATCAGAAGGTTCAACACCTGAACCGTTGCCTAAACGACCATGTATATGATCATGTCTCAGACCATGTCTTAGACCGTGTCTCAGACCATGTCTCAGACCATGTCTTCTGGTCAGGGGCGCCATCAAATGCGGACTCTTCCCGACCACTCTCAGGAAGGGAGCGATGGCATGGTACAAAAACTTGCCCGACAAATCCATCACCTCATGGAAACAACTTGGGAGAATGTTTTCAAGGAATTTTACTGCCTCCCGCCGACACCATAAATCAGAAGCTTCGCTCGAAGTGGTCATACAGGGCAGGGACAAGTCTCTGCATGCATACATTGAACATTTCAACAAAGAAGCGGTCCAGGTCCCGACAATGGACAATATGAAGAAGTACCTACTCGAGCGCGGGCTCCATACCCACAATGACTTTGCCAAGGCTGTGGGCATAGAAACACCAGCCACCCTCGATTCCCTTCTCCTAAAGGCCCATGCGTACATATAGTATGAGGAGAAGGAAGTGGCCAACAGCGTCCGGGAATCCAAGCATAGAGAGAGTGCCAAATCCTCAAAGAATGATGAACCTTCGACATCCCGTCTGGGGGAGAAGAAACGGGAGGAGAGGTCCAGTGATCCTAAATACTACAAGGGGCTGGCCGATCGTTTCCACGACTACACCCCCTGACAACCTCAATGGAGCATATTCTTTCCAAATTCGCTAATTCTGAATTCAAGCAAGCCAGGGTGCGCTTCCCCCGACAAATGCTGTCAGATCCAGGAACCGACAAGAGAAAGTATTGCAGGTTCTACAAGAGTCATGGTCATAACACAGAGGATTGCATTCACCTCAAGGATGAAATCGAAATACTAATCAGAGACAGGAACCTCAAGCAGTATAAGAAAAAAGAGGCCACCCGTGACGAAGCACCAGAGACCAAGAATGTCGAAGAAGGGAAGAAATCCCCCAACCTCGACACTAATCTGGTCACCTTGAGCATTTCATGGATGGAAGACTTCTACTTTCCAGACATGGAGAATGTCCCCTTGTATTTTCTCCACCCATAGTCCGTGGGAATCCTTCCCCGCAACCATGGTCATTTCCGACGGAGGGTTCAACAGGAATACAGTCGGATCAGTGAAGAGAAGGTTTGACCAACTCATCGAGGCCAACTCTGAGATGGACGCCAAGCTCGACAAGTTCCAAGGAAGATCTCACCCCTCGAATTCTACAGGGAAGAGTTACCGGGAGGAGCCCCAAATTCGAGCATACCACTACTCGTGAGAGCTCGAATGGCTAACTTTGACGTGCGTCGCATTTTGGTCGACCAAGGAAGTTCGATGGACATCATGTATGCCCAACTGTTCAACACTTTGCAGCTAAATGAGAGCCACCTGACCCTTTACATGGGCTCTAATCTTCAAGGTTTTAATGGGGCCAGCACGAAGCCATGGGGGTACGTAGAGCTGATTGTCACTTTTGGGAGGGGGATAACGGCCAGGGCCATCAAGACCCAATTCTTGGTGGTAGATTGCCCGTCTCTCTACCAATGTATCTTCGGGAGACCCACTCTTGCCAAGCTCATCGCGGTCCCCTCCACCGTTCATCTCAAGATGAAATACTACACGACCGAAGGTTTGATTACCATTCTTTACGGGGACATCAAAGTATCCAGGAGGTGCTTCGAAGCTTCTACGGAGGGCCTCAGCTCCATCAACGCCCAACCTCGAACGACCACTAGAGCCATACTGCCCTCTAGCTCCGAGGAATCCAGGCCGCCGCCGAGGGTTAACACCATTGACCTCGACAATCACTTCTCCATGGAGGACATGGTCAAGCACAAGAAGAAGGGGGAGGAGCCTATGGTCGAATACAAAGGGTCAACCTCCTCTGCTGGCCATAACAAGCTCTCGAGTCACGCGCAGCCTATCCCGGACGACGACTTCGAGCTGGTTCCCCTCGGAGAAGACTCCACAAAAGGAGTAAAGATCGGAGCGGACCTCTCCGACCTGGGAAAAAGGCAATTCAAAGCTTGCCTGCGGGAAAATGTTGATCTCTTTGCCTCGAGTGCAAACGAGATTCCCGGTTTAGACCTTGAGGTTGCATGCCATCACCTAACCATTGATCCCACCATCAAGGGGATCACGTAGCACAGAAGAAAGCAGTCGACCGAGAAGTCAAAGGCTGTTGAATTAGCTGTAAAAGACCTCCTAGAGGCAAATTTTATTTCAGAAGCCCAGTACACAACCTAGCTCTCAAATGTAGTCCTCGTTAAAAAATCTAATGGAAAATGGCGAATGTGAATTGACTATACTGATCTCAATCGGGCTTGACCAAAAGATGCTTATCCCCTCCCCAATATTGATAAACGACAATTCGGCCGATTTTAAACTGTTATCTTTCATGGATGCATACTCTGGTTACAACCAGATTCCGATGGCAAAATGGACAAAAAATATACCGCTTTCATGACCAAGTCGGGCAATTATTACTACAACATAATGCCCTTCGGCCTGAAAAACATGGGCGCTACCTACCAACGCATGATGAACAAAGTCTTTTACAACGAAATAGGCGACATGCTCAAAGTCTATATGGACGAAATGATCCTCAAGTCCATCGAAGAGCTCGACCATGCCACCAATTTGAAAAAGGAGTTCGAGCAAGCCTGAAAGTGCCGAATGCGATTCAACCCGGAAAAATGCACCTTCGGTGTATGGGCAGGAAAGTTCCTCGAATTCTATCTGACCGAATGGGGCATCGAGGCCAACCCCGAAAAATGTTAGGCCTTATCCGAATTTCTGACACCCATCTCGAAGAAATCCATCCAGATCTTAAACGGCATGCTCACTTCTCTTTCCCGATTCGTGGTAAAATCCGCCTAACACGCACTCCCCTTGTTCAAACTCCTGCGCAAGGAAGCCACCTTCGAGTGGACGCCCGAATGCGAGTGAGCCCTCGCCCATTTGAAAAGAGCATTCTCACATCCACCCGTCTTATCTCGGCTCGGGAAAGACGAAGTCCTATACTTTTATCTAGCTATCGCCTCTGAGGCAATAAGCGCGACACTAATAAGGGAAACCCCTGAGGGACAAAGACCGATTTATTTTACGAGCAAGGCTCTGTAGGGCCCGGAAGCGAGATATCAACAGATCAAGAAAGTAGCCCTGACCCTCGTTAACTCTGCGAGGAATCTAAGACACTACTTCATGGCCCATACCATAGTGGTCCGGACAGATCAACCAATAAAATAGTTGCTCGAAAGGCTAGACATGGCTGGTAAAATGCTGAAATGGTCTATGGAATTCTCTGAATTTGATATCCAATATGAAAGCAGGAAATCCCTTAAGGCTCAAGCCTTGTCCGACTTTGTAGCATAAATGACCTTGCCCAGAGATCCGAAAGGCTTGCGCCGCTGGATGATCTTCGTCGACGGCGCCTCCAATGCGACCGAAAGCGGTGCAGGCATCATACTAGAGAACAAGGAAGGGACCCTGGTCGAATCTTTCCTTGCCCTATCTTTTCCGACCTCCAAAAATCAAGCCAAATACGAGGCATTTCTCGCGGGCTTACGACTAGCCGAAGATCTGGGAGCCGAGGAAGTAAAAATCTTCACCGACTCTCAGTTGGTCGCCTCGCAAGTCCGGGTTGAATATCAGGTCAAAAACGACCAACTCGCCAAATATTGGGCCCTGGTTTAGGAGGCAAAGAAGAAATTCAGGTCTGTGGACGTTCAACACGTTCCCCGCGAGCACAATGCCCGCGCAGACTTTTTATCCAAATTGGCGAGCATAAAGAAGAAGGGAGGAAATAAATTTGTAATACAAGAGGTACTTCTTCGGCCGAGCACCCAGAAACTATCTGCCACCCTAGGAGTATTCGCCATTGGGGACAGTGATTGCTGGATGACCCCTATACACAACTACCTTATTAAAGGCGAACTCCCTAACAACCCGAAAGAGTCGGTCGTTATCAGAAAAAGGGCCTGCTCATACATTTTAGTCGAGGGCAAACTTTACAGAAGAGGATTTTCCATCCCACTCCTCAAGTGTGTTAATCGAAATACAGCGGAATGCATACTACTCGAAATCTACGAGGGTATCGGCAGTCAGCATCTAGGAAGAAGATCCCTCGCGAGGAAAGCCTTGTGGGCGGGATACTATTGGCCCACCATGCAGCACGATGCAAGAGAACACGTGAAGAAATGAGATAAATGCCAAAGACACGGGGACATGCATTTAGCTACTCCTAGCAAGCTCAAATCCCACTCCTCTTCCTGGCCCTTCGCCTGGTGGAAACTATACCTACTTGGCCCGTTTGTGGTCGGAACCAATTAGAACAAATATCTGATAGTAGCGGTCGTCTACTTCACCAAGTGGATAGAAGCCGAAGCTGAAGCCAAAATCACTGCCCAAAACGTCCTTCGCTTCTACAAAAGAAATATTCTGGCTCATTTTGGCATCCCACAAGTGATAGTCATCGACAACGAGACCCAGTTCAAGGACCACACCTTTCATGAATTCGTCACTAAACTTGGAACGACCTAACATTTTTCCTCCGTCGAGCACCCCCAAACCAATGGCAAGGCCGAGGCTGCTAACAAGGTGATACTCAGAGGCCTCAAGAGAAGGTTGGAAGAAACCAAGAAATGATGGGTCGAAGAGCTACACAACATGCTCTGGGCCTATCGAACAACCACTCACCCGTCTACTGGGGAGTCTCCATTCTGGTTAGCATATGGGACATATGTTGTTATCCCCGTAGAAATCGAGGAACCTTCCAGACGGACCGAGGCACTTCTCGACGAGGAGATGAATGACGTCGTCCTCAGAGAAGAAATGGATCTGGTGGAAGAAATCAGAACAGGAGTGGCCCCGCGAGAGGCCTCGCTTAAACAAAAAAAATAGCCATACGCTACGATGCCAAGGTGATACATCGAGAGTTTGAGGTCGACAACCTTGTCTTGAAGAGAAATCGCAAAGAATCTCATGAGGAAAAGCTCACAGCGAACTGGGAAGGTCCTTATCGCGTCTACGCCAAAATGGGAACCGGAGCGTATTACTTGGAGAACTTACAAGGGGAACAACTCGTTCGATCATGGAACACTGAAAAGCTAAAACAATACTACAATTAAAAACACTGAGAAGTTGGCAGGTTCGGTCGACAAGTCAGACTCGCCTGAGCCCGACCCCGCGTATGCACCTAGGCACAAGCATAGCACCCAAAGTATTTAGAAGGGGCGACGCTCCGCTCTGTTCACGAGGATACCCTTAGCCCGACGTGGATAACTCGATCGAGCTCCACATTCTTTGTACCACGACAGTAGAACGCCCAACTCGCAACGGGAAGTTCGCATCGCCGAACCCGGGTCCCTCGAAATGAGACCTGGATTCCGGCCCTCGCACGGCATTCACCCTGAAAGTTTGATCGGTTCCCCCATACCGACGAACATACAAAACAAGCATATCCCCGATACAAACTCTACAAAATATAAAAGTCCTAATCGGGCTAACTTGTCAACGATTATGCAAATAACATAAATTAAATATTCAAAGCAAAACAATCAATGGCCAGAAAATAAATAAAGCAACCACTTGGGCCGAAATTGTGCCAATATTACATAAACGGGCAACATCCTGGGAAATAACAAATATTATGAAAATAGCACGCAGGCTGAAACAAATGCACAATCACCCATCTATTTCTTCTTCGAAGATAGGCAACAATCGAGCAGGATCCCCAACCAGTTGATCGATAATATCCCTCAGGTAGTCGGGGACCAGAATCTATCTGTCAGCTACATAGTAGTTAACCCCCATGCGCGAAGTATTGAGCTTAAAACTGGGATTCAACACACGCATTTAATTCACTATGTTATCGAAGCTCCCCTTATAAGCGACCTAAGAATCGTCTAATGCAAGCTGGAATCGAGCTACTAACTCGACCTGAGTCTTCAGGTCCTTGGTATCCTTTGGCTCGTCCACAACGGGTGCAAGCTCGGCAGTCAAGGCCGCCACCTTCCCCTAGAGACTCTCATTCTTGAGCATAAGAGTGCCGCGCTCCTCGGATAATTTCCCCGACTCTGCCTCAGCCAACTTTAGGGCTTTGTGTTTATTGACCAAGGCCTTCTCGGTCGCCACCAACTTGGCTCAGAGGTTCTTAATTTCCATCTCCTGGGATGAACTCCCCTCGGTGTAAACGACGGACATCTCAGGGATCTACATTAAACCACCCGCGTCTTGGGTAAGCGTCACCCTCTTTTCCGGACGACTCGTTCCCTCGAGAAGGAGAGATTCAACCCTAGGAAGACGAAGAGTCGTGCTCTCGAAAAAATACCTTTCCAACTAGCAAGGAGGCAGATTATAAGTCCATTTTCCCATCTCCTTGATAAGGTCAACGCTCCCTACGGGTCGAGGCCTCTTCGCCTTCGAGGAAACAGTAGATGGAGACAAAGAACTTATGGTCATAGTCGAGGACGATCCACCTAATCCAGGTGCAGGAACTGGCCCTGCGCTAGTCTGTGCATCCTTCTTGGACTTTCTCGCCCGAGTAGCAAGTGTCTTGGCCAGATGTTCCTGAGCAGGATTCATATTTTATGCAAAATAAAAAAAGAGAAGAGTTAGTAAAAAGATGGGTCAAACAAACGAAGACCACTTACTAGAAAAAGAAAATGTGTACCCAGATATCTAATGGGATCCTTTCTCCCAAGGAGCTCCCGGACGTTTATGAGACCCGGATCGAACACGGGCTCCCCATTTCTATCCAGCAGTGGCCTACCTCCCCGGCCAACTCGCTAGACCGGAGCAATTCGATCTACAAACGAGGTCAGAGTGGTGAAGCTCGATAGGTCCTCAACCCCAAACTCCCTCTCTCTCCAGACATATGAGCCCAACACCTTCTCGAAATGTCTGCTGGCCCATTTGAACGGGAACTTGGCGACCAGCATTGCGGTAGGCTCCCCCAGCTCATTTATACAAGGAGTCCCATCCTCGTTGAGCAACGACCGACTCCTAAAAACATTTAGCAACGCCTTCATCGAGGTGGGCTGCACCAAGATGTACTTGTCCTTAAAATGGTGCATGGACTCCAAGTAGGCCTTAAACAAATTCTCGTTGCCCTGTTTGAGGGAGATCCATCCCCACCGCCCGTCAGTCCTGCTCCTATGGATATGAAAACAATAGTATCGTGGCTCTTATCTTCAGATAGTCGCACATTATCTGGAACGGTCGTACGAACGCAATCCCGTTCGGGTGCAACTGGGAGGAAGCCACGTGCAGATGCCGGAAAACGGCCACTTCAAAGTCAGAAAAAGGAAGGTGGAGACCCATCTCCCGGAAGACTATATCATACATAGGAATATGCCTCCTATCATATCTCGAGCAGATATTGTTGTCCTTTCCGGGGATATACAACGACCACTCCTCTCGGGCCCCCTCCTCGTGGGTGTAAACATCGGTGAAAACGTCTTCCCCATACTCATAAAAATATGACCGCCACTCCCAAGGGTCTTTCCCTACCCAATATCGAGGATCCTCATCATCTCGAGGAGGAAACAGGCTGCCCCGAGCTGAAGAGGTCGCCCCTATGTCGGGTTCCCCCATCTGTTGATCCATCTGGTTCTACTGCTCCCCGGAGATTTCCAATATGCTCAACGAGTTACCACTAGTCTCGCTCAAAGAGCTTCTGGAGGATTCTATAGACTCGGTCAAAATGACAACATGTGCGTTGTTACCCATAGCACCTGAAAAGCAGAGGAAAAAGATGAGCTCGACATCAAAGCCGGAACCACTCTTCCACCTCTAGACAAGTGAAAGGGTGCTGGGAGACGAGGATTATATCCCCGACCTGAACCCTCACTGAGATACACTAACGGGCAAAAAAATGCGGGAGAAAGTCCTAATCCCTCACTAATGCACACTAACGGGTTGGAATCGCAGAAAAAACCCAGAAATCCCCTGAGGTATTCTAACGGGCACAAATTGCAGAAAATCTCAATTTGTGGAGATAATGTTATTGAAATAACTCTGTGGGGATATCTCAAATGCATTCAAGGAGATGCTTGTCACTATTTTTAAACATACATTTGCCAAAAGCTTAATTATATTCATATGCATATTGTGATACGGTGGCCAGAACCAGACTGTTTTGAAATGCTGGTTTGCGTTTTGCGTTTGTGTTCGCAAAATGTCGCGGTAAGCAAGAGTCACCACCGAGTTTTATTTTATCTAACTAGAAAGGAAAAAAGCACAGAAAAATTCCATTTTTCGAGATTTTGAGTACGGGGGGTAGATTATAGAAAGGGAAGGTATTAGCACCCTTTCTATCCGTGGTTTTCCACGGGCTCTTAGGTACTTGCTCGTCATTTTCAAAATTGCTTGTGTGTGTTTGATTTGAAAAAGTTTTTGTTTTACTTCTATTTAACCCTTGCTTCTGTCTTCAAGAGTGTTACGAAGTGTTTCAGAAATATTTGGAAGTCTATCGACATACCCATAAAACTCAACAATACCGTAGATACTTCTAAGAACTTCATGAGAAATAATTTCAGAAGGATCAAGAACAATTGATACCGCAACTTCAGGAGACATATTTGGTGGTAATTTCTTTAAAAGACATTCTTCCAAATGGATGAGAAGAGTTATTGGTCCATCTACAGTTGCGAACATGTATCCATCTTATATGTCAGGTTCATAATAAGGTGTAGATCTTGTCATAAAATCTTCTTGAGGGAGAATGACTGAAGAAAGGATAGACTTCAAATCTCTTCCATCAAACAAATTCCCAGATCAAAGAGTTAGATATTCCATCATATTTGTACTTCAGAGATAATCTACCAAACCACATTTACTAAGAAAAATTGTAATAAGTCTTCCCCAGAGGTATCCAATTGGTAGGTTCTTTCACATCAAGTTTAGAGCTTTCGAGCACATTTCTTAAATAATTAAAAGTACAAAAGGGAGATTAACCTTTTTCTCACACTCTAGATTGTACAACATCTCTTTCACATCATAATTGATTTTGGGTAATATGTTGGTAGAAGGCTTTTTGTAAATGCATTTTAGAATGATTTTGGCCCAAATATTGAGATGCGGTAGAAGATCTTTAACCATTGTAGAACTCTTATTGTTCCTAAAGATCTTTGAAGCAACATATTTTGCCTTCTCATACTGGTGTTCATATCATCCAGGCTGCAACATTTCAAACCAGTCCCATCATGATTAAGTAATTGAGCAATGGATTCTCAGTAAACCTTACTTCCATTCCAACCACGTTCACTGAAATACCCTGACTTGATTCCTTCCATTACCCAAAACTGCTTTACTAAATCTGGGAGATTGAGACCTTTGAGGATTTCAAAGAAGATTTCCCAGTCTTGAGTAAGCACATCTCTAGAAAGATCAAAACCATTTTCCTTGAGATTTTAAATTTCACTAATAACTCAGTAAGAACCACGACCTGAGACACATGAATGAAGCATTGAAGTTAAGGAAAATTATTATTCACTTATTCTTGTTGAGAGGATGAAGGCCCATGTTGTTGTAGATGTTATTTTTGAGTGGCGGTTTATAGTTGATGAGCAACCATTATCAAATATGAACAACCATGAAATAATCTGAACACATGGTTTTAGGGTTTTGAAATTTTTAGAGCTTGAGAAAGTAAAAATATGGGAGATATGTAGCGAAAGTGTGTGAAGTAGAGTGAGTGAATTTATAAATAGTTTTTGCAGTGATTATAAAAACTTTGAATAATGCAAAAATATGAAAGGTAAAGCGATGTGATTTATTATTTAATCCCAAGATTATATCGATTCTCAATGTGTCACATCAAGTGCTTAGGCGTGGTTCAAAAAAGACAATTGTCTTATTTTGAATCACCAACCATTCACTTTCTTGATAACTCATTTAATGAAGTAATCTCTTCAGTTTCCAACGGGCAGAGGTATCCTCAAGAGAATATTTTGACCATGGATACTTCTAATATATAAGAACTTCACTTAGTCTGAAGTATCACATCCCATAAGCCAACAAAAAGAACAATATGTACCTCAGAAGTCCATACATCATTCAGGAAGGCTGCATGCTGAGAGCACATCTTTTCCATACAAGCCATAACTTTATGAGAAGTGATTGTGTTCTTCTTGAATAGTTAGAATCAGATCTTTTTCCAAAAGCGCTTCATCAATAAATATAGGTTCTATCAGGGACACAAAACCCAGAAGTGTCGCTGTAACGTGGTGGGAGAACTGACTTGGTTGTTTTGCGTTTGATCGCAATTATGCAGATAGCAAGAGTCGCCACCGACTTTTCTTTTATCCAAAAGGAAAAACTGAAAAGAACAAGAAAGTTGTGATACGGTGGGAAGAACTGACTGTTTTTGAAATGCTGGTTTGCGTTTGTTTTTGCAAAATGTCGCGGTAAGCAAGAGTCGCCACTGACTTTTATTTTTTCCAACAAGGAAAGAAAAAAGCACAGAAAAATTCCTTTTTCGAGATATTTCTCGGGTTCGGGGGGGGGGGGGGGGGAGATTATAGAAAGGGAAGGTATTCACACCCTTTCTATCTGTGGTTATCCACGGGCTCTTAGGTACTTTCTCAATTGTTTTCAAAATCGTTTTCTTTGTGTTTGTGGGTTTGAAAAAGTTTTTGTTTGAAAACTTCGATTTAACTCTTGCTTCTGTCCTCCAGAGTGTAATGAAGTGTTTGGAAAACTTTGTTCTAAAAGGAGTGTAAGTGTGAAAAAGGTTTTGTTTTTTTTGAAAAAAAGAAAGTATCTAAGAACCATCTACCTACTCGAAAAAAATATCCGTTCTATGCTAATGTCCTTTAGACAATGCTATCCCACTATGAATGAGTAGGTAGCACCGTCATTGGAATTTGAGGGTCAATTTGAATGCGGGACATACGGTCACTAAAGCAATGTTAGGACGCCTTAGCGGTAACCCTAATGTCTTAGATCATTTGTTTGAGGCAACAATATCCGAGACAACCATTTCAAGGCGACTATGATCTTTTAGACAAGAGGGCGACCTCTAAAACGACCTATACTCAATGACCGTTTATGAAGGCAACCAAGTGGGGTGTACCCTAAGAGTGCGCATGTGCGAGTGTGTCGTTTTCAGTTATTTTTATCTTTGCACATGTTAAGGGTGATATAATTTGATTTTGAGATTAACATTCAGTTTTTTCATGCAAACCCTATTATCAAACATCTAGAAGTTATAATTTGCAGAGATTAAAGGTGCGGTAATTAAAATTACAAGGCGTCGGGTATTTACATCGCCAAAGACAAACCCTTTGAAAAATAAAATAAAGCGGTAAAAATAATTAAATGTCCTATTTAACTATTACAATTCGTAAGCAGATACATAATTGGGTAAAAATAAATAAAGCGCGCGGGCGATTAAATCGAGTGCGAAATTTAGGGTTTTGACCCTTTTGAAAGAAGATGGTTTTTTTGGTTTGTTGTTTTTTATTTTAAGAAAGAAATTAATCCTAAGTTAAATAACTAAATTAAATAAAATAAATTAATTAAATGAAAAAATAAATTATTTTTGGAGTTTTTGATTATTTAAGAAAGAAATTAAAAATAATTAAATTAGTGGTTAATACCTAATTAAATCTAATTAATTATTTATTTGCAAAATAGGTTAAAGTTTTGTAGAATTAAAAACTTAAATTAATTAGTGTGTAATTATTAATAAAATAAAAGTTTTAAAATTTGATTGGATAAAAAAATTATTTTTTGTGATTTTAATTAAAAAATAGAATTTTGTTATTGGTTAAAAAATTAATTAAATAAAATAAAACAATTAAATTAAATAAAACAAAATAAATAAAAGAGAGAGGAGTTGGGCCCGATTAGGAGGTGCAAAGAGCAATTTGTAGGCCCATTAGAAGCTGGCCCTTTTGACCTTTTGGATCTGGTTCACACACGTTGACTGGCAACTTGGTGGACCTCCAATTACTGACCACTAGATCTGGCTCTTGGCTATCTGACGCTTGGATGGATGAGGGAGTATGGTATAGTCCAGACCTGAGAGCGCATGTGATTATCTGAAAAACAATGAGAAAACACAAATTGCGGGAGGCAGGGATCGAACCCCTGACCTCCATCCCTGGAACGCCTTAAGACCTTGAGTGGCTACCACTGCATCACATTGCTTTGTTTGTTATCAAAATAATAACTCAATATAATATATAGAAAATAATTCCAATGCCAGAAAAATAAAATAAAAAGCGCGTAACGTTTGAGCGGGCCAATAGATGGATGCCACGCATCATCCCTGACCTCCCGTCTATGGCTAAAAGGTCAATCACCTATACCAACAGACAAAAGTTCGTAGCTATAAGCAGGTCCATCTCCAAAATGCTGTACAGGCCACAAAAATGATTTTTAAGGGCATGGTCGTGTTCGTCTCAACCTCCCGGTCACAACCATGCCTTTCATGGAGGTCAATTGTACCTGAAACAAAAATGCCCAAAAACACGAACCAAACCCTAACAATGGTGGTTCTCCGTATAAGCTAGATAAATGCAATTGAATATTATGAAAAGCTTGCAAATGTTCTTGTGATCATAAATATGCCATTAGTTTTCTCAAATGATGCCAGAATAATTCAAATCGATTTCAAGAACAGGGGTGAGTTGTGTGAGACTTACAGCGTGTATGGGGGCCTGAGGGTGCGTGATTTGGATCGAGTTAGCTTGTGTGAATGGCCAGGAATCGATTGGGACAACTCTCGCGTCCTGAAAGTGCCTCTAACCTGGATTTTAATTTCCAACTTTTTTGTGATTTTTGCAAAGTCAGTTCTGCCTCTACCAATGCTCTCCAACCCTTGTTTTCGTGGCTTCAGCTTGCTTAAGTATTCAACATTGCATTAGGTTTACAAACTTGGTCCAAATCTTACCACATTGATGTTTGGATATTTGATTTGATCTCCATTTATAAACTTGTCAAATTTGCTTAATTTCAATCTTTTTGCACATGATTCACTTGATACGAATTTTATGATGATAATAACTGTACTTGGAGCCTGAAATAGCCAAAAAATCATGTGTTATCAAAGCTTTAGATTTTATATGATTTTATTTGATTTAAAATAAATTAATTCAAATAAAAATCAAATTAAATAATAAAAATAAGATATGGACACATGGCCAAGGCTAGATCACGTGGGCAACAATGCAAACTCAAAACAAGTGAAAAAGAATGGGCCAATTTGGCAAAATTTGATGTTTTGGGGATAGTTGATTTTTAGCAATTTTGCAAAAAGTCAAACTTCAACAATGCATAACTTCTCCAATTTTGAACTTTCAGAGGTGTTCTTGGACTTTTTAGAAAGCTTGAGATGTCCTCTAATGAACCCTTTTGGTATCATTTCATTTTGATATTCCATGCTCAAGTTATAAGCTTTGGAAAAAAAGGTGTTTTTGTTGACTTTCAAAAATGACCTATAATGTCCAAATTCATAACTTCTCGTGAGTGCATTTTTTTGATCTTGGGGTATGAATATGGATTGTAGGAAATTGAATACTCTTCAAAATGAGCTTTGGATGGGTCATTTCTCATAAAGTATGAGAAAGTTATGCTTGGTCAAAGTTGAGTTGACTTTTCCTACAAAACCCTAATTTAGCAACTTTTGAATCTTGATGAATTTTGAGCAATCTTTGATGAATCATGATCAACCCTTGATCAAATGATGAAATATCCTTCAAAATGAGAATGTTGACAAAAAATCTTGAAGTTTGACTGTATGCAGGTCACAGTTGACTTTTGCCCTAACATAGTCGATTTTTGGACCTTTGGGCAATTGACTGAGCAAACTTCCTCTGCAAGGCTTGAAATTTGACATGGATGATCTTGAGAAAATATTAGGATATTAGGGAGCACTTGAGGTCATTTGGGCTCAAGGATCTTGATGCAACACAAAACCCTAATTTGGGATAGACTGCCTTAGGAGAGAGCTTGTCTGACCAACTCTTGAGCTACCTTGAGCCACTTGGAGATTTTTATTGCAATGTCTTGAGAAATATGAGAGGGAAAATTTTGGGGTACAACAGCTGCCCCTGTTTAATCTTCTTAAACCTGAGGATATATATTGGCTTTTGTGCCTTTCGTAATCCGAAGGTGGAAGATGATTGAACACTAGAGTGCCCAGAAATTTGCACTCGCATGACGTGGTAGTTGCTTCGTGATGTCGGGAATGGGCTTACAGATGCCATTTGGAGGAGTGTCGATCGCATAAGAGATTCCTTAGCGAGAGCTTGCATACCTACTGTTGAGGAAGATTCCGCTGGGGAAGTCTGATCTTTGTTGAGATTAAGGAACTTGCCTGTGCTTCAACTGAGAGAACATCTCTGCTGAGTATTAAGAGCTTGTCCGTAATTCAACTGAGGGGGAAACATCTTCATTGAAATTTAAGAACTCTCCCATAATTCAACTGAGAAAACTCTGCTGAGATTTAGGAATTGTCTGTAATTTGACGGAGGAACTTTGTCGAGATTTAGAACCTTATCCGTAATTCAACTGAGGATAATTCTGTTGAGATTTAAGAACTAGTCAGTAATTCGACTGAGGGAAACATCTTCATTGAGATTTAAGAACTCGCCTGTAATTCAACTGAGAAAACTCTGCTGAGATTTAAGAACTTGTCTGTAATTCGACGGAGGAACTTTGTCGAGATTTAGAACCTTAACTGTAATTCAACTGAGGATAATTCTGTTGAGATTTAAGAACTGGTCAGTAATTCGACTGAGGGAAACATCTTCATCAAGATTTAAGAACTCGCCCGTAATTCAACTGAGAAAACTCTGATGAGATTTAGGAACTCGTCTGTAATTCGACGGAGGAACTTTGTCGAGATTTAGAACCTCATCTGTAATTCAACTGAGGATAATTCTATTGAGATTTAAGAACTGGTCAGTAATTTGACTGAGGGAAACATCTTCATCGAGATTTAAGAACTCGCCTGTAATTCAACTGAGAAAAATCTACTGAGATTTAGGAACTCGTCTGTAATTCGACGGAGGAACTTTATCGAGATTTAGAACCTTATCTGTAATTCAACTGAGGATAATTCTGTTGAGATTTAAGAACTGGTCAGTAATTCGACTGAGGGAAACATCTTCATCGAGATTTAAGAACTCGCCCGTAATTCAATTGAGAAAACTCTGCTGAGATTTAGGAACTCGTCTGTAATTTGACGGAGGAACTTTGTCGAGATTTAGAACCTTATCTGTAATTCAACTGAGGATAATTCTGTCGAGATTTAAGAACTTGTCAGTAATTCGACTGAGTTCAAAGCTTCATAGCTTTAAATTTTTGTGAGAATTTAACCGCATCCTTCCTGAAAGGTAAAGGTTAGTTGTATGTAATGCATGATATGTATCAAGCAATGATGTTCTCAAAATAAATGAGGTTGTGTTGTATGATACGTATATGCATGTGTCATGATGTATGGAAATGTAATGTTTTAGCCGGGGAAAATAAATCCCAGATAGCTGCTGGAGAAAAGAGCTGAATTCTTTGTTTCTGCTGGGGATGGGGAACGAAGATGACTGTGATAATAAACCTGCGGGAGAGGACAACTCCGTTGGGGAATAAACTGATGAGAAGATTACTCTGTGGGGAAGAGATGTTCTGTTGAGGATTCCACTGATAAATTCCACTGGGGATGAATTACCGTTGCTGATGATACTGAATCCTGTTGGGGATTGATTTCTTGTTTGTGAAAGGAAAGAACTCCGCTGGGGATGATCTTTCAGTTGCAACTTCACTGGGAAAACCTTTTAGACTCTAATGGGGATAATCCCTTGAGCTATGATGGGGACAATCTTCCGAAGTCTACTGGGGAAGCTTTTTCAGATTGCGTTGGAAAAAATTTCAGACCCCACTGGGGATATTTTGTATTCTGCCGGGGAATATTCTTATACTCCGCTGGGGAATATTAAGACCTTTCAGTTCCGATGGTAGATAAACTCTGCTTGCAGAGAGTATTATCGATTCATTTACAGTTGCACGTCTCAGCTGGGGAGAGCAATCATTACTTGTCTTTTCTTACTCTGCGGGGAGTGAAAGTATTTCAGCCACATTCTTCAGCCAAATCTACCCTTGTACCTGGTGGATAGAGCAACTGTAAAGCTTGGACAATTCTTATTTTTCCCTTGTTTCTGACATTACAAGTAATCGTCTTTCATTTTGCATGTAAATATTTATGAGTAGAAATTAATGTCAAATGCATATATCAAAAATGAACATTGGACGTTCTTTGCAAAACAAAACAGATAAAGGAAAAACAGTTTGAAATTTCTTTGAAAGTGAATTGTATTGATTTTGAAGTTTGGCCTGTAAATAGGCGTTGTTGTACAAGAGGCTGACGTCCTAGTAAGAGAACGCCGCCGAATAATAGAATTTACACAATTTGTGAAAAACTAAACAAAACAGCTATGTGAATAATCCCACTGGGTTCCAACTCTGCTATTGCCCTTATGTCTTCGAGCATCTCATCACTTTTCTACTTGGTTGAAGGTAGATCAGATTGATCAGTGTCGTGCAAGCTTGATAGTTGATACCGAAGTCTAGTTGCAAGGTGATCCAATGAGACATAGTGTTACGCTTTGATCCCTAATTTTTTCCTGGACCGCCCTTTCGGGTTTTCAGTCCATCGGGATACCCTTTTTTGCCCAAGCCGTCTTTTCAGGTTTTCGACTTACCGGGTGTACAAATTTTTTTTCATTTTCATCCCTTATTTTTGCCCAAACCCTTTTGGTTCGCTGGGAAGCCCTTATTTTTGCCTAGGCCAGTCGACCTAACGGGTCTTTGATTATGCATAGTATTTTTTCACTATGTCTGCATTGACGGGGTGAGGAAGGTCGTCACCATCCATGGTGGTTAGAATCATAGCTCCTCCTCAGAAAATGTTCTTAACCGCAAATGGCTCTTCGTAAGTAGGGGTCCATTTTCCCCTGGGATCACCTTGAGGTAAGATAATGCGCTTGATTACCAGATCCCCAACTTGATACTCTTGTCGTCTAACTTTCTTGTTAAATGCCTTAATCATCCGTTTTTGATACGTCTGACCATGACAAATAGCAGTAAGTCTCTTTTCGTCGATTAAGTTCAGTTGATTAAGCCAGGTCTGAATCCAGTCATCTTCGCTCAAACCTGCATCCTTCATAATCCTAAGAGAGGGTATTTGAACTTAAATGGGTAATATGGCCTCCATACCATATACCAAGGAATAAGGTGTTGCCCCTGTTGATGTCCTAGCTGAGGTACGGTACCCATGAAGAGCAAATGGTAACATCTCGTGCCAATCTTTGTACGTCACCATCATCTTCTGCACAATCTTCTTAATGTTCTTATTAGCCGCTTCTACAGCCCCATTCATCTCCGGCCGGTAGGGAGAAGAGTTGTGATGCTGTATCTTGAACTGTTTGCAGAGCTCGGTGATCATCTTGTTATTGAGATTAGTGCCATTGTCTGTAATGATCCTCTCTGGCACACCGTATCGATAAATCAGATTATGCCAAATGAAACGTGCCACGACGTTCTTGGTTACAGTAGCAAAGGAAACCGCTTCAACCCACTTCGTAAAGTAATCAATAGCTACCAGGATGAAATGATGCCCGTTGGACGCTGTAGGTCTGATCTCGCCGATCATATCAATGCCCCACATTGCAAAAGGCCAAGGAGCTGTCAAGACGTTCAGAGGTACTGGAGGTATGTGCACCTTATCAGCATAAACTTGGCACTTGTGATAGGTCCGAGAATGCTGGTAACAGTCGTCTTCCATGGTGGACCAATAATATCCTGCCCGAAGGATTTTCTTTGCCATGGTATGTCCGCTGGAATGAGTCCCAAAGGTACCTTCATGTAAATCTACCATGATCCTTTCTGCCTCGTTCTTATCCAAACATCGCAACAAGGTTGAATCATGGTTACGCTTGTAAAGGATACCATTGCTGATGAAGAACTTCGCCGCGAACCTCCTTAGAAACTTCTTGTCATTAACAGATGCACCCTCGGGGTACTCCTGAGCCTCGAGATACCTCTTCACCTCATGAAACCAGGGTTTATCTGCTACTTCTGCAGTCTCAATGTCACAACAATGTGCAGTTTCTTCCAACCTTTCAATGATAATCCAGGAGCCTCGTTGTCCCAATTAACTTTGAACATAGAAGACATCGTAGCGAGCGTATCCGCTAACTGATTCTCCTCTCTAGGGAAGTGTTTAAAGGTTATCTCCTCGAAGTGTGGAAGCAACGTCAACACATACTCCTTGTAAGGATTAATATTTGGGTGTTTCATATCCCACTCGCCTTTGATCTGACTGATCACGAGAGCGGAATCTCCGAAAACACTTAGAAACTTAATCCTTAGGTCAATTGCTGCTCGAAGACCCGTAATGCATGCTTCATACTCCGCCATGTTGTTGGTGCAGTTGAAACATAGTCAGGCGGTAAACGGAGTATAAGAGCCATTAGGAGATATGATCACGACGCCAATGCCATTGCCTAAAGCGTTTGAACCTCCATCAAAGTACATAGACTATCGGGATCCCTCCTCAGGTCCTTCATCCAATCCAGGTGTCTCACAATCAGTCACTGTCATGATATTCTCATCCGGGAATTCAAAGTTCATAGACTGGTAATCATCCACTGCCTGATGTGCCAAATGATCTACCAACACACTTCCCTTGATTGCCTTTTGGGTTGTATATTGGATGTCATACTCAGTCAAGATCATCTGCCATCTTGCTATTCTTCCGGACAAGGCAGGCTTTTCGAAGATATACTTGATTGGATCCATCTTTGATATCAATAGAGTGGTGTGAGTCAGCATATACTATCTCAGCCGGCGAGAAGCCCATGCCAAAGCGCAGCAAGTTTTCTCAAGCAACGAGTATCGGGTCTCGCAGTCGATAAACTTTTTGCTAAGGTAATAAATAGCATGCTCTTTTTGGCCAGACTCGTCATGCTGCCCCAGCACACACCCCATCGAATTGTCGAGTACTGTCAAGTATAAGATTAAAGGCCTCCCTTCAACTGGAGGAATCAGAATAGGTGGCTCTTGGAGATACTCTTTAATCCTTTCAAAAGCGGCCTGACATTCATCGTCCCATCGTACCACTTGATCTTTCTTCAGTAACTTAAAGATTGGCTCACAAGTAGCAGTCAGGTGTGAGATGAATCGGGTGATTAGTTCAGACGTCCCAGAAAGCCTCTGACTTCTTTCTCTATTTGGGGAACCGGAATTTCCTGTATAGCCTTCACCTTTGCAGGATCCACTTGAATACCTTTATCACTTACAATGAAACCCAACAGCTTACCAGATCTCACTCCGAAGGTGCACTTGTTCGGGTTTAACCTTAGCTTGTACAACCTCAACCTGTCAAATAACTTCTGAAGATGGTCAAGATGCTCTTCCTCAGTATGGGATCTTGCAATCATGTCATCAACGTATACCTCAATCTCATGATGGATCATGTCGTGGAACAAAGCGACCATGGTACTCTGACGTTGCCCCAGCATTCTTCAATCCGAAAGGCATGACCTTGTAGAAAAAGGTACCCCGTTGAGTAACAAAGGTTGTCTTCTCCATATCCTCGGGAGCCATTTTAATCTGATTATAACCGGAGAAACCATCCATAAAGGAGAAGACCTTATGTTGTGCGGTGTTGTCAACTAGAACGTGGATATGAGGCAGAGAGAAATCATCCTTGGGACTCGCCCTGTTCAGGTCCCTATAGTCGACACACATTCGAACTTTACCATCCTTCTTCGGCACAGGAACTATGTTGGCCACCCACTATGGGTAAAAAGTAACTTCTAGAAAACCGACGTCAAACTGCTTCATAACTTCAGCCTTGATTTTCTCAAACATATCCAGGCGCATTCGGCGAACTTTCTTTTTCACTGGAGGACAGTCTTCCTTGGTAGGCAGGCGGTGAACCACAATGTCAGTATCCAACCCAGGCATATCTTCATAAGATCGGGAAAAGATCTCAACATAGTCACGCAGCATCTGAATCAACCGTTGCTTAACACTAGACTCCAAATTTGCACTGATCTTGACCTTTTTCTTGTCTACCTCTGTACCCAGATTTACTGTTTCCACTGGCTCTTCATGCGGCTGTATCGCCCTCTCTTCCTGAAGTAACAATCTAGCAAGTTCACCAGGCACTTCACAGTCATCTTAACCTTCGTCTTCAGCTAAGTTGATCGGACTTTTGAAGTCATAACTGGCGGTAGCAGAGTCGTTATCAGTGGGATCCAAAGTGGATGTAGACATGTATATGTGAGTGTGTGTAAAATAGTTGTTTTGCAATATATAATAATAAAAAAAGAAAAAAAGGAGCGTAAAATTTGAAATGCCAGAAAACGTCTAATGCTTTTATTAACGATATATGAAAATGACACACATAAAGCCCTCACAAACAAAGCCACGGTGCCCCGGGTAAGACACCAGACCGTAAAGTTTAAAACATTGTCTGTTACAAATTCAAAATAAAAGTATCATTACTGGGTAATAAAAGAAATTGGAACAAAGTCCTCTGCTGTCTAATTGCTTAGTCCACCATCAGTAGTTGGGTAGATCCAACTGTTGAACTCATATTCTTCAACATCGTCTTCAATGACATTCACTCCTGAATTAATGATAAACAGAGGAGGTCTTCCATTCCGCGCACTCCGAACAACCCTTTGAGCTTCTGCAGTGAAACCCAAACCAAACTTGTTAGTCTTATCTAAAAAATAAGGGAGTTGGCCCCAATTTGCACACCTACCTTTCTCAACAACAGCCCGGGCATCCTTGAAGGAAGCCATCTTCATTGGAGGATCTTCAGCAACAGTTTCAGTTGATGCCAACTGTTGCACCCCAAAATTTTCCCTCTCATGTTTTCCAAAGTCTTCCCCCTGCCTGGTTGATCGCAAACTCTTGCCTAAGGAAAAAGAAGATTTTTGAGTGGTACTTTAAGTATCTTTCGATTAACATCCTGAAAGACCCTTCGATTGGCATTCTGAAGGAGTCTTTCGATTGGCATTATGGACAAGCATTCAATTGGAATTATGTCAAGGCAATTTCGACGGGCATGTCAACCATGTCCTTCGATTGGCATGAACAACACCTTTTGATTGGTCTGTTAGCAGAGCCTTTCGATTGGAATACTTTGATTGATATTGGGGCCAGGCCCATTCGAAGGGTACGCAGGGAGTCCATTCGAAAGAGGAAAATCAAGACTAATCGAAGAGCATGGCCTGAAAGCATTCGAAATCCAAGCGTCCAGGTTCATTCAAGGGACACGAATGTTTCAAAAGAGGAAATAATTTAATGTGTTTGATTTTTTGTCCAGAGCGTTAAAGGCCTATTTTAATGGCTGTCCCTTGCCATTACTGCACCCTCATACCCCTATAAATACAGAGGCCAGCATACATTACCAACACACGAAAATCAGAGGAAAATCACACACGAAAATATACAACGAAACACACAAAACTCTGCAGGAGAACACACAGAAAAATTGCCTCAAAGAGCCAAAGCAGTCCTTCAGATCCAAGGTGCCCACGCCCAGAAGCCCAGATCGAAAGTGCCTGTATCCAGGAAGTGCCCAGATCGAAGGTGCCTACGTCCAGCAAACGTCCAAATTGAAGGTCCAATCTGCTGGTAAGAAAGGATAAATTATTCAACCTCATATTTTCATAATACATTCATACTTGTTGTTACCTCTGATTTGCCATCCTAGACAGGATCGAAAGGCCTGGGTTTGGCACCCAGGTCATGTTTTTCGTTTGCTAACACTTGCTGCAGACATAGCCTAAAGGGACTCAGCAAGCGCAGGATTGAAGGGCCTGGGGTTCAATACCCAGGCCCTGCATTTTATTTCGCTCACATACTTTTGCAGGTATAACAACCCAGATCGAAGGAGACACCTCATCTGGATCGAACCCATTAGCATACTGGATCGAAGGAGGCATCTCATTCCTGGATCGAAAGCCATGACCTCCATGATCAGAAGACAATCCTCTTCCTTGGATCGAAGGCCACTCACGCCTTACTGTCTGGCCCAATCGAAAGGACCAGGACCCTCTCTGGATCGAAGCAGTCCATTCCCTCCCTGGGTCGAAGCTCCTTTTTCCTTGGATCGAAGGATCCCTCTTGCATTTTATATTTGTTTTCCATAGACTTTTTTTTTATCTTTTTAATTAACCTTAAAATCAAAAACGACAAAAAAACATTAGGCTAGTTCTTTTTCTATTAAATTAATCTTGTTAATTAAACCTTTTAATTATCTTAACATTTTTCCAAAAAACTAAAATTAAATAGATTTAGATTATTTTCCCAAAATAAAATAAAACATAAAAAAGATTTTCTTATTTATTTAGAAATTTCTTAGACGCCTCTTTTTCCTTGTTCTACGCGTGTTTATTTTATTGTAACCGCCTACTGGTTTGTAATAGCTTAAACTTTTACTTTACTGCTTTTTATTGCCCAATTTTGGACATGTAAATAATCCCCCTCCCCGAAGCCTTGTAATAGCGTAGGATTTACAATTCCCGCACTTTAAATCTCTGTACACATATTAACTGCTTAGATGTATGCAAACTAGGATTGTATGACAAGATCTGTCTTAACTTAAAATCAACAATAGCTCACCATGACATGCAAGAGTAAAATAACTGAAAATTGACACACTTGCACATGCCACTCCTAGGGTATACCTCACTTGGTTGCCTCGAACGTGGTCATTAAGTATATGATGTTTTAGAGGTCGTCCTTTGTCCCAAGATCATAAGTTGCCTCAAAATGGTCGCCTCGATAAAAATGATCTAAGACATTAGGATTACCACTAAAGCGTCCTAACGTTCCTTTAGTGACCACACGTCCCTAAAATCGAATTGACCCGAAAACTACAACGACGATGCTACCTACTCCTCAATAGTGGGATAGCACTGTCTAAAGGATATTTGCACAATTAAATTCCTTCTTGAGTAGGTAGAGGTTCTTAAGTACTTGCTCCTTTTAAAAACAAAACAAAAACTTTTCGCACTTACACTTTCTTCAAAAACAAAACTTTTTTTTAAAACCCACAATCACAAAGAAAAGCAAACCTTTTGAAAACATAGTGAGCAAGTACCTAAGAGCCTGTGGATAACCACGGATAGAAAGGGTGCTAACACCTTCCCGTTCTATAATCTACCTCCCGAACCCGAGAAACAATCTCGAAAAGGAATTTTTCTGTGCTTTTGTCCTTTCCCTTGTTGGATAAAATAAAAGACGGTGACGACTCTTGCTTACCGCAACACTTTGCGAAAACAAACGCAAACGCGAACCAGCATTCCAAAAAACAGTCAGTTCTCGTTCCCACCGATCACAGAACTGGCGACTCTGCTGGGGAAATTATAAGTGAGGTGTACCTTAGGATTATATCACTTGTGTTTTCAATTGTATGCTTTGTATGCTTTAAATTTTGTGGGTTTGTATCGGAGTTCAATAGATCCTAACCCGGATCTAGGGATACCCTTTAGGTAAGTAGCAACAAACTGTGAGGGAACTGTGCGGGGTATACCGACATGGTTGAAACAGTAGCTACGTTGATGTGGCACTTTGGTGAGTACCGGTAACCCTTGAGTTAAGTCAAGGAGAGTACGGGGCCGCCGCGTGGTGTTGTGAAGCATCAATTGAACTTAGAACCTTACTTGACCATCTTGGCCTTTTTTAGGGGTAGTGAGATGACCGACTTTGGTGCAGTCCGAAGTTGGCAGATACTCGATACTACACTCATTGAGGATTGTTTTCTTGGAATATTTTGGTCGCTAGTTCAGTGGCTAAACCAAAACGATGAACATAGAAAATAATCCAATGATATTTAGCTCCTTAGAACCCGGTTACTATTTATAGGACAGGTTTTGAGCCAACTACACTCAAGAGGGTACTTACCTATGGAACCTCATGCAAGCCTGAAATCTAAGGGTTCTTTGGTGTGACTTGTGTGCCTTCAAACTTGAGCTACTTGCACATTCTTGTTATCTGACAACATGGTTTCCTTGCAGGTTTTGTTTACAGTCCTTATCCAATATTTTGGATTTATTGCAGGGCTTACTTACATCACCTCACACTTTTGCTTAAACGCATAGCATACACATCATAACATCATACTTTAACATTTCCTTAACCATTTCAAGGATCTCAAGGGTATGTGATGCAGGTTATAGTACATCAGATGTCTAGCAAGGGGCAAAGGGGATTTATTTTCCTCTAGCCAATGCCATCTAGAAATCCAAGCACGATAACTTGAGTCAGGGGCTATGACCCACTCGATATGGTGAGCTTGACTCTTGAAGAAGGACTCTCGGCAACATGAAGTTCCTTCAATCAAAACTACCAGATTCAGATTCTAACAGTTTCTTGTTTACCTCGCGAGATCCTTGAAAACATTGCATACATATATCATACATATCATTGCATAACAGGTCTTCTAATACAGGTCTCTCATGTTCTCGCTGTTTATTTCAGCAATGGCTTTCTAACCAGACAACCAAGATCTCCGGGCTCAAAATGCCCAACTTCAAGAAATGTTCTTGAACCTATCCCAAGGGCAAGAAGAAATAAAAGCTCTCCTCACAAGGGGCTTGGTCCTAGGGAATCCATGAGGCATCAGGAATGATCAGTTGGAAGGGCTACAAATTGAGTTCGCAACAATGAAGATCCAGGTGATGGGACAGCTGGTGGGCCAGATGGCTCTCATTCAAGACTTAGCTCAAAGACAAGAAGAGCTCAGGGTCCTCATCAATAAGCTGCTTCAAAATAACCGAGTGGGGCAAACAACTAGGGTTGAAGATCAAGTCATCATTCAACCACCTCTGGGGCAAGAAGACAAGGGAAGAGCTCCTCAGCTTGTTTCAGGGTCACAAGCCCAACATCAACCTCACCAAAAGCAACGGGTTGACCGAAGGCAATTTACCAAGCTCAACATGCCGCTGTCTCAAGCTTTACAACACCTGTTAAGATTGGATCTGGTGACGTTAAGAGACCCTCCTAAGAATCCCAACACAGCCTCCCCAAGGTACAATCCTGATGCAAGGTGTGCATACCATTCTGACAGTCCTGGACTTGACACCGACGACTGTTGGACTTTGAAGAACAAAATTCAAGACCTGATTGATGAGGGAGCATTGGAATGGTCAGACTGAGTTCTTCTACCATCCCTCCAAGGTTCACCATTTGAAGTGACAAGTACTGAGACGAGAAGACTTTTGTTCATTTGAATTTTCAAGTTGTAATCTCTTTGTTATTCAAACAATTATCCATTAATGTAAAACTCTGTTTCACTAATGCATTGCATATGTTTGTCTTGAATTCATCCTTTAATTACATTTAAACTATGTTTTTTACTCACTTTATGACATTCAACTCTTGCTAAAAGTTACAAGCCTTTAGAGGGAGGATGACGAAACAATGCCATAATCTCATATAGTATGCTTTTGGACAGACCTTGCTAACGATGTACATGCATTTCTTTCAAATCCTAAACACTGGAGTTATAAGGAAGATAATCCCTAGTCAACCCCTTCGGGCCAAAGAAGTAGGAGTTTTCTGTTTTTTGAAACCTTTGATTTAAACCTGGGGCATGGTAGTCTCTCAGTTAATTCAAAAGATATGCATTGAAGTCGCAAAACTCTCAGTTCATAATACAACGAACCACATCAAAAGCTTTCCTCTGGAATCAAAAGACAATGGTGGTTCCTTATCTCATAGGCAGTCAATCTCTCAAAAAAAAAAGAGCCCACTGAGCCAAAACCTATAAAGGAGGTTTAAGAAACCTGGGGCATCCCGCTGACTGTAATCTCGAAAACAGGAACAGTCAGGCAAAATTAGGGATAACAAATCAAAAGAACGAGGTCATTACAAATCCTCGACAACATGAAAAATGTTGCAAAAAATGATGACTGCCTTCAAAAATCCAACTTGTGTGAACCAACACCAAAAACGTCGTTCCAGACTCATTTGGAGTTCAAATGCACAATTAACTGAGTTTAGGATTGAAGAACATCACGAAGAGCGGGTGGGTACAAATATACTTTGAGCCTTTATCCTTTGTTTCTTAAACCGTGAACCAAGCCACGTTACAACCCTTCAAAAGTCCTAACTGAAGCATGGGTTAGTTCGAAAGCATACTGTTACAAAAGGTATCCTGACTCCTGTAAGGCTTTGCCCTAAATATTGTGTTGAATTTGTCTTATAAAGAGTTTTCTGCCAAAAAATGCATTTTTCAAAAACTCCGAGACAAGCATAAACTTTGCATTATCTGAATATCACTGTTTGCATTTGGCTATTTGTTTGACAACGGAGAAATTCACACAACGAATATCCGATGAACGAAAGCCCTCTCAGTGAACAAAATCACTTCAAAAAGGATGACGCTTCCATTGGCAAATCTCCTATAAACAAGGGGGCATGACATGTCACTATCTAGCACACCTGGGGCAGTCCAGTCAAGATTCCAGGAAATCTCTGAAGAAGTGCAGAGTAACCAGGGGCAAGTCTCCATCTCCGCCACCTGGGGCATGGGACATGAATTCCAGCAACGAATCTTGCATGATCAAACATCTTCTGGTAGTATGGCAACATGACACTACTAGCAGTGACACCTCCCTACACTCTGAGAGCGTGGACATAGTCAAAAAGTACTATGCATAATCAAACACCCGCTAGGTTGACTGGCCTATGCAAAAATAAGGGCTTCCCGGCGAACCAAAAGGGTTCGGGCAAAAATAAGGGATGAAAATGAAAATTTGTACACCAGACAAGTCGAAAACCTGAAAAGGCGACTTGGGCAAAAAAGGGTATCCCGATGGACTGAAAACCCAAAAGGACGGTCCAGGAAAAAATTAGGGATCAAAGCGTACGACTATGTCCCGTCATCTCGTCACTTGCCTACCAGAAGAAGATTTGTCACTTCAATTGGAAATTACCAAGCACCTCATAGGTGGGGATAATACCAGATCCACAGGGCCGCCGCAGGCACCTTGTCCCGCAAAAATAGGGGCAAATAAGAATTGTCCGAACTGTACAAATTGCTCTGTCCACCAGGTACCAAG
The DNA here is from genome assembly GCA_948472305.1 of Vicia faba. NCBI lineage: Eukaryota > Viridiplantae > Streptophyta > Magnoliopsida > Fabales > Fabaceae > Vicia > Vicia faba. The sequence continues at coordinate 254,168 of CATIWC010003680.1, forward strand.
GTATATTCAGCTGAAGAATATGGCTAAGATACTATCACTCCCCGCAGAGTAAAACAGTAATGATAGCTCTCTCAGCTGAGACTTGCAGCTATGTACAAATCAGCAATACTCTCCCCAAGCAGAGTTAGTCTACCGTCAGCCCCGAAAAGGTTTGGTATCCCCAGAAGATCTTAATATTCCTCAGCGGAGTATAAGGATATTCTCCAGCAAGCATAAGAGTATCCCCGACGGTCTTAATATTCCTCAACAGAGTATAAGAATGTTTCCCGGAGGAATACAAGATACCCCCAGTGGAGCCATTTCCCCAGCGCAGTCTAAAAAAAAAGTTTCCCCAATGGAGTTGAATCATCTTCCCCAGTAGATTCTGGAAGCTTATCCCCTGCGAAGCACAAATAAGTCTCCCCAGCCAATTTCAGAAGGTTATCCTCTCCAAGTTGCAACTGAAAGATCATCCCTAGTGAAGTTCTTTCTTTCCCCAAGCAGGACTTCTATCCTCAACAGATTCAATATCACCAACAACGGTAATCTATCCCCAGCAGAGTTTATCATCAAAATCCCCAACAGAGCTTATCAACGGAATCCCCAGCGGAGTTTATCGTTAAAATCCTCAGCAGAGTATATCTTCCCCAGCGGAGTTCATCGTTAAAATCTCCGCAGAGTATCTCTTTCCCACAGAGTATTTCCCCTCGGAGTAATCTCTTCATCCTATTTATCCCCCACCGGAGTTCTTTTCTCCTAATAGGTTTATCCTTGCAATCATCTTAGTTCGTCATCCCCAGCGGAAACTAAGAACTCAACTCTATTCTCCAACAGCTCTGGGATTTATTTTCCCCAGCTAAAACATCACACTTCCATACATCATGATACATGCATATGCATATCATACCATACAATCTCATTTATGTTGAGAACATCATTGTCTGACCCATATCTTCCATTGCATATGACTGACCTTTACCTTTCAGGAAAGATCCGGTTAAGTTCTCAGCCATTTCCAAGACCTTGCCTGGTCCAGTTAAATCGATTCCTAAATATTTTTCTGATGCCGATCTAGTCAAAGGCCTTCTCTAGTCCGGTTAAATCGATTTCTAAAGATTTTCCTGATGCAGGTCCAGTTGAAGATTCCAAGACCTTGCCTGGTCCAGTTAAATCGATTCCTAAATATTTTTCTGATACTGATCCAGTCAAAGGCCTTCTCTGGTCCGGTTAAATCGATTCCTAAAGATTTTCCTGATGCAGGTCCATTTGAAGATTCCAAGACCTTGCCTGGTCCAGTTAAATTGATTCCTAAAGATGTTTCTGATGCCGATCCAGTCAAAGGCCTTCTCTGGTCCGGTTAAATCGATTCCTAAAGATTTTCCTGATGCAGGTCCAGTTGAAGATTCCAAGACCTTGCCTGGTCCAGTTAAATCGATTCCTAAAGATTTTTCTGATGCCGATCCAGTCAAAGGCCTTCTCTGGTCTAGTTAAATCGATTCCTAAAGATTTTCCTGATGCAGATCCAATTGAAGATTCCAAGACCTTGCCTGGTCCAGTTAAATCGATTCCTAAAGATTTTTCTGATGCCGATCTAGTCAAAGGCCTTCTCTGGTCTGGTTAAATCGATTCCTAAAGATTTTCCTGATGCGGATCCAGTTGAAGATTCCAAGACCTTGCCTGGTCCAGTTAAATCGATTCCTAAAGATTTTTATGATGCTGATCCAGTCAAAGGCCTTCTCTGGTCCGGTTAAATCGATTCCTAAAGATTTTCCTGATGCAGGTCCAGTTGAAGATTCCAAGACCTTGCCTGGTCTAGTTAAATCGATTCCTGAAGATTTTTCTGATGCTGATCCAGTCAAAGGCCTTCTCTGGTCCAATTAAATTGATTCCTAAAGATTTTCCTGATGCAGGTCCAGTTGAAGATTCCAAGACCTTGCCTGGTCCAGTTAAATCGATTCCTAAAGATGTTTCTGATGCCGATCCAGTCAAAGGCCTTCTCTGGTCCGGTTAAATCGATTCCTAAAGATTTTCCTGATGCAGGTCCAGTTGAAGATTCCAAGACCTTGCCTGGTCCAGTTAAATCGATTCCTAAAGATTTTTATGATGCCGATCCAGTCAAAGGCCTTCTCTGGTCTAGTTAAATCGATTCCTAAAGATTTTCCTGATGCAGATCCAGTTGAAGATTCCAAGACCTTGCCTGGTCCAGTTAAATCGATTCCTAAAGATTTTTCTGATGCCGATCTAGTCAAAGGCCTTCTCTGGTCTGGTTAAATCGATTCCTAAAGATTTTCCTGATGCGGATCCAGTTGAAGATTCCAAGACCTTGCCTGGTCCAGTTAAATCGATTCCTAAAGATTTTTCTGATGCTGATCCAGTCAAAGGCCTTCTCTGGTCCGGTTAAATCGATTCCTAAAGATTTTCCTGATGCAGGTCCAGTTGAAGATTCCAAGACCTTGCCTGGTCTAGTTAAATCGATTCCTAAAGATTTTTCTGATGCTGATCCAGTCAAAGGCCTTCTCTGGTCCAGTTAAATTGATTCCTAAAGATTTTCCTGATGCAGGTCCAGTTGAAGATTCCAAGACCTTGCCTGGTCCAGTTAAATCGATTCCTAAAGATGTTTCTGATGCCGATCCAGTTAAAGGCCTTCTCTGGTCCGGTTAAATTGATTCCTAAAGATTTTCCTGATGCACGTCCAGTTGAAGATTCCAAGACCTTGCCTGGTCCAGTTAAATCGATTCCTAAAGATTTTTCTGATGCCAATCTAGTCAAAGGCCTTCTCTGGTCCGGTTAAATCGATTCCTCAAGATTTTCCTGATGCAGGTCCAGTTGAAGATTCCAAGACCTTTCCTGGTCCAGTTAAATCGATTCCTAAAGATTTTTCTGATGCTGATCCAGTCAAAGACCTTGCTTGGTCCAGTTAAATCAATTCCTAAAGATTTTTCTGATGCCGATCCCGTTGAAGATGTTCCAAAACCTTTTTAAGTCCCAGTTTAATACCTGTAGCAAGCCAGGAAAACTATCTACACAAAGAGATTGAAGATTAATACTTGGAACCAGACATGACGAGTACTATAACCTCAACGGTATACTCCCGGTGAGCACGAGTCAGTTCCTAAATCTCAAACAAAGTTAGACTTCCCCAGTGGAATCTTCTACAATAACGGGTATGCAAGTTCTCGCTAAGGAATCTCTTATGCGATCGACACTCCTGCAGATGGCATCCATAAGCCCATCCTCCTACCAACAATCTCCAAATGGCATCTGTAAGCCCATTCCCGACGTCACAATGCTGATACTACACCATGCGAGTGCAAATTTCTGGGCACTCTAGTGTTCAATTATCTTCCACCTTCGGATCGCGAAAGGCTAGAAAGCCAATCTATATCCTCAGGTTTAAGAAAATTGAACAGGGGCAACTGTTGCACCCCAAAATTTTCCCTCTCATGTTTTCCAAAGTCTTCCCCCTGCCTGGTTGATCACAAACTCTTGCCTAAGGAAAAAGAAGATTTTTGAGTGGTACTTTAAGTAGATTTCGATTGGCATCCTGAAAGACCCTTCGATTGGCATTCTGAAGGAGTCTTTCGATTGGCATTATGGACAAGCATTTGATTGGAATTATGTCAAGGCAATTTTGACGGACATGTCAACCATGTCCTTCGATTGGCATGAACAACACCTTTTGATTGGCCTGTTAGCATAGCCTTTCGATTGGAATACTTCGATTGATATTTGGGCCAGGCCCATTCGAAGGGTACGCAGGGAGTCCATTCGAAAGAGGAAAATCAGGACTAATCGAAGAGCATGGCCTGAAAGCATTCGAAATCCAAGCGTCCAGGTTCATTCAAGGGACACGAATGTTTCAAAAGAGGAAATAATTTAATGTGTTTGATTTTTTGTCCAGAGCGTGAAAGGCCTATTTTAATGGTTGTCCCTTGCCATTACTACACCCTCACACCCTTATAAATACAGAGGCCAACATACATTACCAACACACGAAAATTACACGAAAATCAGAGGAAAATCACACATGAAAATATACAACGAAACACACAAAACTCTGCAGGAGAACACACAGAAAAATTGCCTCAAAGAGCCAAAGCAGTCCTTCAGATCAAAGGTGCCCATGCCCAGAAACCCATATCGAAGGTGCCTGTATCCAGGAAGTGCCCGGATCAAAGGTGCCTACGTCCAACAAACGTCCAAATCGAAGATCCAATCTGCTGGTAAGAAAGGATAAATTATTCAACCTCATATTTGCATAATACATTCATACTTGTTGTTACCTCTGATTTTCCATCCTAGACAGGATCGAAAGGCCTGGGTTTGGCACCCAGGTCATGTTTTTCGTTTGCTAACACTTGCTGCAGACATAGGCTGAAGGGACCCAGCAAGCGCAGGATTGAAGGGCCCGGGGTTCAATACCCAGGCCCTGCATTTTATTTCGCTCACATACTTTTGCAGGTATAACAGCCCAGATCGAAGGAGACACCTCCTATGGATCGAACCCATTAGCATACTGGGTCGAAGGAGGCATCTCATTCCTGGATCGAAAGCCATGACCTCCATGATCAGAAGACAATCCTCTTCCTTGGATCGAAGGCCACTCACGCCTTACTGTCTAGCCCAATCGAAAGGACCAGGACCCTCTCTGGATCGAAGCGGTCCATTCCCTCCCTGGGTCGAAGCTCCTTTTTCCTTGGATCGAAGGATCCCTCTTGCATTTTATTTTTGTTTTCCATAGACTTCTTTTTTTTTTATCTTTTTAATTAACCTTAAAATTAAAAACCACAAAAAAACATTAGGCTAGTTCTTTTTCTATTAAATTAATCTTGTTAATTAAACCTTTTAATTATCTTAACATTTTTCCAAAAAACTAAAATTAAATAGATTTAGATTATTTTCCCAAAATAAAATAAAACATAAAAAAGATTTTCTTATTTATTTAGAAATTTCTTAGACGCCTCTTTTTCCTTGTTCTACGCGTGTTTATTTTATTGTAACCGCCTACTGGTTTGTAATAGCTTAAACTTTTACTTTACTGCTTTTTATTCCCCAATTTTGGACATGTAAATAATCCCCCTCCCCGAAGCCTTGTAATAGCATAGGATTTACAATTCCCGAACTTTAAATCTCTGCACACATATTAACTGCTTAGATGTATGCTAACTAGGATTGTATGACAAGATCTGTCTTAACTTAAAATCAACAATAGCTCACCATGACATGCAAGAGTAAAATAACTGAAAATTGACACACTTGCACATGCCACTCCTAGGGTATACCTCACTTGGTTGCCTCGAACGTGGTCATTAAGTATAGGATGTTTTAGAGGCCGTCCTTTGTCCCAAGATCATAAGTTGCCTCGAAATGGTCGCCTCGATAAAAATGATCTAAGACATTAGGATTACCACTAAAGCGTCCTAACGTTGCTTTAGTGACCACGTCCCTAAAATCGAATTGACCCGAAAACTCCAACGACGGTGCTACCTACTACTCAATAGTGGGATAGCACTGTCTAAAGGATATTTGCACAATTAAATTCCTTCTTGAGTAGGTAGAGGTTCTTAAGTACTTGCTCCTTTTAAAAACAAAACAAAAACTTTTCGCACTTACACTTTCTTCAAAAACAAAACTTTTTTTTTAAAACCCACAATCACAAAGAAAAGTGTTGTACCCCAAAATTTGCCCTCCCATATTCTTCAAAGTTTTGACAAGCATCATCTCAATTTGCTCAAGTCTACTCAAGGGATGCACAGTCAAACCATCCTCCTAAGCCAGTCAAAATTAGGGTTTTGGTTCTTGCAAGGAAGTTGAGGTTTTCAAGGGCTAAATCAAGTCACATATGCCTATATACATTGGCAAGCATCCACATGTCAAGTTTCAAGACTCACAAGGCCAAGTTGCACAGTCAAAAGCCTCATTTGCTTCACAATCAACTGTAGGGGTAAAATGGTCATTTGACAGTCAAAAGTCAAAATTTTTGGTCAACATCTTATTTTGAAGCCACAATCATCATTTGGTCAAATCTTGACCATGATTTCACAAGAATGGCTCAAAAATCATCAAGATGCAAAAGTTTCTATTTTTAGACAGCTGAAAAGTCATCTGTAACTTGACCAGGGCATAACTTTTTCATGGTTCATCAGAAAAATCCCATCCAATGCTCATCTTTAAGGGGATGATATTTCCTACAGCTCATCTTCACATTCCAAGTCCAAGAAATGCTCTCACAAAACGTTATCAATTTCAACATTATAGGTCATTTTCAAAAGTCAACAAAAAGGCACTTTAAGTCAAAGATCATAATTTCAGATTGGTAAATCAAAATGACATGGGACCAAAGACATTGGTTAGAGGACTTCAAGACCTTTCCAAAATGTCCAAGAACATGTTCATATGATCAAATTTGAGCAAGATGTGCATTGGAGAAGTTGGGAAATTTTTGTGAAATGGCAAAAGTCAACTATCCTTGAAACTTCAATTTTTGACAAAAGGGCCCACTGTTTTCCACTTGGTTCAGCCTTGTCATGCCACCCACGTGTCCCATGATTAATTTCAAGATTAAACATTAATTTTTCTATTTTTATTTAATTTTATTTGATTTAATTCATTTTAAATCCATAAAATTCAAATAAAAATCAAAAAAATTAATTAGGTGATATCTTGTGGTTTGAATGACCTTGATGCATCATAATACACATGCAAAATTCGTGCCAAGCCTATTATGAGCATGAAATTCAAATTTTGAACAAAAATGGCAAGTTTCTTTAATGGTGGTTATGAGAAAATCCAAAGCTTAATGGCAATGGTTAAAAGCTCCTAAATGTGACTTATTCTCACTCATTACTATATATACAAGCCTTGCAAGCCTCATTCACAACCTGGAGTGTGCACAAACGGCCAGAGCAAAATCCAAAAAGTGTCAAAAAAAGTGTGAGATCAAAAGGAGTGTTGCAAGCATTTTCAGGCCAAAAGGAGAACGTGACTCTCTTCTTTGCCATACTCTGAAGCTAAAGCAACCCTTGCCACGTCCTAAGGTCTATCATATCGCGCTGTAAGTATTCCCAGGTCCCCCAAATAATTGTTTCATTTTTTCTTAACATGTTCATGTACAGGCAGTCCAAAGCGTACCACCATGCATCCCACATATCCAACGCGCCATGTGTCCTCAGAAACAGATCCAAAGGCTTGGATTGGACGAGCACCATACTCCTGGTCAACCTACACCATGGACAATCTCCAAAAGTCAAACATGGCTTTGTGCAAATGGGCCTCAGATTCCAATTTTCACCTCCATATTGGGCCCAGACCCCCTCCCTTGGTTTATTCTTTTTCTTTTCCTTTTTATATTTTTCTAATTTAGTTATTAACTTTTTTTAATTATTATTATTACCACCAAAATTAACCAATTAATTTTTTTCATAAAAAAAACCAAAAAAAAAATGTAATTATTATTATTGTTGTTAATTTCACCATTAAACATTATTTTTGTAAATAAATTCTAAATACCATTAACTTAGTTTAATTAGAATAATTTTAATCTTTCTTTCTCAATAAATAAAATCAAGCTTAGATTTAGGTTTTTCTTTTCAACTTTTAAATCCTTTTATTTTATTTTCATTAAAAATATATAAAAAAAACAAAAAAGAATATTTTCTTAATTAATTAATTAATTAGTTATTAATTTTAATTTCATTAATTACAAAAAAAAAAGACAAAATTCAATTCTTATTCAAAAAAGGGTCAAAACCCTTAGGACGTTCCAATTTAATTCTTTTGCGCATTATTTTTATTTTTGATTATTTATGTAACTGTCTCCGGATATGTAATAGTAATTAGGATTTTATTTTCTTTAATTTTCCGCACTTTACTTTTCAAAACGGGTTATTGTTTTTGGCGATGTATAGACCCGCGCCTTGTAATAGTTAGATTTATCTTTCCGCAATCTACTTTCCGCACCCCTAACTGCTAATATGCCTGCAAGAATGTATGTAAATAAAATTAATATGTAGCTCACAAATAACATGTACAAAGACAATTAACTGAAAAACAACACACAAAGCACATGCCACTCCTAGGGTACGCCTCACTGGTTGCCTCGAACGTGGTCATCAAGTATAGGGTGTCTTAGAGGTCGCCCTTTGTCTAAAGATCCAGTTGCCTCGAAACGGTTGCCTCGGATAAAAAGGATCTAGGACATTAGGGTTACTTCTAAGGTGTCCTACCATTGCTTTGGTGACCACACTGTCCCTAATCATCGAATTGACCCGAATACCTCCAACGATGGTGCTACCTACCTCTTAATGGTGGGATAGCACTATCTAAAGGACTCTTACACAGCTTAATTCCTTAGAGTAGGTAGATTCTCCTGGGTACTTGCTCTTTTCAAACAAACAAAACAACTTTTCGCACTCACACTTTCTAAAAGTTTTCAAACAAAACACTTCATACACTCTTGAGGACTGATACAAGAGTTACTTAAAAGTTTTCCAAACGAAATTTTTCAAAACCCACACACACTTGAAAAGCAAACAAATTTTTGAAAACATAAGAGCAAGTACCTAAGAGCCCGTGGATAACCACGGATAGAAAGGGTGCTAACACCTTCCCTTTCTATAAATCTACCTCCCGAACCGAGAAACATTCTCGAATAAGGAATTTTGCTGTGCTTTTGTCCTTTCCATGTTGGAGAACATAAAAGACGGTGGCGACTCTTGCTTACCGCGACATTTCGCGAAACCAGCTAAAAAACAGTCAGTTCTATTTCCACCGATCACAGAACTGGCGACTCTGCTGGGGATTATTAAAAGTGAGGTGTACCTTAGGAATAGTTCATCATCATGTTTTCAATTGCTTGATCTGTTTGCTTTAAAATTGTGGGCTTGTTTTGGAGTTACATAGATCCTAACCCGGATCTGGGGAATACCCTTTTAGGTAGCATAAGCTGTGAGGGACCTGTCCGGCGTAGACCGACACGGGTGAAGCAGTGGCTACGTTGGTGTGGCACCTTGGTCTGTACCGATATCCTTTGTGTTGCAACGAGGAGAATATGGGTCTTCTGAGGAGTCATTAAGCACCAACCGACCTTAGAACCCTAAATAGACCCAACTTGGCCATAGAACAGTAGCAGTATGCTACACCCATTGAGGCTAAACTCTCGCGATGGTTCTGGCCGCAAGAAAAGATTGCGACGCTGGAGTTATGACCGATTGAGGGTAGTCAATGATATTGGGATCCTCTAGAACCTGATTACTATTTTCTAGGACAGGTCTTAACCAACGAAACTGAAAGAGGGTAGTACCTAAACTTCATGCTGGCCTAAACTCTAAGGGCTGTCTTGTGTGGCTTGTGTGCCTTCAAACTTGACTACTTGCATATTCTTGTTATCTGACAACATAAGTGCCTTGCAGGTTTTGTTTACAGTCCTTAATCTAGACTCATTATAGGGCCTACTTACATCACTTCATGCATAGCATAACATCATACCATTGCATACATCCTACATAAGGACTAATCCATTTCAAGGATCTCAAGGGTTTGTGATGCAGGTCATGATGAATCAAATGTCTAGCAAGGGGCAAATGGGATTTATTTTCCCCTAGCCAAGGTTGATAACTTGAGTCAGGGGCTATGACCCACTAGATATGGTGAGCCTTGACTCTTGAAGAAGGACTCTCAACAACACAAAGTTCCTTCAATCAAGCTACGAAATTCAAATCATAACAACTCTTCTTGTTTACCCCACGAGATCCTTGAAAACATTGCATGTATACATACACATCATTGCATAACAGGTACCCTTGTTACAGGTCACTTACCATCTCCGCTGTTTATTTCAGCAATGTCTTCCCAACAAGACAACCAGGATCTTCACGCTCAAGAGACTCGGTTCGGGTAGATCCTCCTAAATCTATCCAAGGGGAAGGAAGAGATGAGAACACTCCTCATGGGGACTTTGGTCAGGAACAGTCCTGAAGACGATAAGGACGAACGGCTGAAACATCTACAAGCTGAGGTGGATACAATGAGAACCCAGATGATGGGGAAAATGGCTCTTATCCAAGACTTATCTCAAAGACAAGGGGAGCTCATGGTTCTCATCAACCAACTGCTTCAGGATAACCAACTGGGGCAAACATCTAAGGTTGAAGAGCAAGCCATCATTCAACCACCTGTGGTACAAGAAGACAAGGGAAAAGCTCCTCAGTCTGCTTCAGGGTCACAAGCCCAGCATCAACCTCACCAGCGTCAACAGGGTAATCGGCGTAAGCGAAATACGTCTGGAAGACATTTCTCGGAGACTGGTATACCATCATCACTGATACTGAGACGCTTGTTGGAGGTCAAGCTGATTGCTTTAAAAGATCCTCCTAAGAATCTCAACATAACCTCCCAGAAGTACAATCCTGATGAAAGGTGTGCCTACCATTCTGACAGTCCTGGACATGACACTGACGACTGTTGGAGCTTGAGGAACAAGATCCAGGACTTGATCGACGGAAGGGTGCTGGAGTTCATGCCGGGTGGCAAAATGAAAATCTTCTGCTGAGAATCTTCCATCTGAGATGACTAGCGCAAACTAAGAAGCTTTTGTTCATTCGAATGTTCAAGTTGTATTTTTCTTTGATTGTTCAAACATTTGTTCATGTCAAACTCTTTTACGTTATCAATGCATCGCATATGTCTGTTTTGAATCAATATATTCGCATTCGCTATATTCAAACTGCTTTCATTTTTTGATGTCAACTCTCAATTAATAATTCTAAGCCTCTTGAGGGAGGATGACAAAAACGATACCACAATCTACAGTATGCTTTTGAACAGGCCCCGCTGATGAGGTACAAGCATTGTTTCAATTCCTAAACACTGGAGTTATAAGGATGATAATCCCTCGTCAACCCCTTTGAGCCAAAGAAGTAGGAGTTTTCTTTTCGAAAATTAAAACCCTTAATCATAACCTGGGGTAGGGTAGTTCTCTCAGTTGATCCAAGTGCACAATGAATGGCACCAAAGAAGTCCTTACAAAACAAAAGACAATGATGGTCCTGAATAATCATAAAGACAGACAGTCATTACCAAAAAAACTAAAGCCCAATAAGTCAAAACCTATGAAGGAGACTTACAAAACTGGGGCATCCTGCTGACTGTAATCACAAAAGAAACAGTTCAGGCAAAAATAGGGACAACGAAATCAAAAAAGAAAGAGGTCCTACAAACCCTCAACAAAAAATGACTGCCTATTCAAAATAAACTGTCAATGTTCGAACCATCACTGGAATATCAGAGCAAAGACTCAAACAAGGTCTAATGCACGATTAGCTGAGTTTAGGTTTGAAGAACATCACGAAGAGCGGGTGGGTACAATTACATTTTGAGCCTTATCCTTTGTTTCTTAAACCATGAACCAGGCCACGCTACAACCCTTAAAAGTCCTAGCTGAAGCATGGGTTAGTTCGAAAGCATACTGTTATGAAAGGTATCCTGACTCCTTAAGGTTTGCGGTAAAATAATGAGTTGACATCACGTTTTACAAAAATTCATTTGTTTTACAAAACTACATTTTCAAAAACTTCAAGACAGACATGAGCTTTGCATTTTAATATAACATTGCTTGCATATGACTATTTGTTTGAACAGCATAGAAGTTCGCACGACGAATGTCTAATGAACAAAAGCACCTCCAATCAAGGGGCATGGCATGATCATTGTCCATCATCTGGGGCAGTTAAGTCAAGATTCGTAGAATCTCTCAAAAGGCCAACCAGCTTGGGGAAAATCTCCATCTGGATCACTTGGGGTATTGGACATGAATTCCAGCGACGAATCTTGCACGATCAACATTTTCTGGTAGTACGAAAACACAACACTACTGACGGTGACAACTCCCTGCATTCTGAGCACGGACATAGTCGCAAAAATACTACGCATAATCAAAGACCCGCTAGGTTGACGCACCTAGGCAAAAATAGGGCTTCCCGGCGAACCAAAAGGGTTCGGGCAAAATAAGGGATGAAAATGAAAAAAATCTGTACACCCGGCAAGTCTAAAACCTGAAAAGGAAGCTTGGGCAAAAATGGGTATCCCGTTGGATTGAAAACCCGAAAGGGCGATCCAGGCAAAAGTTAGGGATCAAAGCGTACGACTATGTCCCGTCATCTTGTCACTTGCCTACCAGAAGAAGATTTGTCAAATCGGCAGTCCTCAAGTACCTCTACAGGTACCTTCTCCCACAGAAGCTGGGGCAATAAGAGTTGCCCAAACTGTACAGCTGCTTTCCTCCAGGCACAAGGTAGATTCAATTGAAGAATTTGACCAAGATACTTTCACTCCCCGTTGAGTAAGACCAGAATCATAAATACTCTCCCCAAGCAGAGTTAGTCTCCCGTCAGCCCTAACAAGGCCCAGTATCTCCAGCAAGTCAGCAGCACTCTCCCCAAGCAGAGTTAGTCTACTATCAGCCTTAAGGAAGTTGGGTATCCCCAGAAAATCTCAATATTCCCCAGCGGAGTACACAGATGTTCCTAAGCAAGCATCCCCGGCAGTCTTAGTATAAGATTGTTCCCCGACGGAATACCAGACACCCTAGTGGAGCCACTTCTCCGGTACAATCCAAAAGTTTCCCCCAGGAAAGTTGAATCAATCTCCCCAGTAGAGTTTTGGAAGCTTATCCCCAACAGATTCTAGAAGCTTATCCCCTGCGGAGCACGAACGCGTCTCCCCGGCTTTATTCAAAGGTTATTCCCCACCAGGGTATAACTGGGTTATCCTCAGCTAATTGCCACGGAAAAGATCGTCCTCGGCGAAGTTTTTCCTGTCCCCCAGCAGAGTTCATCAAATCTTCCAACATAACTTATCAACGGAATCCCCGGCGGAGTTATCTTCAAAACCTCAGCGAAGTATCTCTCCCCACAGAGTAATTCCCCGCAGAGTAATCTCCCCAACAAGTTTATTTCCCAACAGAGTCATCTTCTCCTACCGGTTTATTCTTGAAACCATCGTCCCCAGCGGAAACGAAGAACTCTACTCTTCAAACATCAGCCCAGGATCCAACTTCCCGGCATTCGTCAAGGATTTACTTTCCCAGACGAGAATACATTCATAAACATCACATTATCATACACTAGGACGCATGCATATACGCATCATAACACACAATCTCATTTATGCTTGAGAACATCATAACGTCATGACATCATGCATCGTGATATTGCATACAACTGATGTTTTTGCCTTTTCAGGAAAAAAGGTCAATAACAAGACGATTACTATCAACTGTCGCAATTCCAGATTCGATATCTGTATCTAGCCAGGGCATATCTGTGAGCGATTGATTGTGGATTCGATACCTGTATCTAGCCAGGGCATATCTACATTAAAGAGATTTCAGATATAGCTGGGAAATGCTCCAGATATGGATGTTGTTCTTTTGCTTATTCAGATTTTCTCTTCAGAGATAGCTTAGAAATGCTCCAGAGATGGATGTTATTCTTTTGCTTATTCAAGAGTTTCTTTTCAGATATAGCTTGGAAATGCTCCAGAGATGGATGCTGTTCTTTTGCTTATTCAGATTTTCTCTTCAGAGATGGCTTAGAAATGCTCCAGAGATGGACGTTATTCTTTTGCTTATTTAAGAGTTTCTTTTCAGATATAGCTTGGAAATGCTCCAGATATGGATGCTGTTCTTTTGCTTATTCAGATTTTCTCTTCAGAGATAGCTTAGAAATGCTCAAGAGATGGATGTTATTCTTTTGCTTATTCAAGAGTTTCTTTTCAGATATAGCTTGGAAATGCTCCAGAGATGGATGCTGTTCTTTTGCTTATTCAGATTTTCTCTTCAGAGATAGCTTAGAAATGCTCCAGAGATGGATGTTATTCTTTTGCTTATTCAAGAGTTTCTTTTCAGATATAGCTTGGAAATGCTCCAGAGATGGATGCTGTTCTTTTGCTTATTCAGATTTTCTCTTCAGAGATGGCTTAGAAATGCTCCAGAGATGGACGTTATTCTTTTGCTTATTCAAGAGTTTCCTTTCAGATATAGCTGGGAAATGCTCCAGAGATAGACGCTATTCTGTTGCTTATTCAGAGTTGCTTGTTCAGAAATAGTTCAGATATGCTCCAGAACCGGATGCTATTCTGTTGCTTATTCAGAGATAGCTTAGAGATGCTCCGGACACGGATGCTATTCTATTGCTTATTCAGACTTCCTTCTAGATATAGTTCAGATGCGATCCAGACATGGCTACATTCAGATACTTATTCTAGATTCCCTTCTAGAGATAGTTCAGATGCGACCCAGATATGGCGACATTCTGATACTTATTCAGATTTCCTTTCAGAGATAACTTAGAGATGCTCCAACCACAGATGCTATTCTATTGTTTATTCAGAGATTCCTTCTAGATATAGTTCAGATGCGACCCAGATATGACTACTTTCTGATACTCATTCCAGATTCCTTTTGAGAGATAACTTAGAGATGCTCCAACCACCGATGCTATTATATTGTTTATTCAGAGATTCCTTCTAGATATAGTTCAGATGCGATCCAGACATGGCTACATTCTGATACTTATTCCAGATTCCCTTCTAGAGATGGTTCAGATGCGACCCAGATATGGCTACTTTCTGATACTTATTCCAGATTCCCTTTCAGAGATAGCTTAGAGATGCTCCCGATGCGGATGATATTCTATTGCTTATTCATATTCCCTCTCAGATAGCTTAGAAATGCTCCGGACCCGGATGCTATTCTATCGCTTATTCAGAGTTTCTTCCCAGAAATGGCTTGGAAATGCTCCAGACATGGATGCTATTCTTTAGCTTATTCAAAGTTTCCTTTCAGAGATGGCTTAGAGATGCTCCATATCCGGATGCTATTCTATTGCTTATTCAGACTTCCTGCTAGAAACAATTCAGTTATAACCCAGACATGGCGACATTCTGATACTTATTCAGATTTCCTTTGAGATATAGCTTAGAGATGCTCCTGACCCGGACGCTATTCTATTGCTTATTCAGATTCAAGCTTCTAAAGACAACTTAGAGATGCTCCAGCCCGAATGCTATTCTATTGTTTAGTCCAGATTCATTCAAAAGACAGTCCAGCTACGATCCAGATTCAGATGACATTCTGTCACTCATTTAAACACAGTATGGATATACCCCATACCCGGCGGTCATTCTACTACTCGTTCAGACGTCAGCAATTAGATATAGACTAGATATGCCCCAGACACGGGAGCTATTCTATTTCTTATTCAGATTCTACTATCCATTACACTTCCAAATGGCATCTCTAAGCCCATTCCCGACAAGGTTCTGTCACACTGCCAGATGGCATCTATAAGCCCATCCTCATATCCACCATCTCTCCAAATGGCATCTATAAGCCCATTCCCGCCATCACACTGCTGATACTCTACTATGTGAGTGCAAATTTCTGGGCACTCTAGTGTTCAATCATCTTCCACCTTCGGATCACGAAAGGCACACCAGCCAATCTACATCCTCAGGTCTAAGAAGATTGAACAGGGGCAACTGTTGTACCCCAAAATTTGCCCTCCCATATTCTTCAAAGTTTTGACAAGCATCATCTCAATTTGCTCAAGTCTACTTAAGGGCTGCACAGTCAAACCATCCGCCTAAGCCAGTCAAAATTAGGGTTTTGGTTCTTGCAAGAAAGTTGAGGTTTTCAAGGGCTCAATCAAGTCACATATGCCTATATACATTGGCAAGCATCCACATGTCAAGTTTCAAGACTTACAAGGCCAAGTTGCACAGTCAAAAGCCTCATTTGCTTCACAATCAACTGTAGGGGTAAAATGGTCATTTGGCAGTCAAAAGTCAAAATTTTTGGTCAACATCTTATTTTGAAGCCACAATCATCATTTGGTCAAATCTTGACCATGATTTCACAAGAATGGCTCAAAAATCATCAAGATGCAAAAGTTTCTATTTTTGGACAGTTGAAAAGTCAACTGTAACTTGACCAGGGCATAACTTTTTCATGGTTCATCAGAAAAATCCCATCCAATGCTCATCTTGAAGGGGATGACATTTACTACAGCTCATATTCACATTCCAAGTCCAAGAAATGCTCTCACAAAAAGTTATCAATTTCAACATTATAGGTCATTTTCAAAAGTCAACAAAAAGGCACTTTAAGTAAAAGACCATAACTTGAGATTGGTAAATCAAAATGACATGGGACCAACGGCATTGGTTAGAGGACTTCAAGACCTTCCCAAAATGTCCAAGAACATGTTCATATGATCAAAATTGAGCAAGATGTGCATTGGAGAAGTTGGGAAATTTTTGTGAAATGGCAAAAGTCAACTATCCTTGAAACTTCAATTTTTGACAAAAGGGCCCACTTTTTTCCACTTGGTTCAGTCTTTTCATGCCACCCACGTGTCCCATGATTAATTTCAAGATTAAACATTAATTTTTCTATTTTTATTTAATTTTATTTGATTTAATTCATTTTAAATCCATAAAATTCAAATAAAAATCAAAAAAATTAATTAGGTGATATCTTGTGGTTTGAATGACCTTGATGCATCATAATACACATGTCAAATTCGTGCCAAGCCTATTATGAGCATGAAATTCAAATTTTGAACAAAAATGGCAAGTTTCTTTAATGGTGGTTATGAGAAAATCCAAAGCTTAATGACAATGGTTAAAAGCTCCTAAATGTGACTTATTCTCACTCATTACTATATATACAAGCCTTGCAAGCCTCATTCACAACCTAGAGTGTGCACAAATGGCCAGAGCAAAATCCAAAAAGTGTCAAAAAAGTGTGAGATCAAAAGGAGTGTTGCAAGCATTTTCAGGCCAAAAGGAGAACGTGACTCTCTTCTTTGCCATACTCTGAAGCTAAAGCAACCCTTGCCACGTCCTAAGGTCCATCATACCGCGCTGTAAGTATTCCCAGGTCCCCCAAATAATTGTTTCATTTTTTCTTAACATGTTCATGTACAGGCAGTCCAAAGCGTACCACCATGCATCCCACATATCCAACGCGCCATGTGTCCTCAGAAACAGATCCAAAGGCTTGGATTGGACGAGCACCATACTCCTGGTCAACCTACTCCATGGACAATCTCCAAAAGTCAAACATGGCTTTGTGCAAATGGGCCTCAGATTCCAATTTTCACCTCCATATTGGACCCAGACCCCCTCCCTTGGTTTATTCTTTTTCTTTTCCTTTTTATATTTTTCTAATTTAGTTATTAACTTTTTTTAATTATTATTATTACCACCAAAATTAACCAATTAATTTTTTTCATAAAAAAAACCAAAAAAAATGTAATTATTATTATTATTGTTAATTTCACCATTAAACATTATTTTTGTAAATAAATTCTAAATACCATTAACTTAGTTTAATTAGAATAATTTTAATCTTTCTTTCTCAATAAATAAAATCAAGCTTAGATTTAGGTTTTTCTTTTCAACTTTTAAATCCTTCTATTTTATTTTCATTAAAAATATATTAAAAAAAAACAAAAAAGAATATTTTCTTAATTAATTAATTAATTAGTTATTAATTTTAATTTCATTAATTACAAAAAAAAAGACAAAATTCAATTCTTATTCAAAAAAGGGTCAAAACCCTTAGGACGTTCCAATTTAATTCTTTCGCGCATTATTTTTATTTTTGATTATTTATGTAACTGTCTCCGGATATGTAATAGTAATTAGGATTTTATTTTCTTTAATTTTCCGCACTTTACTTTTCAAAACGGGTTATTGTTTTTGGTGATGTATAGACCCGCGCCTTGTAATAGTTAGATTTATCTTTCCGCAATCTACTTTCCGCACCCCTAACTGCTAATATGCCTGCAAGAATGTATGTAAATAAAATTAATCTGTAGCTCACAAATAACATGTATAAAGACAATTAACTGAAAAACAACACACAAAGCACATGCCACTCCTAGGGTACGCCTCACTGGTTGCCTCGAACGTGGTCATCAAGTATATGGTGTCTTAGAGGTCGCCCTTTGTCTAAAGATCCAGTTGCCTCGAAACGGTTGCCTCGGATAAAAAGGATCTAGGACATTAGGGTTACTTCTAAGGTGTCCTACCATTGCTTTGGTGACCACACTGTCCCTAATCATCGAATTGACCCGAATACCTCCAACGATGGTGCTACCTACCTCTCAATGGTGGGATAGCACTATCTAAAGGACTCTTACACAGCTTAATTCCTTAGAGTAGGTAGATTCTCCTGGGTACTTGCTCTTTTCAAACAAACAAAACAACTTTTCGCACTCACACTTTCTAAAAGTTTTCAAACAAAACACTTCATACACTCTTGAGGACTGATACAAGAGTTACTTAGAAGTTTTCCAAACGAAATTTTTCAAAACCCACACACACTTGAAAAACAAACAAATTTTTGAAAACATAAGAGCAAGTACCTAAGAGCCCGTGGATAACCACGGATAGAAAGGGTGCTAACACCTTCCCTTTCTATAAATCTACTTCCCGAACCGAGAAACATTCTCGAATAAGGAATTTTGATGTGCTTTTGTCCTTTCCATGTTGGAGAACATAAAAGACGGTGGCGACTCTTGCTTACCGCGACATTTCGTGAAACCAGCTAAAAAACAGTCAGTTCTATTTCCACCGATCACAAAAAGCAAACCTTTTGAAAACATAGTGAGCAAGTACCTAAGAGCCCGTGGATAACCACAGATAGAAAGGGTGCTAACACCTTCCCTTTCTATAATCTACCTCCCGAACCCGAGAAACAATCTCGAAAAGGAATTTTTCTGTGCTTTTTCCCTTTCCCTCGGATAAAATAAAATACGGTGGCGACTCTTGCTTACCGCGACACTTTGCAAAAACAAACGCAAACGCGAACCAGCATTCCAAAAAACAGTCAGTTCTCGTTCCCACCGATCACACCAACGTTTGGGGAACCTCTTCAAAATGCTTAAACGGGGTCTCAGTGAACTCCCCATCCATCTCTACATATCAGAAAGAGTTGAGGTGGCTCACCATGTACTCCTCTTCTCCTTGTACTGTCACAATTTTCCCTTTCACTGGGTACTTTAGCTTCTGGTGGAGCGTTGAGGTTACTGCCCCAACTTTGTGGATCCACGGACGACCCAAAAAACAAGAATAAGATGGCCGAATTTCCATCACATAGAATGTAGACGGGAAAACCTGAGAACCAACCTTAATCGGAATATCCACTTCTCCATGTGCCATCCTCTTGGACCTGTCAAAGGCCCTAACGATAATGTTACTCGGCTTCAGCTCCAACCTTTCACAGTCTAACCTATCTAGAGCTTTCTTAGGTAAAACATTCAACGATGACCCAGTATCCACCAATACGTGAGCAAGAGTAGTTCCCCAGCATTCAATGGAGACATGCAGGGCATCATTGTGATTCTTCCCCTTAGCAGTCAAGTCCGCGTCGGAAAAACCCAACCCATTATCTGCTGTCAGGCTAGCCACACAATCTTTAAACTGATCAGCTGATGTCTCCTGCGGCACGTGCACAGTCTTCAGGAAAGCAATCAGAGCCTTAGCATGGGCCTCTGAACACAACAATAAGGATAACATAGAGATCTTCGATGGGGTTTGCCCCAGCTGTTCGACTACATTGTAGTTGCTCTTTTTGATGATCTATAAAATTTCCTCCATCTCTTGTCTAGAGGCCTCAATAGTAATTTTCTTCGGTGCCTCCGTCCGGGCAGGCTCACCGGTGGCCCCTTTGCCTCGAGTGTTAGCTGACTCGGCAACAGGGGTAAGAATGGGAACTTGAACAGGAACAATAGCAGGTATACTGGCAGGTGTAATAACAACAGGCTTCCGAACAACTGGTGGAGAGATCTCAGGGGAGAAAAGTCTTCCGCTGCAGGTGACTTTGGCAGGTCCAATAATATTGCTGACGTCAGTATCAGCCTCTTCAGCATTTAAATCTTGCTTAACTCCGTGATAATATACATCAACCCCATAATGCCACGGGACAGCTTTATCGGATGTATAGGGGATAGGCCCAGGAACAGTAATGATCAAGGGTGCGATTCTTGGAACTGATGTAATTCTAACAGGCTTTCTCGAGGAAGCCTTGGAAGAATTGTTGAAAATGGTGATTATAGAAAATTCTTCAGTAGGAACCAAAGGAACAAAAGTCTTCTCAAACAGAATTTCTTTATTATCCATCAGGCGTTGGACACCTGACTTCAAAAGATGGCAACCAGTAGGTAGGACGGCACACAAATGGCAACCTTCGTCACAGCCCGGAAATAAACCGGCTAACAAAAGGTTCTTCTTCACAGTCATCAATGGAGTAACAATGTCTTTCACAGAAACCGCAAACGAGTCTTCATCTATAGCATTCACTCCATGCTTGGGCATAGGAGCAGTCACAACATTAGGTCTTTCAGGTGCTTCGAACTCAATCTCCTTAGCATCAATCAAGTCCTGGACCTTATTCTTCAAAACCCAATAATCGTTTGTATCGTGCCCCGGGCTATCGGAGTGAAAAGCACAGTGGGCGTTTGGATTGTACATCAGCGATGTTATGTTGGGATTCTTCGGGGTCTCCTTCGGAATCACCAAGTTGGTCTTCAATAAATGCGGCAGAATTTGGGATAAAGTCATGTTGAGTTGAGTGAATTGTCTTCGAGGCCTCTCGGCCCTTGGCTGATTGTTGCGCTGAGGAGCAACAGCAGGTCTTGATATAACCACCGCATTAACTGCTTGGCGGCGTTTGGGTCTATTATGGCTCTTCGAGCTGTAAAAAGCACTTGACTCCTTCTTAAAAGGCTTCTTCTCGGTGCCTGATGAAGCACCCCTCTGTATCTTTCCAGATTTGATACCAGCCTCAATCCTTTCCCCGATCATGATAAGCTCTGTAAATCCGGACGAATAACTTCCAATCAGATGGTTGAAATACGGACCAGACAAGGTCCCCAAAAACATATCCACTATCTCCCTATCAGCCAAGGGAGGTTGCACTCTTCCAGCAAGGTCCCTCCATTTCTGAGCGTAGTCTTTGAAACCTCCGCCTGCACCCATAAACATACCCTGAAGTTGGGTACGCGTGGGAGCGAGGTCGGCATTGTATTGGTACTGCTTGTAAAAAGCAGCAGCCAAATCTTCCCAATTACGGATACTAGCTCCTTCCAGCTGGTAAAACCATTCAAGCTGAGTCCCTGAGAGAATGTCTTGAAAGAAGTGGATCCAGAGGTTCTTGTCAGAAGTGTATGGCTGAATCTTCCTAACATACGAACGGAGGTTCAGCTTTGGGCAAGAAACCCTGTTGTACTTAGCAAAGGATGGTGCTTTGAACTTGTGGGGAATCACCACCCCAGATGACAAACCCAAATCACCAAAGTCCAATCCAGGGACTTTCTGGATCTCCATCGCACTTAACCGGTCTTCTAGCTGTTTATACCTATCCTCAGCCAGAGGATATTGGTCTTCGTCAAAGTCGGTCTCATTGTCTGAAACCACGGGGCTAGGAGCCCTCCTTTCTTCCTGATTATCTCCCCCTCCAGATGAGTGGGTCAAATCAACCTCTTCTCGTAAATTGTTTCCGAATCTGCGACCCATATTTAATAGGACCGTCTTCTTCTTCTTCTTCTTATTCATTTTCTTCTTCTCTTTCAAGATAAGGGTCTTTAGATCTTGCTGACCCTTGGCTAAACTCATGAACAATTCCTGGAACTGTGCGTTTTGAGCTTGTAGAGCCTTGATTGCTTGTTCAGTTGATGTTTCAGAAGACATGATGCGCTGAAATAAACAGCAAAGAAGATAAGAGACCTGTAATGGGTACCTGTGATGAGGTGCATGGAATGAAATGTGTATGATATGATTTCAAAGACTTTAGAGATTCAAATTCGTGAACCAAAATGAAACACACTTTTATTATATAAACTTTGAATTCAATTGTTCAACAAATGCCTTTAAGGCGTTACAAAAAAGGAATACTGAAAAGTAAATAAAAACTAGAAATAATCAAAAGACATCAGCGCTCCCATGGTCGCTTCCCTTTGGTGCTGACATAGTCATTGAGGATCTGCTCATTCTCCAATTGCCTTGTCAACTTCAGGATCTTCCGCTCTTGCTCGTGATACTTCTCTCTATAAGTATCCCGTTCCTCTCTTAGCTGCATCCAAGACCTATTTAATGCTCCAATGTCAGTAGGCATGTATGGATGGAGAATGATAGGTGGAACCCCTTCTTCATCAGCAACCTTAACAATCACAGGTAAGACAACTTCGTACGGAATTCCCAGCTTTTGGGCGCAGATTCGAACCCATCAAAGATATGGCTCCATCGGAAGAGAGGTCTTTATCAATAACTTGTGCGGATCAGTCCTATGTACCCTATCCCAAGCTCGTATGAACCTGCGGCGCTGCTCGTCACTATCCCCTTGGAAGTCAAAGACAATACTTGGCATTAGCAACTCATGAGGTCCTTCCCTCCTAGCTCGCCCAAACTGATGTAAGGCCAAACACGGATTATAATTGATCCCTCCATTGATTCCTAGCAGTGGAACATTGGGGTATTCCCCACAGCGATCAATAATTTCAACATCTTCCATACCCTTGATAGTCCAAATGATGTCATTATGCGAGAGATACATAATCCTGTAGGCCCAACCCATGCCTTCCTTGTTCTTCAAAACTGATTTGGGGAGGTTAGAAATAAACCACCTCGCCAGCAATGGCGCACAACACATAAGGGTTCCCCGTTTCCGAGCAGTACGGGCATAAAGAGAGTGCAAAATGTCACCCAAGAGAGTGGGCACAGGATTACCGGACATGAAAATCTTCACTGCATTCACATCGACAAAAGAATCTGAGTTAGGAAACAACACCAAACCATATATGAGAAGAGCCAGAATGTCTTCAAATGCCTAAAAGTCTAGACTGTCCCAGAACTGATTAGCCTTGCCAACTAAAAACTTAGTCAAAAAGCCTTTTGTCCCACTACGAGTTTCCCAATTAGACATTACCTCAGCCTTTGTTAGATGGAGGGCTGAAGCAATCTCTTCCGGCATAAGGACTTTCTCCCAACCTGTGAATGGGGTCTGCTCTAGAATAGAGATACCAAGTAGATCAGAGAACTCTTCCAAGGTAGGGACCAACTGGTAGTCCGGAAAAGTAAAGCAGTGGTACAGTGGATCAAAGAACTGGACTAAGAAACTCATCATCTATTCATCCATCTTGGAGGTGACTTAACCAAGGAGGTGCCATTGTCTTCTGATAAAGGAGGAAGTATCTGGAATCTTTGCAACCAAATCCTTAAGCTGAGTGAGAATCTGGACAAAGTTGATCCGAATAGTGTTTCTACGCATGGGTGCCATGACCTACAAAATAGAACAAAGATGAATCCCCTTTGCCTTTGAAATGGGTTAGTCCAATGCAAGATGCATGCAATGTCATGATACATGATGTCATGATAGAAAGCACACCATAAGTATCCACAAATAGAAAACATGGTAAGGGCACACAAGTCACACAGATAACCCTTAGATTTCAGGCTGGCGAGGAGCTTAGGTACTACCCTCTTTCAGTTTAGTTGGTTCAAACCTGTCCTAGAAATAGTAACTGAGTTCTAGAGGATCTCAATATCACTGACCACCCTCGATCGATCATAATTCCAGTTTGGCAACCTTTTCTTGCAGCCGGAATCATCGCGAGAGTTTGGTCTCAATGAGTGTAGCATACTGCTACTGTTCTATGGCCAAGTTGGTCAATTATAGGTGCTAAGGTCAGTTGGTGCTTAGTGACCCTTTATAAGACCTATATTCTCCTCGTTGCGCCACAAGGGATATCGGTACAGACTAAAGTGCCACACCAACGTAGCTACTGCTTCAATCGTATCGGTCTATGTTGTACAGTTCCCTCACAGTCTATTGCTACTTACCTCAAAGGTACCCTATATCCGAGTTAGGATCTATAGTAACTCCGATACAAAGCCCACAAAATAAAGCAAACAAATCAAACAATTGAAAACAATATGATGAACTATTCCTAAGGTACACCCCACTTATTTCATCCCCAGCAGAGTCGCCAGTTCTGTGATACGGTGGGAAGAACTGACTGTTTTTGAAATGCTGGTTTGCGTTTTGCGTTTGTTTTTGCAAAATGTCGCGGTAAGCAAGAGTCACCACCAACTTTTATTTTTTCCAACAAGGAAAGGAAAAAAGCACAGAAAAATTCCTTTTTCGAGATATTTCTTGGGTTCGGGGGGTAGATTATAGAAAGGGAAGGTATTAGCACCCATTCTATCTGTGGTTATCCACGGGCTCTTAGGTACTTGCTCAATTGTTTTCAAAATCGTTTTCTTTGTGTTTGTGGGTTTGAAAAAGTTTTTGTTTGAAAACTTCGATTTAACTCTTGCTTCTGTCCTCAAGAGTGTAATGAAGTGTTTGGAAAACTTTGTTCGAAAAGGAGTGTAAGTGTGAAAAAGGTTTTGTTTTTTTTGAAAAAAAGCAAGTATCTAAGAACCAGCTACCTACTCAAAAAAAAGAATTGTTCTATGCTAATGTCCTTTAGACAATGCTATCCCACTATGAATGAGTAGGTAGCACCGTCGTTGGAATTTGAGGGTCGATTCGAATGCGGGACATACGGTCACTAAAGCAATGTTAGGACGCCTTAACGGTAACCCTAATGTCTTAGATCATTTGTTTGAGGCAACAATATCCGAGACAACCATTTCGAGGCGACTATGATCTTTTAGACAAGAGGGCGACCTCTAAAACGACCTATACTCAATGACCGTGTACGGAGGCAACCAAGTGGGGTGTACCCTAAGAGTGCGCATGTGCGAGTGTGTCGTTTTCAGTTATTTTTATCTTTGCACATGTTAAGGGTGATCTAATTTGATTTTAAGATTAACATTTAGTCTAGTCATGCAAACCCTATTATCAAACATCTAGCAGTTATAATTTGCAGAAATTAAAGGTGCGATAATTAAAATTACAAGGCGTCGGGTATTTACATCGCCAAAGACAAACCCTTTGAAAAATAAAATAAAGCGGTAAAAATAATTAAATGTCCTATTTAACTATTACAATCCGTAAGCAGATACATAATTGGGTAAAAATAAATAAAGCGCGCGGGCGATTAAATCGAGTGCGAAATTTAGGGTTTTGACCCTTTTGAAAGAAGATGGTTTTTTTGGTTTGTTGTTTTTTATTTTAAGAAAGAAATTAATCCTAAGTTAAATAACTAAATAAAATAAAATAAATTAATTAAATGAAAAAATAAATTATTTTTGGAGTTTTTGATTATTTAAGAAAGAAATTAAAAATAATTAAATTAGTGGTTAATACCTAATTAAATCTAATTAATTATTTATTTGCAAAATAGGTTAAAGTTTTCTAGAATTAAAAACCTAAATTAATTAGTTAGTAATTATTAATAAAATAAAAGTTTTAAAATTTGATTGGATAAAAAAAGTATTTTTTGTGATTTTTATTAAAAAAATAGAATTTTGTTATTGGTTAAAAAATTAATTAAATGAAATAAAACAATTAAATAAAATAAAACAAAATAAATAAAAGAGAGAGGAGTTGGGCCTGATTAGGAGGTGCAAGGAGCAATTTGTAGGCCCATTAGAAGCTGGCCATTTTGACCTTTTGGATCTGGTGCACACACGTTGACTGACACCTTGGTGGACCTCCAATTACTAACCACCAGATCTGGCTCTTGGCCATCTGGCGCTTGGATGAATGAGGGAGTATGGTATAGTCCAGACCTGAGCGCGCATGTGATTATCTGAAAAACAATGAGAAAACACAAATTGTTAGAGGCAGGGATCGAACCCCTGACCTCCAGCCCTGGAACGCCTTAAGACCTTGAGTGGCTACCACTGCATCACATTGCTTTGTTTGTTATCATAATAATAACTCAATATAATATATAGAAAACAATTCCAATGCCAGAAAAATAAAAAAAAGCGCGTAACGTTTGAACGCGCCAATAGATGGATGCCACGCATCATCCCTGACCTCCCGTCCGTGGCTAAAAGGTCAATCACCTATACCAATAGACAGAAGTTCGTAGCTATAAGCAGGTCCATCTCCAAAATCCTGTACAGGCCACAAAAATGATTTTTAAGGGCATGGTCGTGTTCGTCACAACCTCCCGGTCACAACCATGCCTTTCATGGAGGTCAATTGTACCTGAAACAAAAATGCCCAAAAACATGAACCAAACCCTAACAATGGTGGTTCTCCGTATAAGCCAGATAAATGCAATTGAATATTATGAAAAGCTTGCAAATGTTCTTGTGATCATAAATATGCCATTAGTTTTCTCAAATGATGCCAGAATAATTCAAATCGATTTCAAGAACAGGGGTGAGTTGCGTGAGACTTACAGCGCGTATGGGGCCTGAGGGTGCGTGATTTGGATCGAGTTAGCTTGTGTGAATGGCCAGGAATCGATTGGGACAACTCTCGCGTCCTGAAACTGCCTCTAACCTGGATTTTGATTTCCAACTTTTTTGTGATTTTTGCAAAGTCAGTTTTGCCTCTACCAATGCTCTCCAACCCTTGTTTTCATGCCTTCAGCTTGCTTAAGTATTGTACATTGCATTTGGTTTACAAACTTGGTCCAAATCTCTCCACATTGATGTTTGGATATTTGATTTGATCTCCATTTATAAACTTGCCAAATTTGCTTAATTTCAATCTTTTTGCACATGATTCACTTGATACGAATTTGATGATGATAATAACTGTACTTGGAGCCTGAAATAGCCAAAAAATCATGTGTTATCAAAGCTTTAGATTTTATATGATTTTATTTGATTTAAAATAAATTAATTCAAATAAAAATCAAATTAAATAATAAAAATGAGATATGGACACATGGCCGAGGCTAGAGCACGTGGGAAACAATGCAAACTCAAAACAAGTGAAAAAGAATGGGCCCATTTGGCAAAATTTGAAGTTTTGGGGATAGTTGACTTTTGGCAATTTTGCAAAAAAGTCCAACTTCAACAATGCATAACTTCTTCAATTTTGAACTTTTAGAGGTGTTCTTGGACTTTTTAGAAAGCTTGAGATGTCCTATAATAAACCCTTGTGGTCTCATTTCATTTTTATATTCCATGCTCAAGTTATAAGCTTTGGCAAAAAAGGTGTTTTTGTTGACTTTCAAAAATGACCTATAATGTCCAAATTCATAACTTCTTGTGAGTGCATTTTTTTGATCTTGGGGTATGAAGATGTATTGTAGGAAATTGAGTCCTATTCAAAATGAGCTTTGTATGGGTCATTTCTCATAAAGTATGAGAAAGTTATGCTTGGTCAAAGTTGAGTTGACTTTTCCTACAAAACCCTAATTTAGCAACTTTTGAATCTTGATGAATTTTGAGCAATATTTGATGAATCATGATCAAACCTTGATCAAATGATGAAATATCCTTCAAAATGATAATGTTGACAAAAAATCTTGAAGTTTGACTGTATGCAGGTCACAGTTGACTTTTGCCCTAACATAGTCGATTTTTGGACCTTTGGGCAATTGACTGAGCAAACTTCCTCTGCAAGGCTTCAAATTTGACATGGATGATCTTGAGAACATATTAGGAAATTAGGGAGCACTTGAGGTAATTTGGGCTCAAGGATCTTGATGCAACACAAAACTCTAATTTGGGATAGACTGCCTTAGGAGAGAGCTTGTCTGACCAACTCTTGAGCTACCTTGAGCCACTTCGAGATTTTTCTTGCAATGTCTTGAGAAATATGAGATGGAAAATTTTGGGGTACAACAGAAGTGTTGTACCCCAAAATTTGCCCTCTCATTTTACTCAACACATGCCCATTGAGGTCCTCAACTTGCTCAAGGATGCCCAAGAGTTGACCAGACAAACTCTCTTCTAAGGTAATCTACCTCAAACTAGGGTTTCCATTTTCATCAGGGTGTGGGAACTCCAAAGGTCCCAAATTCCTTCCATGGTCCCAATATGTTCTCAAGATCATCCATGTCAAGTTTCATGCCTTGCACAAGAAGTTGGCTCAGTCAATTGCTCAGATGCCTGAAAATCAACTATACTAGGTCAAAAGTCAATTGTGGCCCACATACAGTCAAACTTCAAGATTTTTGGTCAACATCAACATTTTGAAGAGATATCCATAATTTGATAAAGGGTTGATCATGATTCCTCAAGGAATGCCCCCAAATTCCTCAAAACCCAAAAGTTGCTAAATTAGGGTTTTATAGGAAAAGTCAACCAAACTTTGACCAAGCATAACTTCCTAATACTTTATCATAAATTTTCAAACCAAGGCTCATTTTGAAGAGGATGAAATTCCCTACAACTCATATTCATCCCACAAGTTAAAAAAATTCACTCATGGAAAGATATGAATTTCTACATTATAGGTCCTTTTGAAAAGTCAACAAAGACACCTTTTGGCTCAAAGCTTATTACATGAACATGGAAGACCCAATTGATATTAAACCAAATGGGTTGTTTAGGAGACATCCTAAGCTTTCTAAAAAGTCCAATAACACCTTCTTAGGGTTAAAAATGAGAGATAAGTGTATTGTCAAAGTTGACCAATGTTTGGAAATGTGCATGAAGTCAACATTGATCAAAATGACTTTTTTCCAAATGGGCCCATGTTTTCTTGTTTGAAACTTGTTCCTAATATGGCCCACGACCCCTGAACTTATCCACCTATTATTTTATTATTTTTATTATTTATTTTGATTTTTTATCCATTTAAATCAAAATAAATCAATTTAAATAGTAGAATAATCAAATACAATCAAAGATTTGATTTTATGAGCATATTATGAGTCCATGAACAACTAGCAAATCAAAAAATTCATGCAAGAGCTAATTGATTGGAAAAGATCTTAATATGGTCTATTTTGGAAACAAATCATACAAGGCAAAGAATGAAAGCAAATCTCCATAATTTGCAAAGATATGATCGGTTTTTGTTGACCTAAATCATTCTCTGATATATACACAACATTTCCAAAGCATAAGGAAGAGGTTTTGGTCGTGAAAACAAGAGAACAAAACTTAATTTTTTGTCAAAAAAATGCAGGTCGGTTTTGATTCCATAGGTCGTTTCCAGTGATTCCAAGGCCAACAATCTGTTCCTGGACATTTCTTGAAGCTATTCCAATCTTCCTCCAGCCTTAAAACCTTCAGAAATCACGCCTCACAGTGCCACGGTTTGCATCTTTTTTCAAGATCCGTTTTCAATAACTTATCCATCATAAACATGTTTTGATCATATATACATGCTTGCTATCATATTTGCAATGTTTTTGATTGGTTTGATTGAAGTTTAAGTGCATGAATGACACGATGCCATTGTTAGGTGTTGTACCCCAAAATTTTCCCTCCCATATTCTTCAAGATTTGCAAAGAGCATGCTTCAAAATTCCCTATGGGTTGCACAGTTCAAGGGCCTCCTAACAATCAAAAATTAGGGTTTTGGTTCTGACAAAGAAAATGAAGTTTCCAAGGGTCCATTCAAGTCCCACATGCCTATAAACATGGTCAAGTATCCTCATACCAAGTTTCAAGACTTACAGCACAAAATTGCACAGTCAAAAAACCTAATTGCACTACAGTCAACTGTAGGGGCAAAATGGTCATTTGACAGTCAAAAGTTCAAATTTTTGGTCAACATCTCATTTTGAAGCCACAAACATCATTTGATCAATGCTTGATCATGATTCTCAAAGCTTGGCTCAAAAAAAGTCTCAAGATGCAAAAGTTTCCATATTTGGACAGTTGAAAAAGTCAACTGTAACTTGACCAGGGCATAACTTTCACATGGATTATCAGAAAAATTCCATCCAAAGCTCATTTTGAAGAGAAAGACATTTCCTACAACTCCTCTTCACACTTCAAGTCCAAGAAATGCTCTCACGAAAAGTTATCAATTTCAACATTATAGGTCATTTTCAAAAGTCAACAAAAAGGGACTTTAAATCAAAGGCCATAACTTGAGATTGGTTAATCAAAATGACATGGGACTAAAGGCATTGGTTATAGGACTCAAATACCTTTCCAAAATGTCCAAGAACATGAGCAAAGCTTAAAAACTGAGAAAGTTATGCCTTGTGGAAGTTGGGAAATATTTGGATATTTTGAAAAGTCAACATTGCTTCAAATGTCTTAAAATCACTAATGGGCCACATTTTCTTCCAAGAATCATTATCCAAGGCATGTGCACGACCATTTGGCCCAAAGGGAAGTTTTTTATCATTTTTATTTATTTATTTGGATTTTTAATTATTAATAATTCATTTAATTAAATTAAATATGTGGAAAATACTAAACTTAGGTTTTTAAATCTTTTTGTGCATGGAATAGGCTTAAGATTTCGTGCATGATCAGATTTAGAAAGAATCATGGTGATTGGACACAATTTGAATCAAATTTGCATGAAAAGATGGAAAAAATATATGCATGGAAAATCAAATATTTTCTCATCAATTCCTTGATTCCTTGGCCCAATTTCTTAACCCTAATCATTCACATGTATATATGGATGCAAACCCTACTCCTAAAAACCTCCCAGCTGCGCAAGAACATCATCATCACGTTTGCATTTTTTGTGAAAAAACTCAAATACTGAAAATCATCTTGCATGGCTTTTCAAGATCAAATAACCATTCCATTAGCTTGCCAAGGTTACCAGGATACGATTCCAATCAAGAACTTTGTCCTATACTCAAGGAAGTGGTATATCTGAGTCAAGCTTTGCACGAAAATTTCCATAATCGAATCATGAATCTCATGCATTTTTCGTGTGTTTTCTTTATTGATTTATATTGAGTGATTGATTCTAAAGCTAACTGCATATTTTAATTGAGTTTTTGTGCCAAATTGGAGATTTCACCATTGATACAGGTTATGGTTACCAAGCTTTTAATTTGGGCGTTTCTAAATGCTGTGAAATTGGAACACCTTAATACCATGACCAAACTCAGTATGCCTGGACAATCTGAACAGAACCCTCGCGCCTAATTTATGTGGCCATATGGCCTAATCGTTATTTTGAAATCAAGCATATTTTGGGGGGGTTTAAAACCCCCGCTAACTCTTTTATGTTTCAGGCAAAAAGCAAAACGAAGAAGAAGAAGATGAGGTGTAAGGCGTTGGTTGGTTCGTTCAAATTTTCGTGCGGAAAAGGGCACTAACATTTGTTTTATTTTATAATGTTTATTGGTTATATAATATACAAAGAAACGAAGCAGCGCGGTTGGCAAGGCATAGTATTGGTAATCATCAGGACCTGGGTTCGATCCCAGGTCCCCCTCCCTTTCCCTTATATTTTTATCTTAATTATGTTCCCATGTAGATTATGCCCTGAAGATCATCATACACCCCTGGGTCCAACTATGCCACGCGCCCACTGAGTTTGATCCATTGGCCCTGATCAGAGGAGCACCATACTCGTTGGTCAACACACATGCATGCTAGTCAAAAAGTCAACAAGGCCAAAAGCTTAATGGGCCTGAGTTACTGGACTTAACCCTCCAATTTGGGGACAGACCCCCCCAAGGTTTTGATTTCTATTTTCTTCCTTATTTTATTTATTCCAATTATTCCTTTTAATTAATTTCTCTAATTTAGCTTATTTTCACAGAATATAAAAAATAACAAAAAATCAGAAAAGACAAAAAATTAAATATATTTTATTTAACTAATATTTTTGTAAATAAATCTCACTAACTATATAGGTTAAATTTAGGTTTTAATTTCAATATTTTTTTCTAATAACCTTAAAATTTGTAGAATTAAGTTTTCAAGCATTTTTTATCTCTTTTCCTTTTTTCACCATAATTAATTATTTTATTTTTTATAAATCAAATTGCATTAATTAAATTAGGTTTAATTGTAGATAATTTCAAACATTTTTCTTAATAAAACTTAAAAGATGGTAGAATTAGGGTTAACTAATTAATTTCTTAATTTCATTTAATTCACATAAAAAACCATAAATCCAAAAAAAGACTCAAAAAAATAATTCCTTTTTCTTTTTAATTTCATTAATTTAATAATTTAATTTAATTTCATTAAAAAAGGGCCCAACGCCTTCGCTTCCAATTTTAATTCCAATTCGCACATTTTATGTTATTTCTTGTAAATATTAATGTAACTCTCCTGAAGCCGTGTAACATTTATCTTTCGCACTTTACTTTATTTCTTTATTTTCTGTCAAATCGGGTCCTGGATTAAATTTGGCGATGTGGACCCGCGCCTTTGTAATAGTTTAGAACTTTATATTTCCGCAATCTTTTTAACTGTTAATAATTGCATGCAAGAATGAATGACAAAATAAAAATAACGCGTAGATCACCCCTGACATGAACAAGACAAAAAATAAATGAATCTGACACACAAATCACACACCACCCCTAGGGTACGCCTCACTGTTGCCTTGCCTCGAAAGGTGATCGTCGAGTAGAGGATGTCTTAGTAAGTCCTCATGATCCGGGAACCTGGCATGAGGGTAGCTTCTAAGGTGTCTTCCTATTGCTCTGGTGATCACCATGTCCCGAACTTCGAATTGATCCGAACACCTCCAACGGTGGTGCTACCTACCTCTCAATGGTGGGATGGCACTACTTTACAGGACATTTACACAGACGAATTCCTTAGGGTAGGTAGACGACTCTAGATACTTGCTCTAATTTCAAAACAAATCAAAAATACTTTTCACACCAACACATTTTCAAAAAGCTTTCGAAAGCATTTTTTTAAACACTCTTGAGGACCGATACAAGAGTCGAACTGGAATTTTCAAAGAAA
Source organism: Vicia faba (assembly GCA_948472305.1). Lineage (NCBI taxonomy): Eukaryota > Viridiplantae > Streptophyta > Magnoliopsida > Fabales > Fabaceae > Vicia > Vicia faba. Next base: position 286,931 of record CATIWC010003680.1, read on the forward strand.
CTTTTTAAAACCCACATTGAAAAGCAAGCAAACACTTTTGAAAACACAATGAGCAAGTATCTAAGAGCCCATGGATAACCATGGATAGAAAGGGTGCTAACACCTTCCCTTTCTATAAATCTACCTCCCGAACCGAGAGCAATCTCTTTAAGGAATTTTTCTGTGCTTTTGTCCTTTCCATTTGGAGAAAATAAAAGACGGTGGCGACTCTTGCTTCCGCGACATTTCGCGAACCAGCGTTAAATAGTCAGTTCCAGATCCACCGATCACATTAGGGTTTTGAGGTCCCAAACTGGGAATTCCATATAGAGGCAAAATTGGACAAAATTCAGGGGTATTATCATGCTTAGAAGATGATTTGCAATTGATCCATGTCTTTGGTTTGAATTTATTATGCTTGTGCTGCATTTTTGAATTTTAGAGGTTTATGGCTACGAATAAAATCTGTCACTATAGCTTTTAGTGACGGAAACGACTGTAGGTAAAAGTGTGGCAAAAAATAACAGTTATGGGGAAGAAGACAATTAGGTGGCAGAATCCTATTGGGTGATTTGAATCACGCGCGCGTTTGGGAAAGACCACTTTATTTCCTTTATTTATTTATGTTATTATATTTATAACTAACCATCCCAGCACAGATGGCAAAGGCGCAGGCGGTGAAACAAAGGGTTCTGGGTTCGATCCCAGAATCTCACGTTTTCATATTTTCCAAATTCTTTGTCCCAGATCCAGTGAGCCTCAACTTCAAAAGGACCATCATGCATCCTCAAATCCATGCCATCAGATCATGTCATGGCCAGGTCTAATGCCTCAAGCATGCAGGTGCGTGGTGGACCTCCTGAAGGCCAGCTGCACTGAATCCCCACGTGGGCAAATGAGCCTATAATTCTGGGTTTAACAATTCCATTCCACACCCCCAAGTTGCTACTTCACCAGGCCCAGTTTAATTTTTCTTTTTAATTTATTTTATTTATTTTAATTATTTGTTTAATTATTTTTACAAAAAAACAAAATCAGTTTTTTTTATTAAATCAAAAAATCACAAAAACATTAAAATCAGATATTTTCATAAAATAATTTATTTCATTAAATTAATTAGATTAATTTAATTAGGGAAATTTAAATTCTTATTTTCATAATTAAAATCAATTAGAAAATTAGGGGTAATTTACAAATAGTTAATTTTCTCAATAAAAAAATAACAAAAATATTTTCTGTGATTCCCTTTGAATTTAAACTTTGATTTCCGTATTTAATTCTCGCGCGTAATATTTTATTTGTTTTAATTCCAATTATTGTATTTGCTTTGAGGTTGTAATAGTTTTAACTAGGATTTTATTTGCCGCATATTATTTTCTTTGAAAGTTTCTTCAGAATCCTCTTGCATCATGGTGAAAAATTGGCCCAAAATTATGAAAAAACATGAAGTTTAAACACTTCGAAAAATTTCTGTTAGAAAACTTTGACTTTTCAAAATGAAATCTTGACTTTTTGATTTCTTGATGAATAAGTTTCATATTTTGACATGTTTTGATGAATTGTGATCTTTGACATTAAACTTTAACCAAAAAGTCAAAGTTTGACTTTTCAGTGTACAATTGACTTTTTGATCAGTTGACTAAAAATTCATTATCAATCCAATTGATCTTGAGCAATGTTTTAGGTCATTCCATTAGGTCAAAATGATGCAATTGAACTCTTTAAATATTTCTTCAAACCAATTGACCATTTTCTAGTTCAAAAATCAGAAATTGCCCTTTCTCAATAAAAATCCTAATTTTGACCATTTTGCCCTTTTGATGATTTGATCAAATTTTTTAAGGAATTATGGTCCAAACTTGATAAAATGATACATATGAGTTTATAATGTTGATGTGGATCCAAAATCACGAGGTTTGACTGTAAATTGGCCATATTTGACTTTTCCCCAATATAGTTGATTTTAGGTCAACTGCTCAATTGACCGAGCAAAAGTGTGATCCAAAGCTTGAAACTTGACATGAGTAATCTTGGGGGTCCATAATGATACATGAAATTCATATGAAGCATTGAAAGTTAAAATATCCTTGTGCAATCTCAAACCCTAATTTTGGTCATCAGTGCTTAAGAAGGTGTCTTGAGTTGATCAACCCTAGTGCAATCTTGAACCAAGAGAGATCTTTGTGATAAAATGATTGATATGTGAGAGGGAAAATTTTGGGGTACAACAGTGTTGAATAAGAAGATTCTGATTGAAGGAGAAGTATGCTCAAGTAATGCATAACTATTATCTTGGTTTGAAGACTTTACTAGTGTCAACAAGTACTAGTAATATGCAAAAGGAGGATTTAATTAGCACATTGGTTAAGGGGTACTCCTTCTGTTGGAGAGTTTGAATCTTAGTAAAGCTTTTAAGCACACTAAGAAATGGTTAGAAGTTGGTTTCAGACTATGGTTGCATGACATCTTAGCCATCCAAAGAGTCATGATAATATGTGTGGAGGTGCAAGGGCATGAATTAGGAGGAGTCAATAGACTAATTGGTTTGTTTGGAGCTTGTGATGTTCAAGCGTATATAGTTATTTCCATCCTAAGAGGATGATGTTGGATAACATGCTGAAACATGTTACTATAAAATGTAGCTATTTATGCCCCTATGAGTCTCTTAAGACTCTAGCCAGATGTTGTTAGAGTATACCATCCTTCTCCAAGAGGATGTGTTGGTTCTGCGAGAATTTATTTTTCTCTGCAGCAGTGAATGGGATAAAGAAGACTCTCCTGCTGGTTGTTAGAAGATGTTGACTCTAGTTATGATGTCGAGGATGATGTCTAGGACATCTCTCATTTGAAGTAGTCTGCAAGCAAGAAGCTTTTTGGGTGCCTGATGCTCCTCTTGACAACATTTCCTTCCATTCTATTGGCAATGCTAAAAAGTAGAAGTATATGTTTCAAGGAAGGAATTCCCTGGAGAGAGAACTAGGAGTTGGTGCTTTGGAATGTAAATAAATCATGAAGCTGATTTCTTTTTTTGGATTGGAATATAGGAAGGTGTTTGTGTTGAATTTTCCCTTGCTGTCATCAATAGTTATCTGGGCAGGTCTAAAGATGATTATTGTGAGTTGGATGTGACTGATAATCAGGTGTGCAAAGCCATTACTGCAAACCAGACTGTAAAACATGCAGGAACCTGTGCACCAGCTGTGTGTTCTAATGGGAGCTTCTTAAAGGATTTCTATGCATAATGAGTCCCTTAAATGATTGAGAACCAGTTTGATTAGGTTCTCTATTATGGACTTGATGTACCACATGATGTCTTAACATCATGATTGTTGATGGCTTTTTTGTTTAATGCTTGGGATTGTTCATGTGAAGTTGGATGCTTAACCATTATTGTGAGAAGTGGAATTTCTGACTACGTGGATTAGAATATGGAGAGTCTAATCATGTCTACTATAGAATTCTTGATGAATGCATTACTACCTTGTTGAATACTCCACTAGTATCAGCAACTACTAGTGGATACAAAGGCAAAAGATTGCTGACAGATACTGAGGTCTGAGCAGAGCATCTTGAAGAGGTATTTTTTTTTGCTGCAAGTCACTCCAGAAAAGGTTTGGTAATCTGGATATTAGTAAAGCTTTTAAGAAAACTAAGAGTTTTTGGAGTTTGTGAGTGACTTCACACCTAGTATGCATAACATCTTGCATATTCAAAAGGTCATGATACAGAATGAACGAATGTGTCCTTGTGTTGTGAAGAAGTCAGGGTTCCTGAAAGTATTCTCAAGGAGTGAGAACATCTGACTCTAGTTTGACTCTACTGAGGGAGTCAAGGTTCAACATATGCAGGAAGTCTTGAAGTTTCTCATCTAGTGCACAAGTCTTCACCTTCAGCTGGAGCATTAGTTACTCATGACAAAGGGAGTCATGTGGATATCTTTAAATTGTTGCTACAATGATACAAGTATTATCAAGCACGAATATTGTTCACTTTTGTAAAGGTTCTATGAGGAAATGATGTCGAAACAACATGTTGTGACATTATGAAGTTATGGATAAACTTAACAAGACATGGTTGTTTCTAACTATGAGAAGCTTGGTGAAGATCAAAAGTTCACATATCTCTTAGAAGTTTAATGGGAAGTCTGGGAGAATTTATTTTTCTTTATAGATTTCAAAAAGACTCCTTGAGGATCTATATTATGAAGAGGTGTCATAAATGTGATATTTTGATATCTTAGTATATGTCACTAAGTCTAAGTGAAAGAAGAACACTTAGAATCCAGTATAAACAGGTGGATAATCTGGTGAAGCATCCCTGATTCGTGGGAGAAGATATGCTGATCACAGAAATAAGAAGACAATGTCTGACTAAGTATCAGGACATTATACATGACATGTTCCTGCATGGTCAACATATGGTGGAGTAGCCTATATGTTCAAACATGTGGCTGTAAACAGGAGGAGAAAAATTTGTCTGACTATGCATGTAAAGTAACTATAGCAGTCAAAGCCAATATGGACGGTGCATATTGATATTTGAAGTTTCCTCCTTAAATATCATTTCTTTTTACCAATATTGGTGCTACAACCTAGGATCGTTACTTTCCAAGTGAAAATCCCAATTATTTATAGAGAGTTCTCCACATCTCTATAACCCCGTGAGCTCCTTGAGTCCATAATTCTTATGGATTTTATTCGGGTTTTGGTAACTTGTGCTTGGTTCTGGTATTGTGAAGGTCTCCTTTTCCAAGTTTTATCTAAAAAGGGGGATATGAAAGGTGAATTAGCTCAGATGATGCTGATTCCACAAGTGGTGGTTATTATTAATGTTCACAAAGGTCAAAATAATATGTTCGATTCTATTTATGTGACATATGTGTGTGACCTATTGTTGTACCCCAAAATTTTCCCTCTCACTTATTAAGAATTTGCTCACAAAGATCTCCTTAGCTCAAGACCGCACTAGGGTTTGATCAGCTCAAGACACCTCCTTAAGCACTGATGACCAAAATTAGGGTTTAAGTTTGCACAAGGATTTTTGAACTTCCAATTCCCCATATGATTTTCATGGATCATTATGGACCCCAAATGTCATGTTTCAAGCTTTGGATCACACTTTTGCTCAGTCAATTAAGCAGTTGACCTAAAAATTAGCTGTATTGGGGAAAAAGTCAACTATGCCCAATTTACAGTCAAAACTTCATAATTTTTTATCCAAATCAACATTTTCAACTCATATGTATCATTTTATAAAGTTTGTACCACAATTCCTCAAGAAATTTGATCATATCTTCAAAAGGGCAAAATGGTCAAAATTAGGGTTTTGATTGGGAAATGGCAATTTCTGATTTTTGACCTAGAAAATGATCAATTGGTTTAAGGAATGATCTCAAGATTCCAATTGCATCATTTTGACCTAATGACATGGTTCAAAACATTGCGAGTCCATTGGATTGACATATGAATTTTTCAGTCAACTGATCAAAAGTCAATTGCATGCTGAGAAGTCAAACTTTGACTTTTTGGTCAAAATCAAATGCCAAAGATCACAATTCATCAAAAAATATAAAAATATGAAACTTATTCATCAATAAATCAAAAAGTCAAGGTTTCATTTTGAAAAGTCAAAATTTCTAAACTTAGAAATTTTTCTAAGTGTTGGAAATTTCATGTTTTTTCATAACTTTGAGAAACATTTTCACCATGATGCAAGATGATTCAAGAGAAACTTCCAACATGAAAGTTGTAGATCTCCACGAAATATACAACTTTGCTTTACACAACTCTTTCTGAAAGTGCTTGGTTCTCAAGTTATAATTTTAAGAATACATGGTCATGAAACAAAAACACTTAGTGAAATTTTGCCCTAATTTGGTCAGGATTTTGACCCAACTTCATGGTAATTTTTCATATAGTTCCAAGGGGAATATTCAAAAGCAATTCAAATATGGGTTGTAGAGAAAATTTCAAGCTTTCCAAAATATCCAAGAACTCTTTGATATCATTCTTGAGTAGGGAGAATCGAAGAGATGAAGTTAGGGTTTTATCACTTGAATTACAAGTCATTTAGTGATGAACAAAATTCAAATTCAAAGTTGTGCTGCATAAACTCTACTTTGCAGGCCTCAAACTTGTTAGGCACTCCATAATTAATGGTTTACACAGCTGTTAGAGGTCTCACTTCAAGCATTCAATGCATGGACATGCTTTATATCCATTTTTGGAAGAAAGGTTACATTGCCATTTTGATAAAGTGACTTTTTGTACAAAACATGTTCTTGAGCCTTGCACTTGTTCTCTTCTGATTAAACAAGTCTTATAACTCATGAGAAATGGTTTAGACACTTACAATCACCCAACCCATGCTTGTACCTCCTCTTGAAACTTGTTTCCCTCTTTTCTTCAAAATCAAGTAACCTAGCCAAAAGCTAAAAACTTGTACTTCTGATTGTCCAAAGCTCTCAAACACTTTTGTTTATACATACACAAACTATTGGCCACAAACACAGGAATGCTCATGTCCTGAAAATACCTAGAACTCAGAATCACATTCCATACCTCCATTTTCACACAAACTGACCAAAAACATGAAACTCATAATCTACTCGTGCGTTTCTTGGCCTTTTGGTTTCTAAAGCTTCTAAACATCATATAGAACTGATCCCACACCCTTTTACAGAACTGTAACACCATTAACACCATCCTTCATTTTCAAAAATATAGCTCTAAACATTGACTTCTCCAGACCATTTCAGCCATCCTTTGTTGAAGCTAATCATTGCATCAGCTTCTTGGGACCTCAAGGAAGCTAACCTGATCATCACCATCACTTGAAACAAGCTCAAACTCAAAAACATGATTTCCAGTTTTGAGGTAAGTTTTCTTAACTTTGAACTCTTCATACAGGCATCATCAATGATTTATTTGTGAACAAAACATGTAGATATCATTGCCCTGAAGCTAACCATGTTCATAGTTTTCATTAATTTTGCTTGAGCTTAGAGAATTTTAAGATTGAAACTTCTAAGATTTTTTAGGGTTTAGTTTAGGGCCAATGAAATTCATTCTTATCTTTGATCTATAGTTTTAATGCTTTACATTTTTGAAACCGTGAGGAAATTTGCTACAAGTTTCATGTTTGAAGTTTTCATTTTTGATGAGAAATGAACATGTTACAGTTGGTCTGGCTGGAGGTTGAAGATGAAGTAGTCAGGGCACGTTTTGTATCATATATTTATTGATTTGCTTATGTTAACGAATGTATAGCCACCCCAGTGGTAGAAGCGCGCGCCTGTAACCTTTGGGACCTGGGTTCGAGCCCCAGTGGTACCCTTTTGATTTTTTCTTATTTTTTGCTTCCTGACTTTTGTTTTTTTGCAGGCGCTGGGCCTCTTTGGGCCTGTATTATTTTTGTTTTTGCTGGCTAACCCCCCCCCCCCCCCCCCCCGCCCCATTTCATTTATACGCCCTTGGACCAATTTTATTTTATTTTCTTATTTTAGTTTTATTTATTTTCTTAATTATTTTCATAATATTAGAAAAAACACAAAAAATACAAAAATATTTGATTTTCATTTTGATATAGTTTATTTTGTTTTTCTCACAAAAATATTTTATTTAAATATACTTTATTTATTTTTACTAACTAGTCTTGTAAATTTAATTTAAAACTAGGTTATTATTTATTTTCTTTTACACTAATTAAAATATATTATTTTTGATATCAAAAAGACTAAAAATATTTTATAATGCTATAAATATTTTCAAGATAAAAATACCAAAAAAATACTTTTCTTAAATTTATTTTCTTTAATCAATTAATGAATTAGGGTTTTATTAATTTCTTTTCTTAGTGAATTAGGTTTACTTTTAAGTTTAATTAATTGTTTTCTTTAATTAATTATATTAAAACAAAATCCCTTTTCCCTAAAAAATCAAACAAATATCCATTTACTTCACATTTCACATTTTTGTACATTTATTCATTTTGTACGTTGTATTCATTTAATTCCTTGTACATTGATATCTATTCAATATGGTTGTAATAGATTGTTGTACCCTAAAACTTTCCCTCTCATTTATCAAGATTATTCACATAAGATCTCTTTGACTCAAGATTGGATTAGGGTTTGACCAGCTCAAGACCTCTCATCAAGCACTGATCACCCAAAGTTAGGGTTTGAGTTTGCCCAAAGATTTTTGGACTATCAATGCTTCATATGATTTTCAAACATTATTATGGACCCCTAAGTTTTCTCATGACAAGTTTCAAGCCTTGAACCACATTTTTGATCAGTCAATTGGACAATTGACCTAAAAATCAGCTGTATTAGAGAAAAAGTCAACCATGGCCAATTTACAGTCAAACTTCATAAATTTTGATCCACATCAACATTTTAGACTCATATATGTCATTTGATCAAGTTTGGACCATAATTCCTCAAGAAATTTGATCAAATCATCAAAAGGGCAAAATGGCCAAAATTAGGATTTTGACTGAGAAAGGGTAATTTCTGATTTTTGACCTAACAAATAACCAATTGATTTGAAGCATGATTTCAAGGGTTCAATTGCATCATCTTGACCTAATGACATGGTTCAAAACATTGCCTTTTCATTGGATTGATAGATGAAATTTGCAGTCAACTGATCAAAAGTCAACTATATACTGAAAAGTCAAACTTTGACTTTTTGGTCAAATTCAAGTGCCAAGGATCACAATTCATCAAAACATGTCAAAATATGAAACTTTTTCATCAAGAAACCAAAGATTGAAGATATGATTTTGAATTTTGAATTTTGAAATTTTTCTTAACTTAGAAATTTTTCTAAGTATAGAAAATTTCTCTTTTTTTCTCAACTTTAAGTCATTTTTTCACCATGGTACAAGATGATTCAAAGGAAATTCCCAATATGAATTTGTAGATCTCCATGAAATCTACAACTTTGCTTCACACATTTTTTCCTAAAGATGTTTGGATCTCAAGATATAATTTTATGAATACATGCCTGTGATACGGTGGGAGAACTAACTTGAGGTTTTTTTTTTGCGTTTTATCGCAAATGTTGCAATTAGCAAGAGTCTCCACCGACTTTTCTTTTATCCAAAAAGAAGGGTGAAAAAGCACAGGAAAGACCTTTGAGATTGTTTTTTGAGTTCGGGGGGTAGATTATGAAAAGGGAAGGTATTAGCACCCTTTTCATCCATGGTTTTCTATGGGCTCTTAGTTACTTGCTTAGATAACTTGCTTTTGTTGTTTGAAATTGTGTTTGGTGTAGTTTTGAAAGTATTTTGTAAAAGAGGCCATTCGTTTAGGCGATCTTTGCAATGATTCTCGTTCGTAAGAATGTATACAAAGATGTTTGTCTTTTGAAAATGTTTTCAATGTTTGTAAGATGTTTTGAAATGTGTGTGTTTGTTTTTGAAAATAGAAAGGATTATTGTTTGAAATGGAGAAAGTAACTAGAAGCTATCTACCTACTCAAATGTCTTTCTTATGTATTTCCTATTCCTTTGACATTGTTGTCTTACCATTGATTTGGTAAGCAACCCTATCTTTGGATGTAAACGGGACGGGCGTGGGTCATCGTATAACCATGATTAGCAATGTTTGCAAAGTATCTTAGCATTTTTTGAGGGACCAAAATCATTTTGTAAGGCAACTTTTGAATAACTTCATTGAGGGACTATGATCTTATATTTGTTTGTTTTGCCAAGATACTTCGCATGCGTAACATGGCCATTTTTGTTTTAGGCAACCAAGTGGGGAAACCCTAAGGGTGCTTGTGTGCAAGTGTATCATTTTCATGCTTTGATTTTGTCTTGTATTTAGGGTTTTCTATTTTGCTTTGTTTTGTTCTTGTCATACAAACCCTAATTACTAATCATGGCATATAAAGCGATAAATTGCATAATGTAAATATTTCTAAGCTATTACAATAATTTATGGGAGGGGGAAATACAAATTTGAATGGGGATTTGCCAAGATATAAACCTAAATAAATTATTACAACCAAATCGAATTTGTACAAATTAGAATGAATATAAAACAATATTTAAAATGTAATGCAATGTATATGTAAGAAAAAGATTTTTGTGTCTTATTTTTTATGTAAAAGAAAATTTAATCTAAACCTAAAAATATAAAGAAACGGAATTAATTTTTAAAAGGGGTTTAACCCTAATTATTATTTAAGAGAAAATAAAGTTTTTATAGGTATTATCTTGTGCATTTTCTTGTGTAAAAATAATAAATAATATTATATAAAAATATAAAAATATATATATGCAAAAATAAGTATTTATAAGTATGAAATAAAAAATAAATTGAACTAAATATGTTTAATTATATTTACATGTTTATTAAGAAAATAAATGATATCCTATTAAAACAAAATATATTTTTATGTGAGAAATAAACTAAAAAAATAAAATAAAAGTGCAATATTATTAATTTACATTTTTTAGGATTTTTATTCATTAAAGAAAATAATTAAAATATTAAATATGAAAATAAAACAAATAAAAATAAAAATATAAAAGTTAGCAAGGGGGTGATGTAGCAAAGCTGATGGTAGCATGTTAGCAAAAAGATGCCAAGCCCAAAGACTCAGCCCAACCTGCAAAAATGGCAAAGTGGAAAGGGAAAAATGTAAAAAACATAAAAGTAGCGCGCAGGTTCGAACCCAGGACATGGGTCTCACCAGCGCGCTACTTTGCCACTGGGGTGGCTATACTTGCATTGTCTTCAGGGAAGCAAAAACAATATAACACAAAACGCGCCCTTGCGTAGTTCGTCTTCTTCCTCAAGATTGGCCAGACACCCTGTAACTCTCTCATACTTCCATAAAAACAAAAACTTATAACATGAAAATTGTAGTACTTGAGCAAATGATTCCAACCATATAAGTTATGTGAACTATTAATCAAAGAACAAAGAGAATTCTAAAAGCCCTAAATTTTAACCTAATATTTCCAGAAATTTCAAGTTCTAAATTCTCTCAGCACAAGTAAAATCAATGCAAGATAAAAATATGTACAATTTCGTTATGATGAGGACTACATTTTTTATTCACAAATCGTGGCCTAAGGTTGCCTGTATAAGGAGATAGAGTTTGAAATTTTACCTCCTTCAGTTGGAATCGTGAATGGAACTGGGGCGAGTTTGAGGGAGGCCTGATGCTTGCTTGAGCTTCCTTGAACTTCCCTGGATGTATCCCAACCCTTGCCTTGCTCTGAAAGTAGCTGGAACTCCTTGGCCAAGTCAAACTGCAAGCTCTGAAGTCAACAATGGCAGATGGTGGAGGAGTGATTATAGAACAGGGATGAAGGCCTGGATTGACTAGGTATCAAGTATGTAAGATGTTTGAATGATCCAAACTCAAAACGCACGAGCCCAATGGAAGATGGATGTGCTAATGCAAAATACGCAGTTTTGGACAAATTTTTAGTGTTTTGCTGGTTAGGAGTGTTTTAGGTCTTTTCTAAATGTGTATTGTGTTATATAATGTTTGTATATTATTATGGAAATAGTTTGATGTCAACCCTCTAACAGCTATGCTTGTTTTCACCTTTTTGCCACTTTTCTTGTATTTGAAGTAAAGTGATAAGACAAAACCTCACATGCTTGTACTGGCTGGCTTAGGGTTGGTATATCTTCTCTACAAGTTGCCTTAGGTCTGTGGTACTTGTATGTGTCAAGGGGACAGGTCCAATGCTCAAGATTGTAAAGTTTGCAAAAGTTGACCTTTTCCAAAATGGCAATGGTCCCTTTTTGCCATAAATGGAATTGCAAGTTGGATAATGGTTCTAAGGCATGTGTTGTACCCCAAAATTTGCCCTCCCATTCCTCAATGATTTCTCATCACAAAACCTTTGAAGCCCAAGATCCAGTTAGGGTTTCATCTGCTCAAGACCTCTCCTTGCACTGTTAACCCAAATTAGGGTTTGAGTTTGCACAAAGATGTTTTGACCCAAAATTCCCAAAGTGACTTTCATGCTTCATGTTGGACCCACAAGTTTATCCATACCAAGTTTCAAGCCTTGATTCCAATCTTTGCCCAGTCAATTGGACAGTTGACCTAGAAATCAGCTGTATTGGGGAAAAAGTCAACTGTGGTCAATTGACAGTCAAACCTCATGATTTTTGACCCACATCAACATTATGAACTCATATGGACCATTTGATCAAGTTTGGATCACAATTCCATAAGAAATTTGATCAGATCACCAAAAGGGCAAAATGGTCATTTTTAGGGTTTTGACTGCACAAAGGCAATTTTTGACTGTTTGACCTAACCAATGGAAAACCAAGCTCATATATGGACTCAAGGACCCCATGGAATTATCTTGACATGCTCAACAAACTCAAAAGATCCCAAGTACACAAGATTGACAGTTGAATTTCTCAGTCAATTGATCAATTTTGACTGTATATTGAAAAGTCAAACTTTGACTTTTTGATCAAAATCAAGAGTCAAGATTCATTTTTCATCAAAACATGCCAAATCATGAAATTTGTTCACCAAGAAATCACAAAATGCAAATTAGGGTTAGAAATTAGAATTTTTCATAACTTAGAATTTTTCTAAGTTATAAAAAACCCTAATTTTTTCCCAACTTTGCCCCACTTTTTCACCAAGATCCATTTGGATTCAAACAAAAGTCAAAACATGAAAGTTGTAGCTTATTGCGTAATCTACAACTTTGATTCACAAAGTTTTCCCATTTGAGGCTTGTATCTCAAGTTACAAATTTTTTAATAAGGGCACTAAACCATTCTTAACTTAGTGAAATTTTAACCTATTTTGACAAGGTTTTCTACCTAACTTCAAGGCCATTTTCCATACACTTCCACTTGGAATTTCAAATTGCATTTCAAATATGGATTGTAGTACACATTCCAAGCTTTCCAAAATATCCAAGAACTTCTCAAACAACCTCATGGTTAGGGAGAATCGAATTTTGCAAAATGGGAAAAAGTCACTTTTGTTCTTGGCCATGTACATGTTCATATCACTATGCATTTCAATCTCAGCTTGCATATCTTGATTACAGGTCCTTAAACCATCCAACACTCAATAATTTAATGCATGTTCATTGTGCTAAGACCTTGTTTCATGAGCTAAAGCATTGTATGATAGATTAATCCCAAATTGGAAAAAGCATTATATCCATTTTTGCAAAAGTTTCACTTTATGTCATGATGCAAATCCACAAGTACAAACCAAATCCAATTGGCACAAGATTATGAGCAAAACACTCTGATCAAGGAGAGATTATGCAGCTCATTAGGGGTCCCCTACTTGCCTAAAACACCAAGTTGGCTTTGCTTGCTTAAGGGTGAAGAAAAGTACCATAACATAGGACATCTTTCATCTCAGCATTAGAACACAGAAGCAAATATTGTAGACACATTCCAAACATCCCAACCAAGCAGAAGCACGACCCTAAGACCATCAACACTTCACCATTGCCATAATCACTCTCAAACTGCAAAAACAGGGCAAGGCCTGCAGTTTGAGTGCCATCTTCCATTTCCCTCAAGCTCTCTTGCCCAAACCAGTTCACATACATTCCCTAGCACCTATGCAAGCTAACCATGACTTGAAACACGACCTGTAATCCCTCTAACCACTTCCACCATTTTCAGTTTCTTGTTTTGCAGGTGAAGTGCTCTAGCACGATTCAAAAGCTTTCAAGACAAAGTAAACATTGGAATAGCATCCCTGGACCTCAAGGAAGCTTTTCCAATCATCACCTTGCACTGAAAGCTTCCTCATTGCCAGATAGAACTTCAGCTGAACAGGTATCTTGATGAACTTCTATCTCTCTTATCAAGCATCATTAGCTCTAAGTTTGTGAATAAACAATGTTCTACTCATGCCACTGAACATGTACATGTTTTTACTTTTCATTTCTTTTGCTTGAACTGTGAGAATTTGAGGTTTGAAAATGGCAGAAAATCTAGGTTAGGATTTGGGGGAGAAGAAATTCTCCCTCATCTTAGAGAGTTAGATCAAGTTCTGCATATGGTTGGATTCGTCTCTTGATGCTGAACATTTTTTATGTTATGAGTTTTTATTAATAAGCCAGGAATCAGGAGTTAGAAGATCAAGAACAGGGCGCGCGTATTTGAATTGTTTTTGGCTGAAGGTTGAAGACAATGTCTTCTTGGGCTGGGCCTGAGCAATTTTCTTTTTCACACCACCTTTTTTGGTTTTACACCCCTGAGCCCATTTGCTTCATTTTTAATGTTTTTTGACTTTTTCCTTTTTTAACTGACTCATTTATTTTTTTCTCAGCTTATTAAAAATATAAAAATATTTTTCTCATCATTTTTTGAATTTATTAAGTATTTATTTGATTATTTCTTTAGTTTGTACATAAATAGATAAATATATATATATATACTTTTTGTTTAAAATATTAAGATAGTACAAATATATTTTTATATATATTTTTATCTTATTTTTACCTCCTGAAAATATTTTATAGAAAATTACTTTTTATATTAAATATTATTAACTAATACATATAATATACATTTTGTAAATAATATAAATATATAGGTATATATTAATATACTTAGGATAAAAATACCAAAAAAATGTACATATTTTATTTTTTAATATTTAATACTAAAAATACCTTTTTTACAAATATACTATATTTTATTTTTATTTTTGTATGTAAATAATAATTATTATATGAATTAATTGATTAATATCTCTTTTTGATTAAAAATTAGGGTTTTGCCCTAAATTTGAAAATACTCCAAAAATAATACCCTTTTATTTCTCTTTTTATTTACATAAATAATATTCTTTTTCTTCATACACATAAAAATTCTCTTTTATTACATTTTTGCATATTTATTTCATTTCCATTTAATTATACAATTATTTGTCTTGTAAATATTCAAAGAAAATGATGTAATAGTTAGGTTTAAATTTTTGTCTAAATATACCCCATTTGAGACATTGTACCCCCCCTCCCCATATTATTGTGTTGTAATAGCGTAGGAATTTAAATTTCGCACTTTATCGTTTTCTAAATATACTATGCTAGAGTTAGGGTTTGCATGCGAATAAAATGAACAAAAAATAGTTTGACCTAATACAAGACAAAAAAGCATGAAAATGGACAACACATTTCACACTTGCACCCCTAGGGTATTCCACTTTGTTGCCTTCAAATAAATTGGGCCATATTGCATGTTGAACTTCTTTGGGTAAAACAAACAATCCAATGATCATAGTCCCTCGAAATGTTGCCTAAATGAATGATCAAGTCCCTTTTAAAAAATTGCCCAAAGACATTTAACACTATTGCAATTATGGTCTAAACGATGACCCGCGCCTGTCCCTTACACCTCCTAAATACAAGATTGTCCACCAAATGCAATGGTGGAACAAAATTGTCAAAAGGTTTAGAACATAATAAAAATCTTTGAGAAAACTTTAGGGTAGATAAACTCTTAAGTACTTGTCAATTTGCAAAGAAAACACTTGCCTAATTTCAAACTACACTTCACAAACACTTTCCAAAACAAACTTTCAAAAACCTTGAAACATCTTTTCAAAAGACAAAAACACCTTTTGTAAAACATTCGAGTAAAGAATTGTTACAAGGGTAGCCTATACAAGGCATCTTTTCAAAACATTTTTCAAAACCACACACCAAGCACCATTTAAAACAATTGAAAACCAAGGCAAGTTGATCTAAGCAAGTACCTAAGAGCCCATGGATAACCATGGATAGAAAGGGTGCTAATACCTTCCCTTTCTATAATCTACTCCCCGAACCCAAAAATATCAAAGGTTTTTGCTGTGCTTTTTAAACCTTTCCTTAGGATAAAATAAAAAGTCGGTGGCGAATCTTGCTCAACCGAAACATTTGCGAAAACAAACGCAAAACCCTAGTCAGTTCTCCCACCGTATCACAGCATGGATATAAGCTTTGTCAACTGAGTAAGCATTTAATTAAGGAGTATGGAACAAGTTTGAGACCTGTAAAGCATGGATTAGGCATCATAGGTACTGATTGCATCTTTGTTCTTCATGAAATGGCTTGGACAAAAAGTGAGAAATTGCCAACTTCATCTCTTCGATTCTCCCTACTCAAAAATGATCTTGAGGAATTCTTGGACATTTTGGAAAGCTTGCAATGTTATCTATAATTCATCTTTGAAATGAATTTTGATATACCTCTTGGAACTAGGTGAAAAATTGCCATGAAGTTGGGTCCAAAACCTGCCTAAATTAGGGCAAATTTTCACTAAGTTATTTAGTTCATGACCATGTATTCATAAATTTATATCTTGAGATCCAAGAATATTTAGGGAAACGTGTGTGATGCAAAGTTGTATATTTCATTGAGGTCTACAACTTTCATGTTAGGAACTTTCCTTGAATCATTATGCATCATGGTGAAAAAGAGGCCTAAAGTTAAGAAATAATAAGAAAATTTTCTATATTTAGAAAATTTCTTAGAAAATTTTACAAATTCAAACCCTAAATTTCAAGTTTGGTTTTCTTGGTGAACAAGTTTCACATTTTGACATGTTTTGATGAATTATGACCCTTGGTACTTGATTTTGACCAAAAAGTCAAAGTTTGACCTTTCAGTGTACAATTGACTTTTGATCAGTTGACTGCAAACTTCATCTGTCAATCCAATGAATTTGAGATGTTTTGAGCCATGTAATTAAGTCAATATGATGCCATTGAATCCTTTAAATCATGCTTTAACTCAATTGGTCATTTTCTAGGTTAAAAATCAGAAATTTCCCTTCCTCGGTTAAAACCCTAATTTTGACCATTTTGCCCTTTTGATGATTTGATCAAATTTCTTGAGGAATTATGATCCAAACTTGACCAAATGATACATGTGAGTTTAAAATGTTTATGTTGATAAAAAATTATGAAGTTTGACTGTAAATTGGCCATGGTTGACTTTTTCCCCAATACAATTGATTTTTATGTCAACTGTCTAATTGACTGATCAAAAATGTGGTTCAAGGCTTAAAACTTGTCATGAGTGATATTAGGGATCCATAATTATGTTTGAAAGTCACATGAAGCATTGTTAGTCCAAAAATCCTTGTGCAAACTCAAACCCTAATTTTGGGTTGTCAATGCAAGATGAGATGTCTTGAGCTGACGAATCCCTAATCTAGTCTTGAGTCAAAGAGATCTTGTGAGAAAAGTCTTGATAAATGAGAGGGAAAATTCCAGGGTACAACAGATGCCCCTGTTCAATCTTCTTAAACCTGAAGGGTTAGATTGGCGAGCTTTGCCATTCATGACTTGAAGGTGAAAGAATGATTGGACACTAGAGTGCCCATAAATTTGCACTCGGCGGTGTGAAGTTGAGGGAATGGGATTAACGATGCCATTTGGAGAAGTGATAGAGTCTTATTGGAGATGGGCTTGTATATGCCATCTAAAAGTGATTGTTTGTGTTGTAAATTGTAAGCTGAAAGAATAAGTATCAGAATGGCATCCATGTCTGGAGCGTATCCGAACTGTATCTGGGCTTGGAATCTGAATGAGTAACAGAATGGCATTCGTGTCTGGAGCGTATCTGTACTGTATCATGATTGCACATTGTTTAACAGTAGCTGTTAATCTTATCCTGAAAAGGGTAAAACGTTAGCTGGAACACAAAATTATGTTGCATGAAATGTATGATGCAATATATGTGTTTTATCAATGTTTATGATATGTGGATGTAATGTATGCGCATGTAAGCTGATTTGCTGTATTGCTGAGGAAAATAAATCCTTGACTGCTGCTGAGGATATGTGGATTCTTCATGTCTTGAAGTTGGAGTATTGACACAAATTTTGTTGTTAGAGCAATGTCGTATACTGCTTGAGGAATCTGCCCGGGGAATCCAGAGAATTTTGATGACTTCTACTGGGGGTTAATAATGGGAGTCTTTGTTCCGTTGGGGAGTATCAGAAGTCAATTGTTACCCGGTTGGATTTTAGGCTTCAAGATAACTTGCTGGGGAATTTGGAGAAAATGGATGGTTTCCACCGGGGATTAATAGTTTGAAGTTTTAGCTTCGTCGGGGATCTAAATGACATACTGTAGGGATTGCTCATGCAATAGCCTAAAGACGTTTTCCTATTCTTTCAACCTGTCAGTAATTGTCCTTTTCATTTTGTTTATTTGTAAACAGTAATTATGTTCAAATGCATATGTTCATTAATGAATCATTGGACGTTTTTGCAAATAAAACACAAGTGTAAAGGAAAAAAGAAAAATAGTTTTCTGTACTTTAAAGAGATATCTTGGTATTTAATTTGAATAAGTATTTTGTACAAAGGAGACATACATCCTAGTAAGAGGATGGTGCCGTAAAAGTAAGAAAAATTTATACAAAGAAAGATAGCTATGTGTGATAATCCCATGGGGTTCCCATTCTGCTATAGCCTTCGTATCTCAGAATATCTTGTCTATTTGTTGCATCGTCCGAAGATGATTGAATTGATCAGAAACTTTGAGTTTGTCAATGAAGAGATTTTCCTCAAAGTGATCCGACGAAACATAGTCATACGCTTTAATTCCCTAACTTTTGCCTGGACCTCCTTTTCGGGTTTTCAGTCCACCGGGAAACTCTTTTTTCCCCAAGTCGCCCTTTCGGGTTTTCAACTTGTCGGGTGTACAATTTTTTTTATTTTTTTATCCCTAATTTTTTCCCGAACCTTTTGGTTCGTCGGGATGCCCTTTTTTTGCCTAGGTGTGTCAACCTAGCGGGTCTCTTATGCGTAGTATCTTTTGACTATGTCTGCGTTCGCAGGGTGTGGCAGGTCGTCACCGTCCATGGTGGTTAAGATCATTTCCCCACCGGAGAAGATGTTCTTGATTACAAATGGTCCTTCATAGGTATGAGTCCATTTGCCCCTGGGATCACTTTGTGGTAAGATAATGCGTTTTGTGATACGGTGGGAAGAACTGTCTGTTTTTGGAATGCTGGTTTGCGTTTTGCGTTTGTGTTTGCAAAATATCGCGGTAAGCAAGAGTCGCCACCGACTTTTATTTTATCCAACAAGGAAAGGAAAAAAGCACAGAAAAATTCCTTTTTCGAGATTATCTGAGTACGGGGTAGATTATAGAAAGGGAAGGTATTAGCACCCTTTCTATTCGTAGTTATCTACGGGCTCTTAGGTACTTGCTCATTGTTTTCAAAATTGTTTTCTTTGTGCTTGTGGGTTTTTGAAAAAGTTTTTGTTTAAAACTTTGATTTAACTCTTGCTTATGTCCTCAAGAGTGTAATGAAGTGTTTTGAAAACTTTGTTTGAAAAGGAGTGTAAGTGTGAAAAGTTTTGTTTTGAAATAGCAATTATCTAAGAACTATCTACCTACTCGAAAAAGGAATCGTTCTATGCTAATTTCCTTTAGACAATGCTATCCCACTATTAATGAGTAGGTAGCACCATTGTTGGAGTTTGAGGGTCAATTCGAATGAGGGACAGACGGTCACTAAAGCAATGTTAGGACGCCTTAGCGGTAACCCTAATGTCTTAGATCATTTGTTTGAGGAAACAATATCCGAGGCAACCATTTCGAGGAGATTATGATCTTTTAGACAAGAGGGCAACCTCTAAAACGACCTATACTCAATGACCGTATACGAAGGCAACCAAGTGGGGTGTACCCTAAGAGTGCGCATGTGTGAGTGTGTCGTTTTCAGTTATTTTTATCTTTGTACATGTTAAGGGTGATCTAACTTGATTTTAGATTAAACATTCAGTCTTGCCATGCAAACCCTATTATCAAACATCTAACAATTATAATTTGTGGAAATTAAAGGTGCGGAAATTAAATTACAAGGCGTCGGGTATTTACATCGCCAAAAGCAACCCTTGGAAAATAAAATAAAGCGGTAAAAATGATTAAATGTCCTATTTAACTATTACAATCCGGAAGCAGATACATTAATATGATAAAAATAAATACAACGCACGGGAAATTAAATCGAGTGCGAAATTTAGGGTTTTGGCCCTTTTGACAGAAAATTGCTTTTTTTGTTGTTTTTATTTTAAGAAAAGAAATAAATTCCTAAATTACATAACTAAATTAAATTAATGAGTTAATTAATGAAAAATAATTTATGACATATTTTTGGTTTTTTTATTTTAAGAAAGAAAATAAAATAATTAAATTAGTAGCTAAAACCTAATTAAATCTAATTAATTTTATTTATTTACAAAAATAAGTTAGAGTTTTCTAGAATTAAAAACCTAAATTAATTAATTAGTGTTTATTAAATGAATTTTAAAATTTTAATGGATAAAAATATTTTTTTGATGATTTTTGATAAAAAAGGAAAAAATGATTGGTTAGTAATTAATTAAATAAAATAAAACAAATAAATTAAATAAACAAAACAAAATTAAAAAAAAAAGAAGAGGGACTGGGCCTGCTTTTGAAGGGTGTTAGTAGCAATTCCTTGGCCCATTAACTGGTGGCTCGTTTGACTTTTTGGATCCAGTGCACACGCGCTGACTAGCACCTTGGTGGACCTCCAATTGCTGACCATCAGATCTGGCCATTGGCCATCTGGCGCTTGGAGGGGTGAGGGCATATGGTGGATTGCAGATGGGCGTATGCATGCAATTACCTGAAAAATATGAAGAAAACACAAATTGCTGGAGGCAGGGATCAAACCCCTGACCTCCAGCATTTAGAACCTTTATGGCTTAGGTGGCAACCACTGAAGCACGTTGCTGTTTTGTTATTAATAATACAAATAATATATTATATAAAAAACAAAACAATTGCCAGAAAGTCAAAAAAACGCGCACAATTATTTGAATTGGCTAATGGATAGACGACACGTCTTCATCCCTGTCCTCCCAACGCTGTAACATTACCTGTGAATTTTTATCTGCAGCAAAGGACGCAGCTTCATCTTAAAATTGTCCTCAGGCAATGTAAACAACTTCCAAGAACATGGTTGAATTCGTCATGATCTCCTGATCTCAACCATGTCCTTCATATGGACCAATTGCACCTGAAACAGAAAACCCTAAAAACGAACAAAGAACCCTAGCTATGGTGATTCTTCATACATAGAACATAAATGAAATTGGCTATTACCAATAGTTTGCAAATGATGTGAGGGTTAAGGATATGCAATTATTTCATGAAAACGACGTCTAATTCCAGAGATACGAAATCAAACACAGGGAGGATTCGCGTGAGACTTACAGTGCGTATAAGGGCCTGATAATGCTTGGTTTGGATCCAATTAGCTTGTGTGTTGCCAGGAATCGATTGGGACCAATATCCAGCTCTGAAAATGCCTCTAGGGTTGATTTCGATCTCCAACTTTTTTGTGATTTTTTGCAAAGTTGTTCTGCCTCTACCAATTCTCTCCAAACCTTATTTTCGTGTCCTTAGCTTCCTTATGTAATGTGCATTGCATTAGGGTAACAAACTTGGTCCAAATCTTGCCCTATCAATGCTCATAAATTTGATTTGATCCTTCCATTAAAACCTTCCAAATTTGATTTGATTTGGATCTTTTTGTGCATATAAGCCTTGATTCGAATTTGATTGCAATGCTAACTGTAGTAGGAACCTGAAATAGCCAAAAAAAATCATGTGTTATCAATGCTTTAGATTTTATATGATTTTATTTGATTTAAAATGAACTAATTCAAATAAAAATCAAATTAAATAATAAAAATGTGATATGGACACGTGGATGGAGCTAGGGCACGTGGGCAACAATGCAAACTCAAATCAAGTGGAAAATAATGGGCCCATTTGGCAAAATTTGAAGTTTTGGGGATAGTTGACTTTTGGCAATTTTGCAAAAAAAGTCCAACTTCAACAATGAATAACTTCTTAAATTTTGAACTTTTTGAGGTGTTATAGGACTTTTTAGAAAGCTTGAGATGTCCTATAACCAACCCTTTTGGTCTCATCGTATTTTGATATTCCATGCTCATGTTAGAAGCTTTGGCAAAAAAGGTGTTTTTGTTGACTTTCAAAAATGACCTATAATGTCCAAATTCATAACTTCTTTTGAGTGCATATTTTGAACTTGGGTTATGAATATGGATTGTAGGTAATTGCATCCTATTCAAAATGAGCTTTGGATGGGTCATTTCTCATAAAGTATGAGAAAGTTATGCCTGGTCAAAGTTGGGTTGACTTTTCCTACAAAACCCTAATTTAGCAACTTTTGAATCTTGATGAATTTTGAGCAATCATTGATGAATCATGATCAACCCTTGATAAAATTATGAAATATCCTTCAAAATGATAATGTTGACAAAAAATTCTTGAAGTTTGACTGTTTGTAGGTCACAGTTGACTTTTGCCCTAGCACAATCGACTTTTGGATCTTTGAGCAATTAACTGAGCAAACTTCCTCTGCAAGGCTTGAAACTTGAGATGGGTGATCTTGGGAACATATTAGGACATTGGGGAGCACTTGAGGTAATTTGGACTGAAAGATCTTGATGCAACACAAAACCCTAATTTGGGGTAGACTGCCTTAGGAGAGAGCTTGTCTGACCAACTCTTGAGCTACCTTGAGCCACTTGGAGATTTTTCTTGCAATGTTTTGAGAAATATGGGAGGGAAAATTTTGGGGTACAACACGTTTGATCACCAGATCTCCAACTTGATATATTTGGCGTCTGACTTTCTTGTTGAAAGCCTTGATCATCCGTTTTTGATACATCTGACCATGGCAAACAACAGTAAGTCTCTTTTCATCAATTAAGTTTAGTTGATCAAGTCGATTTTGGATCCAATCGTCCTTATTCAAACATGTACCCTTCAAGATTCTCAAAGAGGGGATCTGAACCTCAATAGGAAAGGCAGCCTCCATGCCATAAACCTTAGAATAGGGTGTTGCCCCAGTTGATGTGTGAGCCGTGGTACGGTACCCGTGGAGAGCAAATGGAAGCATCTCATGCCAGTCCTTGTGGTGACTGTCATTTTCTGTATGATATTTTTAATGTTTTTATTAGCATCTTCGACGACACCATTCATCTTTGGCCGATAGGGGGATGAATTGTGACGCTGAATCTTAAACTGCTCGCACAAGGCGGTGATCATAGTATTGTTAAGGTTTGTACCATTATCAGTGATGATCCTTTCTGGGATATCATATTGGCAAATGAGATTATGCTTGATGAAGCGGGCAACAACATTCTTAGTAACGGGTGCGAAGGAAGCTGCTTCGACCTATTTTGTGAAATAATGTATGGCCACTAGAATGAAACGGTGTCCATTGGAGGCTGTAGGCTTGATCTCCCTAACCATATCGATTCCCCAAATAGCAAAGGGCCAAGGAACCGTCAAGACATTCAGAGGAACCGGAGGTACGTGCACCTTGTCTGCATAAATTTGACACTTATGACAGGTCCGAGAGTGTTGATAGCAGTCTGCTTCCATGGTAGATCAATAATAGCCTGCCCGTAGGATTTTCTTCGCCATCGTATGCCCACTGGAGTGGGTGCCAAAAGTTCCCTCATGTAGCTCAGCCATGATCTTCTCAGCCTCAATCTTATCCATACACCGGAGCATAATGGATTCATGATTGCGTTTGTACAGGATGCCATTACTCAGGAAGAACTTAGCAGAGAATCTCCTTAAGAATTTTTTTATTATTGATTGAAGCTCCTTCTGGATATTCTTGAGCCTCGAGATACCTCTTGACTTCATGAAACCAAGGTTGGTCCACTACTTCTTCAGTATTAATCTCGTGACAGTGTGCTGGTTCATCCATTCGTTCAATGGCAATCTGGGGAGCCTCGTTATCCCAATTAAGTTTAAACATAGATGACATTGTGGCTAGAGCGTCTGCTAGCTGATTTTCTTCTCGCGAGAAATGCTCAAAGGTAATCTGCTCAAAATGTGGTAGCAATGTCAAAACATATTCTTTGTAAGGGATAAGGTTTGGATGCTTAGTGTCCCACTCTCCTTTGATCTGACTGATGACCAAAGATGAATTTCCAAACACATCTAAAGATTTGATTCCCAAGTCTATGGTAGCCTTAAGACCAAAGATGCATGCTTCGTATTCTGCCATGTTGTTCGTACAGTTGAAGTAAAGTCTGGAAGTAAAAGGAGTATGACACCTTTCTGGAGATATGAGTATAGTGTCGATACCATTACCAAGTGCATTGGATGCCCCATCAAAGAACAAGGTCCATCGGGATCCTTGTTCAGGTCCGTCATATGGTCTGATTTCTTCACAGTTGTCTAATGTCATGATGTCTTCATCTGGGAATTCAAACTTCATGGACTGATAATCTTCTACAGCTTGATGAGCAAGATGATCAGCTAGCACACTGCCCTTTATAGCTTTCTGGGTAGTGTACTGTATGTCATATTCTGTTAAGATCATCTACCACCTAGCTATTCTTCCAAATAGAGAAGGCTTTTCGAATATGTACTTTATCGGATCCATCTTAGATATCAACAAAGTGGTATGAGTCAACATATACTGTCTTAGCCGGCGAGCAGCCCATGCCAGAGCGCAGCAAGTTTTCTCGAGTAGTGAATATCTGGTTTCACAGTCGGTAAACTTTTTGCTCAGGTAGTAAATAGCATGCTCTTTTCGGCCAGACTCATCATGCTGCCCCAACACACACCCTATTGAGTTATCTAAAACGGTCAGATACATGATCAGTGGTCTTCCCTCGACTGGTGGCATCAAAATAGGAGGCTCTTGTAAGTACTCCTTGATCTTGTCAAAAGCAACCTGGCATTCTTCGTTCCATCTGACTACTTGATCTTTCTTCAATAATTTGAAGATTGGCTCACAAGTAGCTGTTAGGTGAGAAATGAATCTGGAAATATAGTTCAGGCGTCCCAAGAATCCTTTGACTTCCTTCTCAGTGCGAGGAGCAGGAATTTCTTGTATCGCTTTAACCTTGGCAGGATCAACCTCGATGCCTTTGTTGCTGACAACGAAACCTAAGAGTTTACCGGACCGGACTCCAAATGTGCACTTGTTTGGATTCAATCTTAACTTGTACTCCTTCAATCTTACAAACAACTTTTACAAGTGATCAAGGTGCTCCTCTTCAGTTTGTGATCGGGCTATCATGTCATCTACATAAACCTCTATCTCATGATGTATCATATCATGAAACAAAGCTACCATGGCGCATTGATAGGTTGCCCCAACATTCTTCAGTCCGAACGACATCACTTTGTAGCAGAATGTGCCCCACTGTGTGACAAATATAGTTTTCTCCATGTCCTCAGGTGCCATTTTGATTTGGTTATAACCTGAGAATTCGTCCATGAAGGAAAACACTTTTTGTTGGGCTGTATTATCAACCAGGATATCGATGTGGGGAAGTAGAAAATCATGTTTAGGGCTGGCCCTGTTTAAATCTCTATAATCCACGCACATCCGTACTTTTCCATCCTTTTTAGGCACGAGAACAATGTTGGCAACCCATTGAGGATAGGAAGTAACAACCAAGAATCCAACATTGAATTGTTTCATGAATTCTGCTTTGATCTTCTCTGACATGTCAGGTCTCATGCGGCAGACTTTTTGTTTCACTGGTGGACAGTCTTCTCTTGTGGGTAGACGATGTACCACGATGTATGTATCAAGTCCTAGCTTGTCTTCGTATGACCAGGCAAAAATCTCAACATAATCATGCAATAGCTGAATTAGACGTTCCTTGACACTCGGCTCTAGGTTGGCAACCACCTTGATTTCCTTTTTATCTTCCTTGGTGCCCAAGTTGATTGTATCCAACGGTTCCTCATGAGGCTGAATAACTCTTTCCTCTTGTTGTAGTAGCCTGGCCAATTCCCCTGGAACTTCACAATCTTCCCCACCTTCGTATTCGGCTTGATAGATTGGATCTTCAGAGTTACTAAAGGCCATAACAGTATCGTTACCCATGGGATCCGGAATGGAGGGTGTGATGCGGTGGGAGAACTGACTCGAGGTTTTGCGTTTGTGTTCGCAAATGTTGCGGTTAGCAAGAGTTGCCACCGACTTTTCTTTTATCCAAAAGGAAAGGTAAAAAAGCACAGGAAAGACCTTTGAGATGTTTTCTTGAGTTCGGGGGGTAGATTATGAAAATGGAAGGTGCTAGCACCCTTTTCATCCATGGTTTTCCATGGGCTCTTAGTTACTTGTTTAGATCACTTGCTTTGCTTTGTTTTGTTTGAAATGGTGCTTGGTGTGGTTTTGAAAGTATTTTGAAAAGAGGCCATTAGTTTAGACAATCTTTGTAATGATTCTCGTTCGTAAGAATGTATATAAAGATGTTTGTCTTTTGAAATTTTTTTCAATGTTTTGTAAGTTGTTTTGAAATGTCTATGTGTTTGTTTTTTAAAATAGCAAGGATTGTTTTGAAATTGAACAAGTAACTAGAAGCTAATCTATCTACTCAAATGTCTTTCTTGTGCATTTTTATTCCTTTGACATTGTGGATTTACCATTGATTTGGTAAACAAACCTATCTTTGGATGTAAACGGGACGGGTGTGGGTCATCGTATGACCATGATAACAATGTTGCCAGGTATCTTAGCATGTTTGAGGGACTAAGATCATTTTGTTTTAGGCAACCTTTTGAATAACGTCATCGAGGGACTATGATCTTTTTTTTGTTTTGCTAAGATACTTCGCGTGCGTAACATGGCCATTTTATTTTAGGCAACCAAGTGTGAGAAACCCTAGAGGTGCTTGTGTGCAATGTGTGTCATTTTTCATGCATTTGATTTGTCTTGGATTAGGTCTTTTCTATTTGTTTGGTTTTTGTTCTTGTCATGCAAAACCCTAGTTTACTAAACATGGTATATGAAAGCAATAAATTGCGTAAATGTAAACTAAGCTATTACAACAATTATTATGGGAGGGGGGATATAAGTTTTGAATGGGGATATTGCACAAATATAAATCTAAAAATACTATTACAACCCAATCGAATATTGTGCGCATTAAATAAATATACAAATATTAAAATGCAATGCAAATGTATTTATGTTAAAAAATGTTTTGTATTTATTTTTTTGTATGAAAACATAATTTATTTAAACCCTAGAAATAAGAGAAAAAATATTATTATTTTTGAAAGGGGGGAAACCCTAATTTTTTTATTAAATAAAATATATGTTCTATATTAATATTTTGTCCATTTTTGCACAAGAAAATAATAAATAATATTATGTGCAAATATTAAAAATTAAATATGTATAGAAAATAAGTGTTTTATGAGTATAAATAATATAATAAAAATATTAAGTATTTTTAAATATATTTACAAGTTATTTAAGAAAATAAAAACTATTTGTCAAAATAAACTATTTTTATGTGAGAAAATAAATAAATAAAATAAAATAAAAGTGTGGAAATAAATAAATTATTTTTGGGTATTTTTTATCATTAGAAAAAATAAATGCAAGTAATAAATACAAAAAATATGCAAGAAAATGCAAAAATATAAGATAATAGTCAAGGGGGTGCAAAAGTAATCCAGGGGGTGTGAAAATCAGAAACAACAGGCCCAAGGTGCCAAAGGCCCAGAACCATCGTCCCTGTCCTCCAGCTTCTCTTTTGCGCGCGTATTATATTCAAACTTGTAACTTTCAAATGCTTGCACAAAAACAAAAACTTATAACATGAAACTTGTGGCATTTGAACTCACGATTCCAACCATATCAATTTTGTGACCTAACTCTCAAAGATCAGAGAGAATTTTAATGGCCCTAATTCGTGACCTAAAAATTTCAGCAACTTCAAGCTTCAAATTCTCTTGGCTCGGTTAATATAAATGAAAAGTATGCATATGTACACCTTTACCATGTTATGGACTACATTTTTTCTTTATAAATCGTGGCTTGAGGATGCCTAAATACAGAGATAGAGTTTGATAAAAATACCTCCTTCAGCTGGATTTGGATATGACAATGTGGGGACTTTGAGGGAGGCCTGAGGATCGTGTGAGCTTCCTTGAACTTCCTTCAAACTATTCCAATGCCTAGTTTACTTTGTGGATGGCCAGAACTCTCTGCACAAGTCAAGCTGCAAGCTCCAAGTTTGAAAATGGCAATGGCTGAAACAGGGCTTACAGATGCAGGGTAAGGGCTTGGATAGCTTTGGTAGGATGTGTATGAGGTGTTTCAAGTGTCAAGCCACAAAATGCACGAGCAAAAAATGAATTTGCTATGGTTTTGCAGAAATCTGTATGTTTGGCAGAATTTTGGAGTTTTTCAGTTTTGGAGTGTTTTGGATGTCAAGCCAACTTCCTCAGCATTGTAATGACTTGGTATATTTGTATAGAAATGACACAAAGGTCAATCCTTACTAGTTGTACAAGTTCTAACACCTTTTTCAACTTTTCTTGTATTTTAAGTAAAGTGAAATGACAAATGCAACATGCTTGTACTGGCTACCTCAAGGGCTGATAAGAGTTGTTATACATTGCTTGAGACCTGTGAAAATTGTTTTCATCAAAGGGACAAATCCAAGGCTCAAGGTTGACAAAATTGCAAAAGCTCACCTTTATGAAAATGGCAATGTGAGCTTTATGCCTAAAATGGAATTACAACTTGTGTAAAGTTCCAAAAGAAAAGATAAAGCCTTTAACTTCTGAGTTTGCATTTAATTATGGAGTGTAGAATGAGTTTAGGACCTGTAAAGCAAGATTCAAACATCAAAGATCTGATTTTCAACTTGATACTTTGTGAAAATGGCATGAACAAAAGTGATAAAATGTCAACTTCTCCTCTTCGATTCTCTCTAACCAAAAATGACATTGGAGAGTTCTTAGACATTTTCGAAAGCTTTCAATATGCTCTATAATCCATATTTGAAATGCATTTTGAGATACCTCTTGTAACTAGGTGAAAAAAGTCCATGAAGTTGGGTCAAAAAACTGCCTAAATTAGGGCAAATTTTCACTAAGTTATTTAGTTCATGGACCTATATTCACAAATTCATAACTTGAGATCCAAGCATCTTTTGGGAAAAGTTTGTGAAGAAAAGTTGTATATTTCATGGAGGAATACAACTTTCATGTTGGAAGTTTTCTTTGAATCAAATTGCATCATGGTGGAAAATTGGTGGAAAGTTAGGAAAAAATAAAAAAAATTTCATACTTAGAAAAATTCTAAATTATGAAAATTTTCAAATTCAAAACCCTAATTTTCAAAACTGGTTTTCTTGGTGAACAAGTTTCATATTTTGACATATCTTGATGAATTATGACCCTTGGCACTTAATTTTGACCAAAAAGTCAAAGTTTGACTTTTCATTATACAATTGACTTTTGATCAGTTGGCTGCAAAATTCATCTGTCAATCCAATGAACTTGAGATATTTTGAACCATGTAATTAGGTCAAGATGATGACATTGAACCCTTCAAATCATGTTTAAACCCAATTGGTCATTGGCTAGGTTAAAAATCAGAAATTGCCATTTCTTAGTCAAAACCCTAATTTTGACCATTTTGCCCTTTTGATGATTTAATCAAATTTCTTGAGGAGTTGTGATCCAAACTTGATCAAATGGTACATATGAGTCTAAATGTTGATGTGGATAAAAAATTATGAAGTTTGACTATAAATTGGCCATGGTTGACTTTTTCCCCAATATAGTTGATTTTTAGGTCAACTGCCAAATTGACTGATAAAAAATGTGGTTCAAGGCTTGAAACTTAACATGAGCAATCTTAGGGGTCCAAGATGATGTATGAAAGTCACATGAAGAATTGGTGGTCCAAAAATCCTTGTGCAAACTCAAACCCTAATTTTGGGTTATCAGTGTAAGATGAGATGTCTTGAGCTGAGCAAACCCTAATCTTGTCTTGAGTCCAAGTAGTCTTGTGAGAAAAGTCTTGATAAATGAGAGGGCAAATTTTGGGGTACAACAGAGGGGTACCTGCATTTATGAGTGTGGGTGTGTGTAAGGGTATAGCCATCTTTAAACAATAAAATGTAAAAAAAAGACAATGAGCACAAAAGGTTTGTATGTGGAAAAACGTCCATGATTCATTGAATGTCATATGAAGATGAAATAAAAAAAACCTTATAAATGGACCATTGTGCCTCGGGTAAGACACAAGGTTTTTAAAGTGCGAATTGTTCGTGAATATTACAAATCCAACAGAAATGTAAAAGATAAATTATTGAGAGATGAAAGTTATTGGGACAAAGTCTCTAGCTTCCCAGTTGCGAAGTCCTCCGTTGGCAGTAGGAAATATCCAATCTTCCAAGCTGCCATCTTCTTCAACATCTTCCACTGTGTTGACCTCCCGGTTACTAATCTTCAAAGGTGGCCCTTCAGCACGGGCACGGCGCACAGCCTTCTGAGAAGTTGAAGTAAACCCTAAGCCGAACTTGTCTGATTTATACAGGATGTCAGGAAGCTGCCCCCAGATGGTGCATCCACCCTCTTCTACTACCGCCTTGGCGTCCTTTAGAGATGACATCCGAAGCGGAGGTCTTATGATCTTGGGAATCGAGGATACCGCCTTGGTTATCGCTACTTCTTGAGAGACCTCTTTGAAATGTTGAAAAGGAGTTTCAATGAACTCGCCATCCAACTCCACATATCAGAAGGAATTTAGATGACTAATCATGTACTCCTCCTCTCTGTGGACAATTATGATCTTTCCTTGGACCGGGTACTTCAGCATCTGGTGTAGCTTGGAGGTAACAACACCGGCATTATGGATCCAGGGCCGTCCTAACAGACAGGAGTAAGAGGGGCAGATGTCCATCATATAGAAGGTTGAGCTGAAAGTCTGAATTCCCACCTTTATCGGGATGTCCACCTCCCCGTGGACCATCCTCTTCGAGCCATCAAACGCTCTTACAATTATATTACTGCGTTTCAGAGTCAGCCTTTCGCAATCCAATCTCTAAAGAGCTTTCTTTGGTAAGACATTCAAAGATGAACCCGTGTCCACCAAGACATGGGCCAGAGTCGTTCCTCTACACTCCACAAAGACATACAATGCCTCGTTGTGCTTTCTCCCTTTGGGTGTCAAATCAGCATCAGAGAAGCCTAGGCCGTTATCAGCTGTCAAACTGGCCACACAGTCTTGGAACAGGTCAGCAGACGTCTCTTGTGGCACATGGGATGTCTTCAGAAATTTTACCAGAGCTTTCACGTGTGCCTCAGAGCACAGAAGCAAGGCTAGCATGGAGATCTTGGAGGGAGTTTGCCCCAACTGTTCAACCACGTCATAATCACTCTTCTTTATTATCCTCAGGATCTCTTCCATTTCCATCTTGGATATTTCGGGGATAGCTAGTGATTGAGCCTTCGTCCGGACAGACTCCTCTTGAATGCTTTTTCCTTAATTTTCAGCATTAGAGGTATTGGTAGGGATAACAACAGGGGTCGCGTCGTCTTTGTCGGTAGGTGCACTTGCAGGTATGGTTATTGGTACATAGGTAATCTTCGGAACGGCCACGGGTCCAAAAACTGCCTTTGGAGGGGCAATCTCTGGAGAGAAGATTCTACCACTACGGGTAATATTACTAGTTCCAGTAATATTGCTAATTTCGGAATCTTCTTCTTCGGAGCTTGCTTCTTCGGTGGTCAACCCATCTTGTTTAATACCATGGTAGTAGATTTCTCCACTGTAATTCCACAGTACTGTTTTGTATGATTTGTATGGGACCGGCCCGGGCATTGTAATTATGAGAGGAGTAGTCTTTGGAACTGATGTAATCCTAATGGGTCTTTTGGGGACCCTGGAAGGATTGGCGGAGATGGTTATGATTGAAACGTCTTTAATAGGAATGGGTGAAACAGGAGCATTTTCGAACAAAATTTCTTGGTTGTCTATCAGGCGTTGAATACCTGTCTTTAACAGAGTGCAATCAATTGATGAGGATAAGCAAATATGGCAGTCTTTATTACAACCTGGGAATATACCACCTTTCAATAAGTTCATCTTAATGATCGGGAGCGGAGTCAAGAGTTCATCTACTGTAGCGACAATGACATTTGGTTTTTCGGGCGTTGTGACCATGTCTAGGCATATGAGCGGAAATGACCATGTCTAGGCATAGGAGCGGAAATGACATTTGGTTTTTCGGGCGCCTCAAACTCAATCTCTTTTGCATCTATGAGGTCTTGAATTTTGTTTTTCAAAGCCCAACAATTATTGGTGTTGTGGCCCGGACTTTCGGAATGGTATGCACATCTGGCATTCAGGTGATAATGAGGGGACGCAGTGTTGGGATTTTTCGGAGCTTCCTTCAAAGTTGCCAAATTAGATTTCAAAAGATGTGGTATGAGCTGGGCTAGAGTCATATTAATTCTGGTGAATTTCCAGACTGGCCTTTCCACCCTTGGTTGGTTATTTCTTGGTTGATCAGATGTAGATTTTAGGATCATAACGGCCCCTACCATTGGTCAGCGTTCAACTCCCCCTTGGTTCCTTTATGGATAAACAACAAATACCTCCTTCTTTCCAGTGAAAGGCTTTCTCACAGCTGTAGAGGCAGATGAATCTTTCTGAATCTTTCCACTTTTTATGCCAGCTTCCACCCTCTCTCTGGTCAATATTAACTCAGTAAATCTAGCAGATGAACTCCCAATTAAATGGTTGAAGAAAGGGCCTGATAGAGTTCCTAAGAACATATCCACCAACTCCCTTTCAGACAGAGGGGGTTGCACTCTCCCAGCTAGATCTCTCCATTTTTGCGCGTAATCTTTGAAGCCTTCATTTGATACCATAGCCATACTCTGAAGTTGAGTACGGGTAGGCGCCAAATCTGCATTATACTGGTATTGTTTATAGAAAGCTGCGGCAAGGTCTTCCCAGTTGTGGATGTCGGCCCTTTCTAATTGGTAAAACCAATCGAGTTGTGTTCTGGATAAACTATCTTGGAAAAAATGCACCCACAGGTCCTTATCGGTAGAGTGCGGCTGAATCTTTCTCACGTATGATCGGAGGTGCATTTTAGGACATGACACCCCATCATATTTTGCAAACAACGACACTTTGAACTTTTGGTGGGATTACAATTCCTGACACCAGCCCCAATTCTTCAAAGTCTAGACTTGGTACCCTTTGTATTTCCATAACGCTTAAACGCTCTTCGAGATGTCTGTACTTATCACCAGCCGGAGGGTATTGCTCCTCAGAGTAGTCTTCCTCTTCTTCCTCCTCTTCATATTCTGACGGAACTGCTATTTCTTTTCCTTTCCCTTCCCCTTCATCAGATATTGCTGCGAAATCCAAGGTTCTTCTAGTTTGTCCTTGAAACCTTCTCCCCACTATTACAACACCAGTCGGTTTCTTCTTTTTCTTCCTTTTCTATTTTGCCAACAGAGTCTTCAGCTCCACTTGTCCTTTTGCTAGGGTTGTGAGTAACTGTTGAAACTGCATGTTTTGAGTTTGAAGATCTTTGACTGTCTGTTCGAGATCCATCTTACTGAAATAAACAGTAGAGAGATGAGGAAACTTGTTGCAAAAGACCTGTTTATGTTATGATGAATGATATGTATACATGCAATGCTTTCAAGGATTTAAGAATTCAAATTTGTTTTAAACAAAAAGAAACACACATTATATTAATAAGATAGAATTAGAGTACATCAATTCCCCTTGGGCAAAATCATACAAAATTCTAAGATAAAAAAGTATTGCGCATCCTCTTTGGTGCTATATAGGTATTTAGAGTCTGCTCCTCATGAAGTAGCCTAGTGAGTTCCAAAACCTTCTTCTCGCTTGCATAGAATTGGGCTTCGAAGTATCTCGCTCTCCTTTGAGTTGTATCCAATCCCTTTGTAGGTCTTCGAGTGATGTGGGCATGTCATGATGTAGGATAGTGTATGGAACTTCTCCTTCCTTAACAGGCTAAATAATCACTGGGAGAATGGAAGGATAAGGCATCATAAGACTTTGAGCGCGGGTTCATACCCACTTGAGGTAAGGCTCAAGAGGGATGGAATTATTGTGTCCCAAAGTCTTGCTATCCACCTTGTTTAGCATCCTCCAAGCTCAGATGAATCTCTGGCGAAGAACTTGATCGTCGTTGTCGTAGTCGAATACCAAGCCTTGAATCAGCATATCATGTGGGTCATCCCTTCGAGCATAACCAAACTGTCTTAGAGCCAAACATGGGTTGTAGGTGATGCCTCCCCTAATGCCAAGTAGAGGGACATTAGGGAATTCCCCACAACGGTCAACAATGATAACATTCTCTTTGGATCGAGAGCACCAATGAATATCTGAATGTTTGAGCGTCATTAACCTTTGTGACCACCTTAATCCTTGCTCGTTCTTTAAGACTTATTGGGGAAGATGAGAAATAAACCATCTTTCCAGGAGGGAAGTGCAACACATAAGGACCCCTCTTTTCCTCATTGTACGAGTGTGAAAAGAGTGTAGGATATCCCCTAGTAATGTAGGCACCGAATTGCGTGACATGAAGATTTTGACGGCGCTCACCTCTATGAGTTGGTCAGGATTGGGGAACAAGACCATTCCATAGATAAGAAGAGCCACAATCTCCTCAAAAGCTTGCAAGTCTAGGGAATTCCAATAGCTTTGGGCTTTCTCAAACAGAAACTTTACTAAGAAGCCTTTGACACCACTTCTAGTTTCCCAATGAGTTGTGACATCAGATGAGTGCAAGTGCAGGGCTTGAGCAATCTCTTCTGGCTTTGGATCTCTTTCCATACCGTTGAAAGGTAGTTGATTAAGAATAGGAATCCTCAATAGTTGAGAGAATTCTTCCAAAGTAGGCACAAGCTGATAGTCAGGAAATGTGAAGCAATGATGCAAAGGGTCAAAGAACTGGAAGAGAACCTTCATCATATCCTTCTCTGTGTTAGAGGTAACCAAGTTGAGTAGACGACCATGCCTCTCGATGAATGGAGGGTTCTCAGGGATCCTTGAAGCTAGCTCCTTGAGTTATGGAGGAATTCTTACAAGATTGATTTGGATAGTTTTCCTGCAAAGTGAATCCATATCCTACAAAACAAGAACAAATATGAATCTCCAAAATCCTTGAAATGGTTCGTGAATGCATATGATGTTCATGATGTCCATGATGCTATGTACAAGTATGCATATACAAGCAAATCAAACAAGTTCTTAGTTTAGGCTTGCATGGGGTTTTACAGGTAAGTACCCTCTTGAAGTTTAGTTGGCTCAACCTGTCCTAATAATAGTAACCGGGTTCTAAGGAGCTCAATATCACTGGATTGTTTCCTTGGTCATTGTTTCAGCTCAAGCCTCTTTAATGGCGACCGAAATATCCCAAGAAACCAACCCTCAATGAGTGTAGTATCGAGTATCTACCAGCTTCAGACTGCACCAAAGCCGATCATCTCACTACATCCTAAAGGCCAAGTTGGTCAAGTAAAGGGTTCTAGAAGTTCCTTAGTGCTTCATGACATCACTCAGCGGCTCCGTATTCTCTTTGATTAACTCAAAGGCTACCGGTACCCATAAATATGTCACACTAACATAGCTATTGCTTAGACCATGTCGGTATACCCCGCACAGTTTCCATAATGTATTGCTATTTACCTATATTGTTTCCCAAATCCGGGTAGAGGATTAAAACCCAAACAAAGAACCATAATGTAAAGAAAACAAGTCAAACAATATAAGCAAATAAATGTGATCTAAACCCTAAGGTAACCCCACTTTTATAAAATATCCCCAGCAGAGTCGCCAGTTCTGTGATACGGTGGAAGAACTGACTTGAGGTTTTTTTTTGCGTTTTATTGCAAATGTTGCGGTTAGCAAGAGTCGCCACCGACTTTTCTTTTATCCAAAAGGAAGGGTGAAAAAACACAGGAAAGACCTTTGAGATTGTTTCTTGAGTTCGGGGGGTAGATTATGAAAAGGGAAGGTATTAGCACCCTTTTTCATCCATGGTTTTCCATGGGCTCTTAGTTACTTGCTTAGATCACTTGCTTTTGTTGTTTGAAATTGTGTTTGGTGTAGTTTTGAAAGTATTTTGTAAAAGAGGCCATTCGTTTAGGCGATCTTTCAATGATTCTCGTTCGTAAGAATGTATACAAAGATGTTTGTCTTTTAGGGATGTCAATGGGGCGGGGCGGGGCCGGGGACACTTCCCCATCTTTTTCCCCGCCATCAAATTCATTCCCCGTCCCCGTCCCCGATCTCCGTCACGGGGGAATTTCTATCCCCATCCCCGTTCCCCGCGGATCCCCGTTCCCTGCGGGGATCCCCATAGATCCTACATTTATTCATTAATATTTTATTTTTTTAAAATGTTTATATTTTCTATAAAAATAAAAAGCACAAAGAATTCACATAAAGGAATATTTACTAATATTTACATAAAAAGCACAAAGAATTCACTAATATTTACATTTCTCTCTCTTAATAAATACATGAATATTTATTTATTTATTTTTATAAATAAACATAAAGGAAATGACTAAAAAACCTAATCTAAAATATATATATTAAATTAACTATATTAAAATAATAGGCGGGGCGGGGGGTGTATTCCCCGTCCCCGTCCCCGAAATGCTCTCGGGGGAATTTTTCTCCCCATCCCCGCCCCCACGGGGGAAAATTCCCCATCTTTGGGGCCCCGAACGGGGCGTTCCCCGCGGGGATCCCCATTAACAGGTCCAAACTGACATCCCTATTGTCTTTTGAAAATGTTTTCAATGTTTGTAAGATGTTTTGAAATGTGTGTGTTTGTTTTTGAAAATAGAAAGGATTATTGTTTGAAATGGAGAAAGTAACTAGAAGCTATCTACCTACTCAAATGTCTTTCTTATGTATTTACTATTCCTTTGACATTGTTGTCTTACCATTGATTTGGTAAGCAACCCTATCTTTGGATGTAAACGGGACGGGCGTGGGTCATCGTATAACCATGATTAGCAATGTTTGCAAAGTATCTTAGCATATTTTGAGGGACCAAAATCATTTTGTAAGGCAACTTTTGAATAGCGTCATCGAGGGACTATGATCTTATATTTGTTTGTTTTGCCAAGATACTTCGCATGCGTAACATGGCCATTTTTGTTTTAGGCAACCAAGTGGGGAAACCCTAAGGGTGCTTGTGTGCAAGTGTATCATTTTCATGCTTTGATTTTGTCTTGTATTTAGGGTTTTCTATTTTGCTTTGTTTTGTTCTTGTCATACAAACCCTAATTACTAATCATGGCATATAAAGCGATAAATTGCATAATGTAAATATTTCTAAGCTATTACAATGATTTATGGGAGGGTGAAATACAAATTTGAATGGGGATTTGCCAAGATATAAACCTAAATAAATTATTACAACTAAATCGAATTTGTACAAATTAGAATGAATATAAAACAATATTTAAAATGCAATGCAATGTATATGTAAGAAAAATATTTTTGTGTCTTGTTTTTTATGTAAAAGAAAATTTAATCTAAACCTAAAAATATAAAGAAAAGGAATTAATTTTAAAAGGGGTTTAACCCTAATTATTATTTAAGAGAAAATAAAGTTTTTATAGGTATTATCTTGTGCATTTTCTTGTGTAAAAATAATAAATAATATCATATAAAAATATAAAAATATATATGCAAAAATAAGTATTTATAAGTATGAAATAAAAAATAAATTGAACTAAATATGTTTAATTATATTTACATGTTTATTAAGAAAATAAATGATATCCTATTAAAATAAAATATATTTTTATGTGAGAAATAAACTAAAAAAATAAAATAAAAGTACAATATTATTAATTTACATTTTTTAGGATTTTTATTCATTAAAGAAAATAATTAAAATATTAAATATGAAAATAAAACAAATAAAAATAAAAATATAAAAGTTAGCAAGGGGGGTGATGTAGCAAAGCTGATGGTAGCATGTTAGAAAAAAGATGCCAAGCCCAAAGACTCAGCCCAACCTGCAAAAATGGAAAAGTGGAAAGGGAAAAATGTAAAAAACATAAAAGTAGCGCGCAGGTTTGAACCCAGGACATGGGTCTCACCAGCGCGCTACTTTGCCACTAGGGTGGCTATACTTCCATTGTCTTCAGGGAAGCAAAAACAATATAACACAAAACGCGCCCTTGCCCTGTAGTTCGTCTTCTTCCTCAAGCTTAGACAGACACCCTGTAACTCTCTCATACTTCCATGAAAATAAAAACTTATAACATGAAAATTGTAGTACTTGAGCACACGATTTCAAACATATAAGTTACGTGAACTATTAATCAAAGAACAAAGAGAATTTTAAAAGCCCTAAATTTTGACCTAATATTTCCAGAAATTTCAAGTTCCAAATTCTCTCAGCACAAGTAAAATCAATGCAAGATAAAAATATGTACAATTTCGTTATGATGAGGACTACATTTTTTATTCACAAATCGTGGCCTAAGGTTGTCTGTACAAGGAGATAGAGTTTGAAATTTTACCTCCTTCAGTTGGAATCGTGAATGGAACTGGGGCGAGTTTGAGGGAGGCCTGATGCTTGCTTGAGCTTCCTTGAACTTCCCTGGATGTATCCCAACCCTTGCCTTGCTCTGAAAGTAGTTGGAACTCCTTGGCCAAGTCAAACTGCAATCTCTAAAGTCAACAATGGCAGATGGTGGAGGAGTGATTAAAGAACAGGGATGAAGGCCTGGATTGACTAGGTATCAAGTATGTAAGATGTTTGAATGATCCAAACTCAAAACGCACGAGCCCAATGGAAGATGGATGTGCTTGTGCAAAATCTGCAGTTTTGGACAGATTTTTGGTGTTTTGATGGTTATGAGTGTTTTAAGTCTTTTCTAAACGTGTATTGTGTTGTATAATGTTTGTATATTAGTATGGAAATGGTTTGATGTCAACCCTCTAAGAGATATGCTTGTTTTCACCTTTTTGCCACTTTTCTTGTATTTGAAGTAAAGTGATAAGATAAAACCTCACATGCTTGTACTGGCTGGCTTAGGGTTGGTATCTCTTCTCTACAAGTTGCCTTAGGTCTGTGGTACTTATATGTGTCAAGGGGACATGTCTAATGCTCAAGATTGTAAAATTTGCAAAAGTTGACCTTTTTCAAAATGGCAATGGTCCCTTTTTGCCATAAATGGAATTGTAAGTTGGATAATGGTTCTAAGGCATGGATAGAAGCTTTGTCAATTGAGTAAGCATTTAATTAAGGAGTATGGAACAATTTTGAGACCTGTAAAGCATGGATTAGGCAGCATAGGTATTGATTGCATCTTTGTTCTTCATGAAATGGCTTGGACAAAAAGTGAGAAATTGCCAACTTCATCTCTTCGATTCTCCCTACTCAAAAATGATCTTGATGAGTTCTTGGACATTTTGGAAAACTTGCAATATGCTCTATAATTCATATTTGAAATTAATTTTGAGATACCTCTTGGAACTAGGTGAAAATTTGCCATAAAGTTGGGTCCAAAACCTGCCTAAATTAGGGAAAATTTTCACAAATTTTCATTAAGTTATTTAGAAATCTACCTCTACAGCTGTGAGAAAGCCTTTCATTAGGAAGAAGGAGGTATCTGCTGTTTATCCACAAAAGAACCAAGGGAGAGTTGAATGCCGACCAATGGTAGGGGCTGTTATGATCCCAAAGTCTACATCTGATCAACCAAGAAGTAATCAACCGAGGGTGGAAAGGCCAATCCGACAATTCACCAAAATCAATATGACTCTATCCCAGGTTTTACCGCACCTTTTGAAATCCAATTTGGCAACTTTAAAAGAAGCTCCAAAAAACCCCAACACGGCGTCCCCTCATTATCACCCAAATGCTCGTTGCACATATCATTCTGAAAGTCCGGGGTCACGACACTAACAACTGTTGGGCCCTGAAAAACAAAATTCAAGACCTTATAGAGGAAAAAGACATTGAGTTTGATGCGCCCGAGAAACCTAACGTCATTTCTGCTCCTATGCCCAGGCATGGTCACAACACCAATGATGTTGAAGAAGATTTATTTGTTACCATAATTGATGAACTCTTGACTCCACTCCCAATCATTAAGATAAACTTGTTAAAAGTCGGTGTATTCCCGTGTTGTAATGAAGACTGCCATCTCTGCTTATCCTCACCAACTGTTTTCCCTTTGTTGAAAATAGGCATTCAACGCTTGATAGACAACAAAGAGATTCTGTTTGAAAATACTCCTGTTTCACCTATTCTTGTTGAAGACGTTTCAATCATCACCATCTCCGCCAATTTTTCCAAGGTCCCCAAAAGACCCGTTAGGATTACATCGGTTCCAAAAACTACTCCTCTTATAATCATAATGCCTGGGCCAGTCCCGTATGAATCAGACAAAACTGTGTCGTGGAATTACAGTGGGGACATCTACTACCATGGCATCAAACAAGATGGGCTAGTCGCCGAAGAGATAAACTCCGAAGAAGAACTCCAACATTAGCAATATTGTCGGAACCAGTATGATTACCCAAAGCGGTAGAATCTTCTCTCCAGAAATTGCCCCCCCAAAGGCAGTTTTTGGACCCGTGGCGGCTCCAAAGGTTACTTCAGTACCAATAATCATCTCTACAAGTGCTCCTATTGACAAAGACGATACAACCCCTGCTGTCATTCCTACCAACAGTCCTGCTGCTGAAACTCGAGGAAAAAGTATTCAAGTAGAGCTTGTCCAGACGAAGGCTCAACCACTGACTATCCCCGAAACCTCCAAGAAAGAAATGGAGGAGATCCTGAAAATAATAAAGAGGAGCGACTACGACGTAGTTGAATAGTTGGGGAAAACTCCCTCCAAAATATCCATGCTAGCATTGTTGCTATATTCTGAGGCACATGCGAAAGCCCTGGTGAAGTTCCTAAAGACAGCCCATGTGCCTCAAGAGACATCTGCTGACCAATTTCAAGATTGCATGGCCAGCTTGACAACGGATAATAGCCTAGGCTTCTCGGATACTGATCTGACACCAAGGGGAAGAAAGCACAACGAGGCATTGCATGTATCTGTGGAATGTAGAGGAACAACCCTGGCCCATGTCTTGGTGGACACTGGCTCATCTTTGAATTTTTTACCGAAGAAAGCTCTCGACAGACTAGACTGCGAAGGACTGACGTTGAAACCCAGTAACATAGTCGTAAGGGCATTTGATGGCTCAAAGAGGATGGTACACGGGGAGGTGGATATCCCCATAAAGGTTGGGAATCAAACTTTCAATTCAACCTTCTATGTAATGGACATCCGCCCCTCTTACTCCTGTCTGCTAGGACAGCTGTGGATCCATAATGTTGGCGCTGTCACCTCTACAGTGCACCAGATGCTGAAATATCCGGTCCAGGGAAAGATTATCATTGTCCACGGAGAGGAAGAATATATGATTAGCCACCTCAATTCCTTCAGGTATGTGGAATTGGACGGCGAGTTCATTGAAACTCCTTTTCAACATTTCGAAGAAGTCTCCCAAGAGGTAGCAGTAACTAAGACTGTATCCCAGATTCCCAAGGTTACAAGACCTCCACTCTGGATGTCATCTCTGAAGGACGCCAAGGCAGTAGTAGAGGAGGGTGGATGCACCATCTGGGGGAAACTTCCGGATATTCTGTATAAATCTGACAAGTTTGGTTTAGGATTCACTTCAAATGCTCGGAAGGTTGTACGTCACACCCGTGCTGGAGGGCCACCCTTGAAGATTAGAAACCAAGAGGTCAATGCGGTAGAAGATGGTGAAGAGGATTGCAACTTGGAAGATTGGATATTTCCAACTGTCAATGGAGGACTTCGCAATTTGGAGGCCAAAGACTTTGTCCCAATAACTTTCATCCCTCAGTAATTTATCTTTACATTTCTGTTGGACTTGTAATATTCACAAACAATTCGCACATTTAAAACCTTGTGTCTTTCCCGAGGCACAATGGTCCATTTGTAAGGGTTATTATTTCATCTTCATATGACATTCAATGAATCATGGACGTTTTTTACATACAAACTTTTGTGCTCATTGTTTTTCTTTTACGTTTTATTTTTTAAAGATGGCTATACCCTTACACACACCCACACTCACAAATGCAGGTACCCCTCCATTCCAGATCCCATGGGTAATGATACTGCTATGGCCTTTTATGACTCTGAGGATCTAATCTACCAAGCCAAAGACGAAGGTGAGGAAGATTGTGAAGTACCAGGGGAACTGGCCAGACTACTACAACAAGAGGAAAGAGCTATTCAGCTTCATGAGGAACCGTTGGATACAATCAACTTGGGTACCGATGAGGATAAAAAAGAAGTCAATGTGGGTGCCAATCTGGAGCCCAGTGTCAAGGAGCGTCTGATTCAGCTGTTGCAGGATTATGTTGAGATATTTGCTTGGTCATATGAAGATATGTCGGGACTTGATACGGACATCGTGTTACATCGTCTTCCAACAAGAGAAGATTGTCCGTTAGTAAAACAAAAGGTCTGCCGCATGAGACCTGATATGTCAAAGAAGAACAAAGCGGAAGTCATGAAACAATTCAGTGTTGGATTCTTGGCTGTCACTTCCTATCCCCAATGGGTTGCCAACATTGTTCCCGTGCCTAAAAAGGACGACAAAGTATGAATGTGCATGGACTATAGAGATTTGAATAGGGCCGGCCCTAAATATTATTTTCCACTTCCCCACATTGATATCCTGGTTGACAATACGGCCCAGCACAAAGTGTTTTCCTTCATGGACGGATTCTCAGGTTATAACCAAATCAAAATGGCATCTGAGGACATGGAGAAAACTACATTTGTCATACAGTGGGGCACATTCTGCTACAAGGTGATGCCATTCGGACTGAAGAATGTTGGGGCAACCTATCAACGGGCCATGGTAGCTTTATTTCACGACATGATACATCATGAAATAGAGGTCTACGTAGACGATATGATAGCCAGA
This sequence comes from Vicia faba, assembly GCA_948472305.1. Taxonomy (NCBI): domain Eukaryota; kingdom Viridiplantae; phylum Streptophyta; class Magnoliopsida; order Fabales; family Fabaceae; genus Vicia; species Vicia faba. Next base: position 329,744 of record CATIWC010003680.1, read on the forward strand.
TCACAAACAGAAGAAGAGCATTTGGATCACTTACAAAAGCTATTTGAAAGACTGAAGAAGTACAAGCTGAGGTTGAATCCAAGCAAGTGCACATTTGGAGTACGGTCCGGTAAACTCCTAGGTTTTATCGTCAGTAACAAAGGCATTGAGGTCGATCCTGCCAAGGTTAAAGAAATACAAGAAATGCTTGCTCCTCGTACTGAGAAGGAAGTCAGAGGATTCTTGGGACGCCTGAACTATATTGCCAAATTCATTTCTCACCTAACAGCTACTTGTGAGCCAATCTTCAAACTATTGAGAAAGATCAAGTAGTCAGATGGAATGATGAATGCCAGGTTGCTTTTGACAAGATCAAAGAGTACTTATAAGAACCTCCTGTTTTGATGCCACCAGTCGAGGGAAGACCACTAATCATGTATCCGACTGTTTTAGAAAACTCAATGGGGTGTGTATTGGGGCAGCATGACGAGTTTGGCTGAAAAGAGCATGCTATTTACTACCTGAGCAAAAAGTTTACCGACCGTGAAACCAGATATTCACTGCTCAATTAAAATTGTTGTGCTCTGGCATGGGCTGCTCGCCGGCTAAGACAATATATGCTGACTCATACTACCTTATTGATATCTAAGATGGATCCGATAAAATACATCTTCAAGAAGCCTGCTCTGTCTGGGATGATAGCTAGATGGCAGATGATCCTAACAGAATATGACATGTACTATACTACTCAAAAAGCTATAAAGGGCAGTGTATTGGCTGATCACCTTGCTCACCAAGCTGTAGAAGACTATCAGTCCGTGAAGTTTGAATTCCCGGATGAAGACATCATGACATTAGACAACTGTGAAGAAATCAGACCATATGACGGACCTGAACAAGGATCCCGGTGGACCCTGTTCTTTGATGGGGCATCCAATTCACTTGGTAATGGTATCGGCGTTGTACTCATATCTCCAGAAGGGTGTTATACTCCTTTTACTGCCAGACTTTGCTTCAACTGTACGAACAACATGGCGGAATACGAAGCATGCATCTTTGGTCTCAGAGCTGCCATAGATTTGGGAATCAAATCCTTATATGTGTTTGGAGATTCAGGTTTGGTCATCCGTCAGATCAAAGGGGAATGGGATACTAAGCACCCAAACCATATCCCTTACAAAGAACATGTTTTGACATTGCTACCACATTTTGAGAAGATTATCTTCGAGCATTTCCTGCAAGAAGAAAATCAGCTAGCAGACACTCTAGCCACAATGTCATCTATGTTTAAACTTAATTGGGATAATGAGGCTCCCCAGATCACCATCAAACGAATGGATGAACCGGCACACTGTCACGAGATTAATAATGAAGAAATAGTTGACCAGCCTTGGTTTCATGAAGTCAAGAGGTATCTCGAGGCTCAAGAATACCCAGAAGGAGCTTCAATCAATGATAAGAAGTTCTTAAGGAGATTCTCTGCTAAGTTCTTCCTTAGTAATGGCATCCTGTACAAACGTAATCATGACTCCATTTTACTTCGGTGTGTGGATAAGGTTGAAGCTGAAAAGATCATGGCTGAATTACATGAAGGTACTTTTGGCACTCACTCCAGTGGGCATACGATGGCGAAAAAAATCCTACGGGAAGGCTATTATTGGTCTACCATGGAAGCGGATTGCTATCAACACTCTCGAACTTGACATAAGTGTCAAATTTATGCTGACAAGGTGCACGTACCCCTGGTTCCTCTAAATGTATTGACGGCTCCTTGGCCCTTCGCTATGTGAGGAATTGACATGATTGGAGAGATCAAGCCTACAGCCTCCAATGGACACCGTTTCATCCTAGTGGCCATTGACTATTTTACCAAGTGGGTTGAATCAGCTTCCTTTGCATCCATTACCAAGAATGTTGTTGCGCGCTTCATCAAGCAAAATCTCATTTGCCGGTACGGTATCCCAGAAAGGATCATCACTGACAATGGTACAAATCTTAACAACACTATGATCACCACCTTGTGCGAGCAATTCAAGATTCAGCATCACAATTCTTCCCCCTATCGGCCAAAGATGAATGGTGTTGTCGAAGCTGCAAATAAAAACATTAAGAAGATCATACAAAAGATGACAGTCACGTACAAAGACTGGCATGAGATGCTACCATTCTCTCTCCACGGGTATCGTACCACGGCTTGCACATCAACCGGGGTAACACCCTTTTCTTTGGTTTATGGCATGGAGGATGTCTTACCTATTGAGATCCAAATCCCTCTCTAAGAATTATGAAGGATGCAGATTTGAGTGAAGACGATTGGATCCAGACTCGACTTGATCAACTGAACTTAATTGATGAAAAGAGACTTACTGCTGTTTTCCATGGTCAAATGTATCAAAAGCGGATGATCAAGGCTTTCAATAAGAAAGTCAAATGCCAAGAATATCAGGTTGGGGATCTAGTGATCAAACGTATCATCTTGCCATAAAGTGATCCCAGGGGAAAATAGACTCCTACCTATGAAGGACCATTTGTAATCAAGAACATATTCTCCGATGGGGAAATGATCTTGACCACCATGGACGGTGACGACCTGCCACATCCTGCGAATGCGGACATAGTCAAAAGATACTACGCATAAGAGACCTGCTAGGTTGACACACCTAGGCAAAACAAGGGCATCCCGGCGAACCAAAGAGGTTCGGGAAAAAATTAGGGATAAAATAAATAAAAATCTGTACACCCGGCAAGTTGAAAACCCGAAAGGGCGACTTGGGCAAAAAAGGGTTTCCCGGTGGACTGAAAACCCGAAAGGGTGGTCCAGGAAAAATTAGGGAATTAGAGCGTATGCCTATGTCCCGTTGGATCACTTTATGAACAACCTTTGACTCCCACTGACAAACTCGGAGGTTCTGATCAATTCAATCATCTTCGGACGAAGTAACAAATAGACAAGATATTCGAAGATAATAAAGGCTATAGCAGAATAGGAACCCCATGGGATTATTACACATAGCTATCTTTCTTTGTATAAATTTTTCTCGTTTTATGGCACCATTCTCTTACTAGAATGTTTGCCTCCTTTGTACAAAATACTTATTCAAAGTCAATACAAAGATACCCCTTTGAAAGTGCAAAAATAAACTATCTGTCTTTTCTTTACGATTGTGTTTGGTTTGCAAAAACGTCCAATGATTCATTGATGAACATATGCATTTGAACATAATTACTGTTTACAAATAAACAAAATGAGTAAGACAATTACTGATAGGTTGAAAGAACAGGGAAATGTCTCTAGGCTATTACCCAAGAAATCCCCACAGTACGTCATTTAAATCCCCAGCGGAACAAATTTCAAAAAAATTTTAACCCCCAGTAGAAATCATCAAATTTCTCAGGATTCCTCAAGCAGATTTTACAAGCAGTACATGGCATTGCCCTCACAACAGAATTTACTTCTCTCAACAAGAGTTCGTCAGTACTTCAACTTCAAGATATGAAAATTCAACATATCCTCAGCAGTGTTTAAGGATTTATTTTCCTCAATCAAACAACAAATCAGCTTACATGAGCATACATTACATCCACATATCATAAACATTGATAAAGCAAATACATTGCATCATACATTTCATGCAACATAACTTTGTGTTTTAGCTAACATTTTACCCTTTTCAGGATAAGATTAACAGTTACCTTTAACAATATGCAAATCAGGATACAATACTGATACGCTCCAGACACGGATGCCATTCTGATACTCATTCAGATTTCAAGTTCAGATACAGTGCAGATACGCTCCAGACACAGATGCCATTCTGATACTCATTCAGATTTCAAGTTCAGATACAGTATAGATACGCTCCAGACACGGATTCCATTCTGATACTCATTCAGATTTCAAGTTCAGATACATTACAGATACGCTCCAGACACGAATGCCATTCTGATACTCATTCAGATTCACCTTTCAGATACAGTACAGATACAGTACAGATAAGCTCCAGACACGGATGCCATTCTGATACTCATTCAGATTCACCTTTCAGATACAGTACAGATACACTCCAGACACGGATGCCATTTTTATACTCATTCAGATTCACCTTTCAGATATAGTACAGATACGCTCTAGACACGAATTCCATTCTGATACTCATTCAGATAGAACCTTTGAGATACAGTTCAGATACGTCCCAAACACGGACACCATTTTGATACTTATTCTTTCGGCTTACAACTTAAAATTCAACAAACATTCTTGGATGGCATCTACAAGCCCGTCTTAGACAAGATTCTGTCACTTCTCCAAATGGCATCTTTAAGTCCATTCCCTCAACTACACATCGTCGAGTGCAAATTTATGGGCACTCTAGTGTCCAATCATCTTTCACCTTCGAGTCACGAATGGCAAAGCTTGCCAATCTAACTCTTTAGGTTTAAGAAGATTGAACAGGGGCAGCTGTTGTACCCCAAAATTTTCCCTCTCATTTATCAAGATTATTCACACAAGATCTCTTTGACTCAAGACTGGATTAGGGTTTGACCAGCTCAAGACCTCTCATCAGGCACTAATCACCCAAAGTTAGGGTTTCGGTTTGCCCAAGGATTTTTGGACTATCAATGCTTCATATGACTTTCAAACATCATTATGGACCCCTAAGTTTACTCATGACAAGTTTCAAGCCTTGAACCATATTTTTGATCAGTCAATTGGACAGTTGACCTAAAAATCAACTATATTAGGGAAAAAGACAACAATGGCCAATTTACAGTCAAACTTCATAAATTTTGATCCACATCAACATTTTAGACTCATATATGTCATTTGATCAAGTTTGGACCACAATTCCTCAAGAAATTTGATCAAATCATCAAAAGGGCAAAATGGTCAAAATTAGGGTTTTGACTAAGAAAGGGTAATTTCTGATTTTTGACCTAACAAATAACCAATTGATTTGAAGCATGATTTCAATGGTTCAATTGCATCATCTTGACCTAATGACATGGTTCAAAACATTACATTTTCATTGGATTGATAGATGAAATTTGCAGTCAACTGATCAAAAGTCAACTATATACTGAAAAGTCAAACTTTGACTTTTTGGTCAAATTCAAGTGCCAAGGATCACAATTCATCAAAAAATGTCAAAATTTGAAACTTGTTCATCAAGAAACCAAAGATTGAAGATTTTATTTTGAAATTTGAAAATTTTCTTAACTTAGAAATTTTTCTAAGTATAGAAAATTTCTCTTTTTTTCTCAACTTTAAGCCATTTTTTCACCATGGTACAAGATGATTCAAAGGAAATTCCCAACATTAAAGTTGTAGATCTCCATGAAATCTACAACTTTTCTTCACACATTTTTTCCTAAAGACGCTTGGATCTCAAGATATAATTTTATGAATACATGCCCATGAACTAAAATAACTTAGTGAAATTTTGCCCTAATTTAGGCAGGTTTTTGACCCAACTTCATGGCAATATTTCACCTAGTTCCAAGAGGAATATTGAAATTCATTTCAAAGATGAGTTATATAGAACATTGCAAGCTTTCCAAAATGTCAAAGAAATCCTTGATATTATTTTTGAGTAGGGAGAATCGAAGAGATGAAGTTGGCAATTTCTCACTTTGATTTCAAGCCATTTCATGAAGAACAAAACTCCAATCTGAACCTATGCTGCCTAATATTTGCTTTACAGGCCTCAAACTTGTTTCTCACTTCATAATTTAATGCTTACTTAGTTGACAAAGCCTTAATCCAAGCACAAGAGTCTTTATCCAAGTTTTGATTCCATAAATGGCACAAAGTTGCCATTGCCATTTTGGAAAAGCATAACTTTTGCAACTTTTCAATTCTTGAGCATTGGACCTGTCTTCTCTGCACACACAAGTCCTACAAATCTAAAGCAATTTGTATAGAGTTTGTACCAACTCCAAGCAGACTGGTACAGGCATGTAGAGACTTGTCCTCTCACTTGGCTTCAAAATCAAGCAAGAGTGCAATAAGGACACAACTCAGAAATCTGTTGAGGAGTGGATTTGAAACTTTGTACATACTAATACAAAAACACATTACAACTTAGGACACGATTGAAAAAGGCATGAAACACTCCAAAACTCCCTCTCACAAAAAACCTATCAAAAACTTACAGCTTGAGCATAAGCATAGCAATCCACAAATTTTCTCGTGCGTTTCAAGTTTTAATCATTCAAACACTTTACCTACCTCATATCTAAGTGATCCAGACCATCATCCCTCCACTGTAACACCTCCTTCTCCATCTGCCATTTTTTTTCAAGCTTGCAGGTTGACTTGGATAGAGAGTTTCAGACCCTTTCAAAGCAAGGTAATGATTGGAACACACTCAGGGAAGTTCAAGCAAGCTAAAGGAATCTTCAGGCCTTCATAAATCTCACTCAAATTCCATTCACGATCTCAACTGAAAGAGGTAAGAACTACAACTTTTATCTCTTCATATAGGCATCCATTGGCCACGATTTGTGAAAGAAAAATGTAGATATTATTGTGCTAAAGCCAACCATGTGCATAGATTTCATTTCTGATCATTATGTATAGAGAATTTTAGAATTCAAATTTCTGTAAAAATTGGGTTTGAAATTAGGGCCTTTAAAATCCGTCTTGATCTTTGATTGTTAGTTTCCATAAGTTACATGTCTGAAATCGTGGGAAAGAGTACTATCATTTTCATGTTGGAAGTTTTCATTTTCATGGAGAAATGTGAGAGATATGCTTGGTCTGGATAGCTAGAGGAAGAAGACGAAGTACAGGGAATATGAAGCTTTTTGTGTTATGTTTTTCTTGTTTCACATAAACTAACAGATGTACAGCCACCCCAGTGGCAAGGTAGCGCGCTGGAAATGCATAGGTCATGGGTTCGAACCTTGGCGCTACCTTTTGTTTTTTTTCCATATTTTTCCAGTTTCATTTTTGGCTGTTTGCGGGATGGGCTTCAACATTTGGACCTTAGCGTTTTTTTGCTAACATACTACCCCCTGTTTGCTTGCAGCACCCCTGACCCATAATTTTTATTATTCATTTTTATTTTCATTTCTATTTTATTAAATATATTTTCCTTAATATTAAAAATCATAAAAAATATAAAAATGCTAAATTTATATTTTGGTCCATTTTATTTTATTTTTTCTCATAAAAAATATTTTATTTTAGTTACATATCATACATATACTCTCTTTTTTTATAAACTTTTAAATAAAAAAATAGAATTAGTTTAATTATTTATTTCTTTTTTCTCACATTTATAAAAAAAAAATTTAATATATAAAAAACCAAATATTTTCAAAATATTATCTATTATTTTTAATACAAAAAAAATACACAAGAATAATACTTAAAGAGCTTTATTTTCTTTTAAATTAGAAATTAAGGTTAACCTTTTTTCAAGAAATAATTTCCTTTTAATATTTTTAAGATTAGGTCAAGATTCTTTTGCATATGAAAAATAAAAAAATTTATTTTTCTTACATATACATAATATTGCATATTTATATTGTATCTTATTGATTCAAATATTTGTACAAATTCGATTTGATTGTAATAACTTAATTAGATTTACATTATTGCAAATCCCCATTCACAATTTGTATTCCCCCCTCCCATAAAATGTTGTAATAGCGTAGTAATCTTTAAAATACGTAATTTACCGCTTTTACCTACCATGCTAGTAATTAGGGTTTGAATGGCAAGATAAAAACAAATCAAATAGAAAACCCTAAATCCAAGACAAAATCAAAGCATGAAAATAACACACTTGTACACAAGCACCCTTAGGGTTTCTCCACTTGGTTGCCTTATACAAAAATGGCCATATTACGCATGCGAAGTATCTTGGCAAAACAAACAAGTATAAGATCATAGCCCCTCGATGACACTATTCAAAGTTACCTTACAATATGATCTTGATCCCTCAAAAATGCTAAGATACTTTGCAACATTGCTAATCATGGTTATACAATGACCCACACCCGTCCCGTTTACATCCAAAGATAGAGTTGCTTACCAAATCAATGGTAAGACAATAATGTCAAAGGAAAATAAAATGAACAAGAAAGACATTTGAATAAGTAGATTACTTCTAGTTACTTGCTCCATTTCAAACAATTATCCTTGCTATTTTTAAAACAAACACACACATTTCCAAATATTTTACAAACATTGAAAACATTTTCAAAAAGACAAACATCTTTGTATACATTCTTATGAACGAGAATCATTACAAAGATTGCCTAAACAACGGCCTATTTTACAAAATACTTTCAAAACCACACAAAGCACAATTTCAAAACAAAAAAAAAGCAAGTGATCTAGCAAGTAACTAAGAGCCCATGGAAAACCATGGATGAAAAGGGTGCTAATACCTTCCCTTTTCAGAATCTACCCCCCCCCCCCCCCGAACTCAAGAAACAATCTCAAAGGTCTTTCCTGTGCTTTTTCACCTTTCCTTTTGGATAAAAGAAAAGTCGGTGGTGACTCTTGCTAACTGCAACATTTGCGATAAACGCAAAACCCTCAAGTTTGTTCTCTCACCGTATCACATAGATTAATTAGGTTTATATTCTTGCAATCCCCATTTAAAATTTGTACACCCCCCTCCCACAAGTGTTGTAATAGCGTAGTAACTTTTAATTCCGCAATTTATCGCTTTATATATAACATGTTAGTAATTAGGGTTTGTATGGAAAGACTAAAACCAATACTTAGAAAACCCTGATTCAAGACAAAATCAAGCATGAAAACAATACACTTGAACCAAAGCACACCTAGGGTAAATCCACTTGGTTTCCTTTACAAAATGAAAATATTACGCATGTAAGTTATCTTAGCAAAAATAAGCAAATACAAGATCATAGTCCGTCGATGACGCTATCTAAGTTGCCTTTCAAATGATCTTAGTCCCTTAAAGAAAATGCTAAGATACCTTGCAACATTGCTAATCATGGTTATACGATGACCCACGCCCGTCCCATTAACATCCAAAGATAGGGTTACTTACCAAATCAATGGTAAGACAACAATGTCAAAGGAAAAGAAATTGAACAAGAAAGACTTTTGAGTAGGTAGAATGCTCCTAATTACTTGCTCAATTTCAAACAAAACATCCTTGCTATTTTCAAAACAAATACCTACACTTTCAAACATCTTACAAACTTGAAAACCTTTTCAAAAGATCGACATCTTTGTATACATTCTTACAAACGGGAATCACTACAAAGATTGCCTAAATAATGGCCTCTTTACAAAATACTTTCAAAAACCACACAAAGCAGAATTTCAAACAAAAGCATGTGATTTAGAAAGTAACTAGGAGTCCATGGAAAACCATGGATGAAAAGGGTGCTAATACCTTCCCTTTTCATAATCTATCCCCCGAACTCAAGAAATAATCTCAAAGGTCTTTCCTGTGCTTTTTCACCTTTCCTTTTGGATAAAAGAAAAGTCGGTGGAGACTCTTGTTAACCGCAACATTTGCGATCAAACGCAAAACCTTCAAGTCAGTTATCCCACCGTACCACAAAACTGTCGACTCTGCTGGGGAAAATTCTAAAAGTGGGGTTACCTTAGGGCTAGATCACATTTACTTGCTTTCATTGTTTGGCTTGTATGCTTTACATTATGGTTCTTTGTTTGGGTTTGAATCCTCTACTCGGATTTGGGATACCTTATAGGTAAGTAGCAATAGATTGTGGAAACTGTGCGGGGTATACCGACATGGTCTAAGCAATAGCTACGTTAATGCGACATATTTGTGGGTACCGGTAGTTAGAACAAGATTAGTTCTGATCATATCTCAGAGTTTTGATGATAACAATAAATTATATTTTATATATTTGATACTCTGATGAACGTACTTAATTGTTTCAGATAATGTTCTGACAGAAGCATCTTGAAGTGCTGAGATGAAAATAAATGAATAAGTTCCTTGATGAAAGAACTATTTGTTTTAGCGCAAGTGTTGATGCTGATGTTGTCTTTGATAATGTTCTGACAGAAGCCTCTTGATGTGCTGAGCTGAAAATAAATGAAGAAGTTCTTTGATGAAAGAACCATTTGTTTTAACTCAAGTTCTGATGCTGACTCTGGTAAGATAATTATTTAAATGCATCTTCTAACGCTTAGCAAGTTTCTGTGTAAGCTATGTTTCAGAAGTACCTTGAAAGCAAGTGTTGTTCAGAAGATATTTGAAAGCAAGTGTTGTTCAGAAGATATTTGAAAGCAGACGTTGATCAGAAGTACTTAGAAAGCAAAGCGTTGTTTAGAAGATATGCAAGCATGTTCTGAATCAAGACGTGAAGCCAAGTTCTGGATAAATATAGAAGCTAACAAGTCTTGTCAAGCTTCAGGAGACATGTTCTTACATAGTGTCGTTTGCTCATTTAATGCAAAGACGGCTACATGCACTCAAGTGTCTATGCTAGTGCATTGGAAAATGGAATAGTGCAAGGAAACACGCAAACATTTAATGCTCTCCATTTGAAGGCAGCAACGGTCATGTTTCTTCATGCTATATATAGAAGAACATTAATTGCAAGCCAACTAACGCTCAAACACTCAAACGCTTAAACGCTCAACTTCTCAACCAAAATATTGAAAGATTGAACAACTGAAGTTCTGAATAGAACTTATCAAATTCAAAAGAAGAAAAAAAGTTACGTGAAATATTATGGGCTCACAAAAAAATTTCATACACTTTGTGCTATACTATTCTTAGTGAAAAATCATAGTTGTGATATAGCTTTCTTAGAAGCAAACTTTATTTCACTATCTGTAAAGATTTATATCTTGTAATTGTTCCTTGAGAGACCAAGGTTGGTCAGAATTCTTAAGTAGACTAGGACTAGTTTAAGTCTTAGTGGTGTGAGTCACTTGTAAGGTTACTTGTGCATTGTTAGTCACAATAGTTGTTGTGTGATTGTAATCAGTTGATTATAGTGGATTAAGTCCTTGTTGAGAAAGGCGAAATCACCTTGGCAGGTGGACTGGAGTAGTTTGAGTTCAAAGGAACCAGGATAAAAATAACCTTGTATTTCCTTTATTGTTGTGCCTTTAAGAAAAATAAAAAGAGAAACTTATTCACCCCCCCCCCTTCTAAGTATTTTCTCCATCTTCAATTGGTATCAGAGCTTGACTCTGAGTTCAACACTTAACCGTGTCAGGAAAAGATCCAGAAGAAAACACAATGGCAAATGAACAAAACAATAATAACTACACCAGACCTCTAGTGTTTGATGGAGAAGATTTTGATTATTGGAAAGATAGACTATAAAGTTTCTTTCTAGGTCATGATAGTGATTTATGGGATATAGTCTTGGATGGTTACAAACATCCTACTGACTCAGAAGGAAATATGATTGATAGGAAAAATATGGATAGACAACAAAAAGCTGATTTCAAAAATCATCATAGAGCTAGAAATATTTTTCTAAATGCTATCTCTAAAGTGGAATATGAAAAGATTACAAATAGAGATACTGCACATGATATGTTTGAGTCTCTTAAAATGACTCATGAAGGAAACACTCAAGTGAAGGAGTCTAAAGCTCTGGCTCTCGTCCAGAAGTATGAAGCCTTCAAGATGAAAGAAAGTGAATTTATAGAAGATATGTTCTCAAGGTTCCAAACTCTGATTGCTGGCTTGAGAGTTCTGAACAATGGATATTCTAAGGAAAATCACGTTAAGAAGATCATCAGAAGCTTACCCAGAAGATGGGCACCTATGGTCACTGCTTTCAAAGTTTCAAAAGATCTGAACAACGTGTCTCTTGAAGAACTCATCAGTGCTCTCAGAAGTCATGAGATAGAACTTGATGCGCACGAGCCTCGAGAGAAAGGTAAGTCCATTGCCCTTAAATCAATTATAAAATATGAAACTAAAGCTTTTCAGGGTAAAGAAGAAAACTCTGAAGAATTTTCTTCAGAAGAAGATGAACTATCCTTGCTCTCCAGAAGGATCAATCAGTTGTGGAAGCACAAGCAGAAGAATTTCAGAAACTCTGGAAGAATAGGAAATGACTCTGAACAATCCTATGGACACAGAATATCAAGTAACAGAATCATTACCTGCTATGAATGCAAAAACAAGGTCACTATAAGATTGAGTCTCCAAGGCTTCAGAAGGAGAAACATAAAGGGAAGTTAGTTAAGGAAAAGAAGAAAAGTCTTATGGCAACATGGGATGATTCTGAATCTTCTGAAGACGAAACAGAATCAGAAGATGAACAAGCCAATATAGCTCAAATCGACAACTTATTAGATGTCTCAGAATCCTCTGAATCAGAATCAGAATCAGACACTGAAGAGTTATTACCTGACTTCACTGTTAATTTCACTAAAGCTGAACTAGGAGAAAGTATGAGTGAAATTCTAGAAAGATACCAACAACTTCGAGTCAAATTCAGGAATCTGAAAAAGGATCTTGCTTCTGACTCTGAAGTAACTGAGAGTTTGAGATCAGAAAATTCTGAGTTAAAAGAAAAAATTTCAAAACTAGAAAATGATCTACAAAACTTTCAGAAGGAAATAATCTCAGAAGATCCTAGTAATGCTGATAAGATCATAAAGAAATATGATCAAAGCTTTCAGAAGTTTCTGGCTAAAAACATAGATATAAGCAAAATGGCTTCAATGATCTATGGAGTTAGCAAGAAAGACATAATAGGTATAGGATACAAAGGTAAAATAACTCAGCCTAAGAAAGTTAAGGATCTGGTTATCAAACATACTCCTCTTTATTCTCACTTCACCACTGGGAACACACATCATATTAAATATACATATCACTCTGGAAACTCTTATGCTAAACCAAAGTTCAAACAGAACTTTAAATACTCTAACCCAAGAGGACCCAAAAAGATATGGGTACCAAAAGACAAAATCATCTATGTTGCAGATATTTTTAACAGCAAGGTTGATACTCCAGTACTAACACCTGGACTCTGGATGCTCTCTACTCATGGAGGAAAGAAAGCATATGTTCCAAGGCCTGGAATCTAAAAGATTCTCAGGTTTCAGAGGCAATCACAAACAGAAGATTGTTGGCTCTAAAAATATTGGAAACAGGAATGGAAATACAACATCAGAAGCTCTGAACGAAGCATGTCTAAAAGGAAAGTTTTGAGAACTTTCTTTTAAATCATAAAACGTCGATTCTTCCTCTAGGCCACTAGAAACATCTTATTTCAATCTTTTTGAACGTACGTGTTTTTATTCTAAACAAGTTTGATTCTAAAGCACAAAGGTGTTTTCTGCTTGGATATTCTGAACGCTTAAAAGGCTATAGAATATACAACATGGAAACTCTGATTGTTGAAGAATCAATCAAAGTTAGGTTTGATGATAAGCTTGGCCAGCAACAGCCAAAGCAAATTTATATTTCTGTAGGTACAGAAGATCATCCCTCAAACTCTAAAAAGTCAGAAGCAAAGGAAGACTCAGAAGATCATCCTCTTGACAATGCTCTGGATAATCTCAGAATCTATGAACAACCCACTCAGAAAAGATGAGTTCTCAGATGATTTGAATGAATAGTCAGTCAGAAGATTTTAATTTTTATGATACTCAGAAGTTCATTAGATCAAACAGCTGTCCCATGCAACCTTCAGGAGATGAACACTTGGTGTGTTTCTGAAAGGTCATGCGTGCTAAGCTATTGACGTCGTTCTAGGTAACTGTTCTGATTTGATTAAAATATCACGCTTTCCCCTAACTTTTCAATTTCATTAAATGCTAAGTCATGATTAGATTCTGTTTAATTAAATTTTTATTAAATACTCTTTTTACAGTTTTATTTTTTAAACCTATTTCTAAAAAGTCTTCTTATAAATACCTTTGTAAAAACCTTTCTCACTTTTTATCGTCTCTTTCAAAACTCAAACGTTTCTGTGTATTTTACTCTGAAACCCATTTTTCTTCTCTCAAACCTAATTGCTCCAATGGATTCCTCCTCCGCTCATTCTGAGAACATTCAATCTGAGAAATACATTGTTCCTGAGAGAACCACTCTCATACCAGTGCATAGCTTAGAGGTTATAAGTGAAATAATGGTGGACTTTGAGAATCTCAAAGATAATGGTTTTGATCTTCTTCCCGCTGTTGAGTTTCAAGGTTGGGGAAACTTCTTCGACCGTCTAGTTGGTCCAGTTTTTCCTCATCTTGTTAAAGAATTTTGGATACATGCAATTGCTTCTCCAAAGGCCATCCTCTCTTTCGTGATGGGTAAGGAAATCTCCATTACCCTAATCAGAAAACTTCTAGGTTTTGAAGGAACTGGAGTAACTGGAATTGCTAATGGAAGAATGGAAACGTCAAAGGTTTATGCAAAAAATTTTACAAATGGGCAAGGGTCTTCAAAGGTCAGAGACTTGAAAAATAAGTACAAGATATGGGCAAGAATAATCCATGGTTGCATTCATCATAGGAAGGAAACTAGCTCTCCAGACTATATAAATGTTGACCAACAATACTTGTTGTTCTGTCTTGAAACAAATATCAAAATTGATTTACCCTATCTCTTGTTTGATCATCTCTGGACTCATGTGAAAGAAACGAGAGAAGCAGAAAGAATGAAGAACCCAAAATCCAAAAGGAATTGGATTCCAATGGGGAGACTGATATCAGACATTCTGATTGAGAATGGTCTGATTGCTCACCTGGATGAAGCTAATCTGTTGGGGGAGTTAGATCCTACTTGTGGAAAGGCTCTGACTGGCAAGAACTTGGTAAAGAGGAAGATTATAGACAAGCTGCTGATAGAACCAACGCCTTTTGTGTCAGCAACTGTTAATAGAAGGAGGATTCTAATTGATGATTTTCCACTGTTCAACTCGGGTGATCACCCATGCATCATCCTGCATTACATTCAAATCTATAAAGAAAGTGGAACACCCATTGATCCTTCCTGGCTGCAAGGAAGACACGAAGCTGCTCCAGATGTTGTTCTTCAGCAACCTTTGAAGAGGAAAGTTGTTGAAGGACCTTCTGCCATACCTCAGAAGAAGAAGAAAAAATCAGGTACACCAGCTAAAACTGTATCTGTTTATGATTCTGAAAGTATATCTACATCTGCTGAACCCCAAACCCTATGAGACATAGATGTTGATATAGACCTGACCATACGCTCTGATCCTATTGCTGAAAATCCTCAAAGAAATCAAGTTTTATCAGACTTGAGTGATTTTGACTCTGATGATTATTCTGAAACACAAACAGAACCTTCTCACTCAGAACCCTCTCAAACACCTGCTGAAAACCTTTCTAGACCTCCTCCCGGACCATTATCACCCAGACCTACTGGATAGTATGATGCTGGCTCTTGGAGAATACCAAGAATCAATGAACCTCTAGCCACTCTAAAGCCTCCATTCAACCTACCTTCTGAAAACATTTTTGCCTTAAACAGTACACAAACACAAAATCCTACCCCAACTGCTGACAACACCATAATAATTTCACCTGACATCACACCACCCACATCTCCACAACTTCCAACTCCTGACTCACCAGTGATTTCACCTTCTCACATTCAAGAACACCAAACTCATGAACCATCTGAACCATCACTAGCACGTGAACCCTCTGAAACTCATGCATCATCTGAACCTCATGATCAATCAGCAACACCTGACCCTTTTGAACAACCTGACCAACCTGACCAATCAGCAACTCATGAACAATCAGAAAATCCCGAACCAGTTGATTTTTTGAAAACTGTAGTTGATTTTGAATCACTATAATTTATGAAAAATAAAACCTTCAAAAAGGATTTTCCTAAACCTGTTCAGCCAGATGTAAATATATTCTTTCAGAATTTTTTAACAGAAGTTCAAGCTTGGTTGGACCTTCTGAAGGCAGATTTCTCCAGAAGTGTGAACCCAGCAGCAACAGATCTTCTGTGGGAAACATTCAGAAGAACTTTAGATGTTGAGTCACTGAAGCTGCAAGATTTATGTCACTCTCAGGTGATTGAGAACTTCTCTAAGCATCTGCATGCCTTTCAGTCAGAAGCTTCTGATATTTGGGACAAGAAGTATTCTCTGATGATTGCTGATGCTCCAGCTGATGAAATGGACATTTCAGAAGATGAATCTGAAGAATCCTCTGAAGATTCAAATCCTTTGGCAATTGTTCTGTTGAATCAACCTTCTGCAAAAGCTGCACCTGAACCAGTGCCAACTCTTGTGATGGATTTGGGAACTCTTCTGTCAACTTTTGTTCGTTCTGACTCATCGGTTGCTACTCCAAAGGTTGTATCTGCTGAAGCTTCTACATCCTCTGATCCTACTTCACTTGTAATGAATACTCTGAATAAGCTCAATAGGGATAAAGAAGCTATTCATGAGCGCTTGGACAAGCAAGATTAGATAAACCAAGAAATTAGAACATGGATGATGAAACAAGAGGAATCTGCATCTGAGATCAAGAATCTTCTTATGGCCCTTGTTTCTAAGAAATTTTAGTGTCATTCTATTTCTTGTTTTTTTTTGTTGTTTTTGTTGAACCTCTAAATCTTTTATTATAAATTTTTTACGCTCTTCAACTATTTTTATATTTACTTTTTGATTATGCCAAAAAGTGGGAGAAAATGAGTATTTTGATATAATCTCTGATTAACAGTTATGGGACTAAGTCAAACATTCAAACAAAATACAAGATTTCTTTATGTTTTTAAGAACTATGCAGGTATCATTTAAACTCTGAAAGTTTATTTCAAATGAACATTATCCTCAAAATAACCTGATGAAGAAATCTCAGAAGAAAAATTCCAAAGCTCTGATGAAAATTCTCAGGAAGTTTTTCTTATAGAAATATTTATTTCAGGGGGAGATTCCTATCTCTTATTTAAATTTATTTCTATATCTGAATATATTTTTGTCATCATCAAAAAGGGGGAGATTGTTAGAACAAGATTGGTTCTGATCATATCTCAGAGTTTTGATGATACCAATAAATTATATTTTATATATTTGATACTCTGATGAACGTACTTAATTGTTTCAGATAATGTTCTGACAGAAGCATCTTGAAGTGCTGAGCTGAAAATAAATGAAGAAGTTCCTTGATGAAAGAACTATTTGTTTTAGGGCAAGTGTTGATGCTGATGTTGTCTCTGATAATGTTCTGACAGAAGCATCTTGATGTGCTGAGCTGAAAATAAATAAGAAGTTCTTTGATGAAAGAAACATTTGTTTTAACTCAAGTGCTGATGCTGACTCTGGTAAGATAATTATTTAAATGCATCTTCTAACTCTTAGCAAGTTTCTGTGTAAGCTATGTTTCATAAGTACCTTGAAAGCAAGTGTTGTTCAGAAGATATTTGAAAGCAAGTGTTGTTCAGAAGATATTTGAAAGCAAGCGCTGATCAGAAGTACTTAGTAAGCAAAGCGTTGTTTAGAAGATATGCAAGCATGTTTTGAATCAAGACGTGAAGCCAAGTTTTGGATGAATATAAAAGCTAACAAGTCTTGTCAAGCTTCAGGAGACATGTTCTTATATAGTGTTGTTTGCTCATTTAATGCAAAGACGGCTACATGCACTCAAGTGTCTATGCTAGTGCATTGGAAAATGGAATAGTGCAAGGAAACACGCAAACATTTAATTCTCTCCATTTAAGGCAACAACGATCATGTTTCTTCATGATATATATAGAAGGACATTAATTGCAAGCCAACTAACGCTCAAACGCTCAAGCGCTTAAACACTCAACGACTCAACCAAAATACTGAAAGATTGAACAACTGAAGTTCTGAATAGAACTTATCAAATTCAAAAGAAGCAAAAAAGTTATGTGAAAGATTATGGGCTCACAAACAAATTTCATAAACTTTGTGCTATACTATTCTTAGTGAAAAATCACATTTGTGATATAGATTTCTTAGAAGCAAACTTTGTTTCACTACGTGTAAAGATTTATATCTTGTAGTTGTTCCTTGAGAGACCAAGGTTGGTCAGAATTCTCAAGTAGACTAGGACTATTTTAAGTCTTAGTGGTGTGAGTCACTTGTAAGGTTACTTGTGCATTGTTAGTCACAACAGTTATTGTGTGACTGTAATCAGTTGATTATAGTGGATTAAGTCCTTGTTGAGAAAGGCGAAATCACCTTGGCAGGTGGACTGGAGTAGTTTGAGTTCAAACGAACCAGGATAAAAATAACCTTGTCTTTCCTTTATTGTTGTGCCTTTAAGAAAAAGAAAAGGAGAAACTTATTCAACCCCCCACCCCTTCTAAGTGTTTTCTCCACCTTCACCGGTAGCCCTTGAGTTAATCAAGGAGAATACGGGACCGCTGAGTGATGTCATGAAGCACTAATGAACTTTTAGAACCTTTACTTGACCAACTTGACCTTTATGACGTAGTGAGATGACCGTCTTTGGTGCAGTCGGAAGTTGGTAGATACTCGATACTACACTCATTGAGGTTTGGTTTCTTGGGATATTTCGGTCTCCATTAAAGAGGATTGTGCTGAAACAATGACCAAGGAAACAAACCAGTGATATTGAGCTCCTTAGAACCCGTTTACTATTACTAGGACATGTTGAGCCAACTAAACTTCAAGAGGGTACTTACCTATAAGACTCCATGCAAGCCTAAACCTAAGGACTTGTTTGCTTTGTTTGTATATACATACTTGTACATAACATCATGAACATCATAACATCATACTCATTCACTAACCATTTCAAGGATCTTAGGATTTATCTTTGTTCTGTTTTGTAGGATATGGATTCTCTTCGCAGAAAAACTATTCAATTCAATCTTGTAAGGATCCCTCCACAACTTAAGGAGCTAGCTTCAAGGATTCCTGAAAACTCTCCATTCACCGAGAGACATGGTCGCCTACTCAACTTGGTCACCTCTAACACTGATGAGGACATGATGAAGGTGCTCTTTCAGTTTTTTGATCCTTTACACCATTGCTTCACATTTCCCGATTATCAACTTGTGCCTACTTTGGAAGAATTCTCCCGACTCTTGAGGATTCCAATTCTCAACCAACTACCTTTCAATAGTACGGAAAGAGACCCAAAATCATAAGAGATTTCTTAAGCTCTACACTTGCACTCATCTGATGTCACAACTCATTGGGAAACAAGGAGTGGTGTCAAGGGTTTCCTAGCAAAGTTCCTATTTGAGAAAGCCCAAAACTGTTTGAATTCTTTGGACTTGCAAGCATTTGAGGAAATTGTGGCTCTCCTCATCTATGGGATGGTTTTGTTTCCATATCCTAACCTACTCATAGACGTGAACACCGTCAAAATCTTCATATCCCGCAACCCGGTGCCTACTTCGCTAGGAGACATCCTACACTCTTTTCACACTTGCACTATGAGGAAAAGAGGTGTCCTTATGTGTTTCACTCCTCTCTTGGAAAGATGGTTTATTTCGCATCTTCCCCAATTTGTATTAAAGAACGAGCAAGGTTTAAGGCGGTCACAAAGGTTGATGACACTCAAACATTCAGACATTCATTGGTGTTCCCGATCCATAGAGAATGTTACTATTGTCGACTGTTTTGGAGAACTTCATAATGTCCCTTTACTTGGCATTAGGGGAGGTATCACCTACAACCCCTGCTTAGCCTTAAGAAAGTTTGGTTACGCCCGAAGGGATGACCCGCACGAGATGTTGATTCATGGTTTGGTATTTGACTACGAGAACAACGATCAAGGTCTTCACCAGAGATTTATCCGAGCTTGGAGGATGTTGAACAAGGTAGATAGCAAGACTTGGGGGCACAATAATTCCATCCCTCTTGAGCCTTACCTAAAATGGGTACGAACTCGTACTCTGAGTCTTTTGATGCCTTATCCCTTGATTCTCCCGGTAATGATGGAGCCTATCATGGAAGGAGATGTTCCATACACTATCCTACATCATAACATGCCTACCTATCTTGAAGACTTACAAAGAGATTGGATACAACTCAAGGGGGAGCGAGATAATTTCAAAGCCCAATTATACGCAAGCGAGAAGAAGGTTTTGGAACTCACTAAGCAACTTCATAAGAAGCAGGCTCTGAATGCCTACATTGCACCAAAGAGGATGCGTACTACCTTTCTATCTTAGAATTTCTTGTATTTGTTTTTCCCAAGGAGGCACTGATGTACTCAAGCTTTAATTTATTAATATAACGTGTGTTTCCTTTTTGTCTAAAACAAATTCGAATCTTTAAAATCCTTGAAATCATTGTGTATGCATTTACCATTCATCATAACATAAGCAGGTTTGTTGCAACAAGTCTCTTCATCTCTCTACTGTTTATTTCAGTAAGATGGATCTCGAGAAAATGGTGAAGGACCTCCAAGCTCAGAATGCACAGTTTCAACAATTGTTCTTAACTCTAGCCAAAGGACAAGAAGAGTTGAAGACCTTGCTGGTTGAGGAGAAGAAAAAGAAGACGAAGAAGATAACTGGAGTTCTAAACATGGGAAGAAGATTCCAAGGACAAGCAATAAGGACCCTAGACTTTGCAACGACATCCGGTGAGAAAGACAATCAAGATGGGAAAGGCAAAGAAACAGTTGTTCAGTCAGATCCAGAAGAGGAAGGGGAAGAAGAAGACTATTCTGAAGAACAATACCCTTCAGCCGACAACAAGTATAAGAATATAGAAGAACGGTTGAGTGCAATGGAAATCCAAAAAGTGTCTGGGTTGGACTTTGAGGAGTTGGGCTTAGTGTCGGGGATTGTCATTCCTCCAAAATTCAAAGCACCTGTGTTTGCCAAATATGAAGGAGTCTCATGCCCCAAAATGCATCTCTGTTCCTATGTGAGGAAGATTCAGCCTCATACCGCTGATAAGGATTTATGGGTACACTTCTTCCAAGATAGTCTGTCTGGAACTCAACTTGATTGGTTTTATCAGTTAGAAAGAGCCAATGTTCATAACTGGGAAGATCTTGTTGCAGCCTTTTACAAACAATACCAATACAATGCTGATCTTGCACCCACCCGTACTCAACTTCAGAGTATGGCCATGGTTTCAAGTGAAGGCTTCAAGGACTATGTGCAAAAATGGAGGGACTTGTCTGGAAGAGTTCAACCTCCCCTATCTGAAAGAGAGTTAGTAGACATGTTTTTGGGCACCTTGTCTGGTCCCTTCTTCAATCACTTAATTGGGAGTTCATCGGCAGGTTTTACTGAATTGATATTGAGCGGAGAAAGGGTAGAAGCCGAGATAAAGAATGGAAAGATTCAAAAAGATGCATCCTCTGCTTCTGTAAGGAAGCCATTCATCGGAAAGAAAGAAGTGGTTATTGTATATCCTCAGAGAAATCAAGATAGGGCTGAACATCGTCCAATGGTGGGGGCTTTTATTATTCCTAAACCTGCGCCTGATCAACAAAGAAGCAATCATCCAAGAATGGAAAGACCAGTCAGACATTTCACCATAATTAACATGACACTATCTCAAGTATTACCGCATTTGTTAAGATCCAATCTAGTGACCTTACAAGAAGCTCCAAAGAACCCTAACACAACATCTCCTCACTATCATCCTAATTCCCGTTGTGCATACCACTCCGAGAGTCCCGGCCATGACACTAACAATTGTTGGGCTTTGAAGAACAAAGTACAAGACCTCCTTGAAGCCAAAGAGATTGAATTCGACGCGCCAGAAAAGTCCAATGTCATTTCTGCCCCTATGCCCAAACACGGTCATAATACCAACGCCATTGAGGAAGATATGTTTGTTACTTCAATTGATGAACTTATGACCCCACTCCTGACTATCAAAAAGAATTTATTGAATGTTGGTGTATTCCCAGGCTGTGATGAAAGCTGTTATCCCTGTTTGTCCTCACTAACTAGTTGTCCTTTGTTGAGAGCAGGCGTTCAGTGCTTAATAGACAACAAGGAAATTTTGTTCTAAAAGACTTCAATTCCAACTATTTCTTATAATGATGTTTCCATCGTGACCATTTCTGAAAATTCTTCCAGGGTCTCCACCAAAATACCCGTTAGAATTACACCAGTTCCTAAAGTAGCTCCGTTGATAATTACAATGCCTGGACCAATCCCGTATTCATTAGACAAAATTGTACCATGGAATTATGGAGGGGATGTCTACTACCATGGTATCAAGCAAGATTGGCCAGCTGTCGAAGATTCAAGTTCTGAGAAAGTTGACTCTGATATCAGTAATATTGCAGGGACTAGTAAGATAACCCAAAGCAGAAGGATATTCTCTCCAGAAATTGCTCCCCTAAAAGCAGTTTCTGGACCCGTAATCATTCATGTTGTTGTTGCTCCTCCAAAGGTTATTCCCAGTCCTGCAATCATCTCTGATAATACTCCTGCTGACAAAGTTGTTACAATCCCTGTTATCACTCCTTCTAACATTCCTACTTTCGAGTCAGCCGAGACCCGAGGTAAAGGTATTCTGGTCGAGCCTGTCCGGACGAAGGCATAATCATTTGTTATCCCTGAAACCTCCCGGAAAGAGATGGAGGAAATTCTAAGGATCATAAAAAGAAGCGAGTACAATGTAGTCGAGCAACTGGGGAAAACTCCATCTAAAATTTCCATGATGGCTTTATTACTATGTTCTGAGGCACATGCAAAGGCCTTGGTAAAATTCCTGAAAACTACCCATGTACCCCAAGAAACATCTGCCGATCAGTTCCAAGACTGCGTAGCCAGCTTGACTGCAGATAATGGTTTAGGTTTTTCAGATGTTGATTTAACGCCAAGAGGGAGGAAGCATAATAAGGCATTGCATGTCTCAGTGGAATGCAGGGGCATAACCTTGGCTCATGTTTTGGTGGACACCGGTTCATCTTTGAATGTATTGCCTAAAAAGGCTATTGATAGGCTTTACTGTGAGGGATTGACATTGAAACCGAGCAACATAGTAGTGAGGTCCTTTGACGACTCAAAAAGGATGGTTCATGGAGAAGTGGACATCTTCATAAAAGTTGGAATCCAAACATTTGATTCAACTTTTTATGTAATGGATATTCGCCCTTCATATTCATGCTTGTTAGGCCGATCATGGATTCATAATGCTGGCGTTGTTACCTATATGTTGAATCAAATGCTGAAGTATCTGATTCAAGGGAAGATTAACACTGTTCATGGAGAAGAAGAATATATGGTCAGCCATCTAAATTCCTTCAGATATGTGGAACTAGATGGTGAATTTATTGAAACTCTATTCCAACACTTTGAAGAAGTCCTGTAAGATGTGGCAGTAACCAAGGTTGTGTCTCAAGTTCCCAAGATTACAAGGCCTCCACTCAAGATGTCATCTTTGAAGGATGCCAAGGCAATGATAGAAGAAGGTGGGTGCACTATTTAGGGTCAACTCCTAGATATCCCATACAAATCTGACAAGTTTGATCTGGGTTTCACTTCACATGCCCAGAAGGTTGTACGTCGTGCTCGTGCCGGAGGACCACCCTTGAAGATCAGCAACCACCAAGTCAGCACCGTGGAGGATGATGAAGACAGCTACAACCCAGAGGATTGGATTTTCCCAACTGCCAATGGAGGGCTCGACAACTGGGAGGCTAGAGATTTTGTCCCGATCACTTTTATCCCATAATAATTTGTCTTTACATTTTGTTGGATCTGTAATATTAAAACAATTCAGACTCTTAAAACCTTGTGTCTTACCCGAGGCACAAAGGTCCATTTGAAAGGGTTATTATCTTATTTCCATATGACATAAATGAATCATGGACATTTTTGCATACAAACTTTGTGCCCATTGTTTTTCCTTTTTACATTTCCATTTCTTTCAAAGATAGTTATACCCTTACACACACTCACACTCACAATGCAGGTTGTAATACGGTGGGAGAACTTACTTGAGGGTTTTGTGTTTGATCTCAAATGTTGCGGTTAGCAAGAGTCTCCACCTACTTTTCTTTTATCCAAAAGGAAAGGTGAAAACGCACAGGAAAGACCTTCGAGATTATTTCTTGAGTTCGGGGGGTAGATTATGAAAAGGGAAGGTATTAGCACCCTTTTCATCCATGGTTTTCCATGGGCTCCTATTTACTTGCTAGATCACTTGCTTTTGTTTGAAATTATGCTTTGTGTGGTTTTTTGAAAGTATTTTGTAAAGAGGCCATTGTTTAGGCAATATTTGTAATGATTCTCGTTTGTAAGAATGTATAAAAAGATGTTGATCTTTTGAAAATGTTTTCAAGTTTGTAAGATGTTTGAAAGTGTAGGTGTTTGTTTTATTTTTTGAAAATAGCAAGGATGTTTGTTTTGAAATTGAGCAAGTAATTATGAGTATTCTACCTACTCAAAAGTCTTTCTTGTTCATTTTTTCTTTCTTTTGATATTATTATCTTACCATTGATTTGGTAAATAACCCTATCTTTGGATGTAAATGGGACGGGTGTGGGTCATCGTATAACCATGATTAGCAATGTTGCAAGGTATCTTAGCATTATCTTTTAGGGACTAAGATCATTGGAAAGGCAACTTAGATAGTGTCATCGAGGGACTATGATCTTGTATTTGCTTGTTTTTGCTAAGATACCTTACATGCGTAATATGGCCATTTTATATAAGGCAACCAAGTGGAATAACCCTAGGGGTGCTTGTGTGCAAGTGTATTGTTTTCATGCTTATTTTTGTCTTGAATTAGGGTTTTCTAAGTATTGGTTTTAGTCTTTCCATACAAACTCTAATTACTAACATTTGTATATAAAGCAATAAATTGCGAAATTTAAAATTACTACGCTATTACAATATTTGTGGGAGGGGTGTACAAATTGAAAGGGGATTGCAAAAATGTAAACCTAGTTAGTCTATTACAAGCATATTGAATTGGTATCAATGTACAAGGAAATAAATAAATACAAAGTACAAAATGAATAAATCTACAAAAATGCAAAATGTGAAGTAAATGGATATTTGTTTGGATTTTTTAGAGAAAAGGGATTTTGTCTTAATATAATTAATTAAAAGAAAAATAATTACTGAAAAGTAAATCCTAATTTGCTAAGAAAATATTTTTAAGCAAAACCCTAAATCTATTAATTAAAATAAAACAAATTAAGTTTTATAAGAAAAGTGTTTTTGGTATTTTTGTCTTGTAAATATTTATAGTATTATAAAATGTTTTTAGTCTTGTTTCATATCAAAAATTAAATATTTTAATTGGTGTGAGAGGAAATAAATAAAAACATAGTATTTTAATTTAAATTTACAAGACTAGTTAATAAAAATAAATAAAGTATACTTGAATAAAATATTTTTTATGAGAAAAATAAAATAAACTAAGTTAAAATGAAAATATAATTTTTTGTATTTTTTTAATATTAGGAAAAATAATTAAGAAATAAAAATGAAATAAAAAAGAAAAAAAGAAAAAATAAATAAACTTGGGCCAGAGGGCGCAAATAGCCTGCAGGGGGTTAGCTAGAAAAAATAAAAACAACTCAGGCCCAAAGAGGTCCAACGCCTGCCAAAAAGACAAACCAGAAAACAAAAAAAAACAAAAAATCCAAAAGGGTACCACTGGGGCTCGAACCCAGGCCCCAAAGGTTACAGGCGCGCACTTCTACCACTGGGATGGCTATACATCCGTTAACATAGACAAATCAATAAATATATAAGGCAAAACGCGCCCTAATGACTTCATCTTCGACCTCCAGCCAGAAATGTAAACATGAAACTTGTAAACATGAAACTTGTAGAAAATTTTCTCACGGTTTCATAAATGTAAATCATTAAAACTATAGATCAAAGATAAGCATGAATTTTAATGGCCCTAATCTGAACCCTAAAAATCTCAGAAATTTCAGTTTCAAAATTCTCTAAGCTCAAGCAAAATTAATAGAAAATATGGACATGGTTAGCTTTAGGGCAATGATATCTACATGTTTTGTTCACAAATAAATCATTGATGATGCCTGTATGAAGAGTTCCAAGTTGATAAAACTTACCTCAAAACTGAAAATCGTGTTTTGAGTTTGAGCTTATTTCAAGTGATGGTGATGATCAGGTTAGCTTCCTTGAGGTCCTAGGAAGCTAATGCAATGATTAGCTTGAACAATGGATGGCTGAAGTGGTCTGGAGAAGTCAATGTGCAGAGCTGAGTTTTTGAAAATGGAGGATGGTGTTAATGGTGTTACAGTTCTGTAACAAGGTGTGGTATTTATTCTATGTGATGTTTAGAAACTTTAGAAACCAAAAGGCCAAGAAACGCACGAGTAGGTTATGAGTTTCAAGTTTTTGGTCAGTTTGTGTGAAAATGGAAGTGTGAAGTGTGATTCTGAGTTTTAGGTTCTTTCAAGGCTTGAGCAATTGTGTCTTTGTGTCAAAAGGTTTGTGTATGTATAAACAAAAGTGTTTGAGAGCTTTGGACAATCATAAGTATAAGTTCCTAACTTTTGGCTAGGTTACTTGATTTTGAAGAAAAGAGGGAAAAAAGTTTCAAGAAGAGGTACAAGCATGGGATGGGTGATTGTAAGTGTTTGAAACATTTCTCATGAGTTATAGGACTTTTTTGATCAGAAGAGAACAACTGCAAGGCTCAAGAACAAGTTTTGTACAAAAAGTTACTTTATCAAAATGGCAATGTGACCTTTCTTCCAAAAATGGATATAAAGCATGTCCCTGCATTGAATGGTTGAAGTGAGGCCTCTAACAGCTGTGTAAACCATTAATTATGGATAGCCTAATAAGTTTGAGGCCTGCAAAGTAGTGTTTATGCAACAAAGTTTGAATTTGAATTCTGTTCATCACTAAAATGACTTGTAATTAAAGTGACAAAACCCTAACTTCATCTCTTCGATTCTCCTTACTCAAGAATGATCTCAAGGAGTTCTTTGACATTTTGAAAAGCTTGTAATGCTCTCTACAACCCATATTTGAATTTCTTTTGAATATTCCCCTTGGAACTATATGAAAAAGTTCCATGAAGTTAGGTCAAAATCCTGACCAAATTATGGCAAAATTTCACTAAGTGTTTTGTTTCATGACCACATGTTCTTAAAATTATAACTTGAGATCCAAGAACTTTTGGAAGATATTGTGTGAAGAAAAGTTGTAGATTTCATGGAGATCTACAACTTTCATGTTGGAAGTTTCTCTTGAATCATCTTGCATCATGGTAAAATTCTTTCTCAAAGTTATGAAAAAATAAGAAATTTCCAACGCTTAGAAAAATTTCTAAGTTTAGAAATTTTGACTTTTCAAAATGAAATCTTGAATTTTTGATTTCTTGATGAATAAGTTTCATATTTTGACATATTTTGATGAATTGTGATCTTTGGCACTTGATTTTGACCAAAAAGTCAAAGTTTGACTTTTCAATATACAGTTGACTTTTGATCAGTTGACTGAAAAATTCAGCTGTTAATCCAATGGACTTGCAATGTTTTGAACCATGTCATTAGGTAAAAATGATGCAATTGGACTCTTTATATCATGACTTAAACCAAATGACCATTTCTAGGTCAAAAATCAGAAATTGCCCTTTCTCAATCAAAACTCTAATTTTGACCATTTTGCCCTTTTAGAGATTTGATCAAATTTCTTGAGGAATTATGGTCCAAACTTGATCAAATGATACATATTAGTCTAAAATGTTTATGTGGATAAAAAATTATGAAGTTTGAACGTGAATTGGACATAGTTGACTTTTTCCCCAATACAACTGACTTTTAGGTCAACTGCTCAATTGACTGAGCAAAAGTGTGATCCAAGGCTTGAAACTTGACATGAGTGATCTTGGGGGTCCATAATGATCCATGAAAGTCACATGGTACATTGGAAGTTTAAAAATCCTTGTGCAAACTCAAACCCAAATTTTGGTCATCAGTGCTTAAGGAGGTGTCTTGAGCTGATCAAACCCTAATGCAGTCTTGAGTCAAAGAGATCTTGTGAGCAAATTCTTGATAAGTGAGAGGGAAAATTTTGGGGTACAACAGCTGCCCCTGTTTAATCTTCTTAAACCTGAAGAGTTAGAGTGCCCAGAAATTTGCACTCGATGATATGATGGTAGAGGGAATGGGCTTAAAGATGCCATTTGGAGAGACGATAGAAAGTTGTTGGAGATGGACTTATAGATGCCATCCATAAGTGATTGCTGAACTATATTTATAATCTGAAACCGGATGAGTATCAGAATGGCGTCCGTGTCTGGAGCGTATCTGAAAGAGACTCTGAATGAGTATTAGAATGGCGTCCGTGTCTGGAGCGTATCTCTATTGTATTTGAAAATTGAATCTGAATGAGTAGTAGAATGGCATCCGTGTCTGGAGCGTATCTATACTATATCTGAAGATTGAATCTGAATGAGTATCATAATGGCATCCGTATCTGGAGCGTATCTGAACTGTATCTGAAAACTTTGAACATTGTTAATGGTAGCTATTAACCTTATTCTGAAAAGTGTAAAATGTTAGCTAAAATGTAAAGTTATATTGCATGAAATGCATGGTATGATGCATTCGTGTTATTAATGTTTATGATACATGGATGCGATGTATGCGTATGTGAGCTAATTTGCTACACTGCTTGTTAGATTTAGGGAAGATAAATCCCTAACTGTTGTTGAGGATATGGGGTGCAAGTCTTCATTTTATGAAGTTGAAGTGTTGATGAATTTCCGCTTAGAGAAATAAACTCTGTTGTAAGGGAAATGTCGTGTACTGTTTGTAAAATCCTGTTGAGGAATCCGGAGAAATTGAACGACTTCTATTGGGGATTGATAATTAGAAGCTTTGTTCCGCAGGGGATTAAACTGCATACTGCGGGGTTTTATGGAAATAGCTTAGAGAGATTTCCCTACCTTAAAGCCATCAGTGATTATCTTTCTATTTTGTTTATTTGTAAACAGTAATTATATTCAAATGCATATGTTCAAAAATAAATCATTGGACGTTTCTTTAAACAAAATATAAGAGTAAAGAAAAACAGATAGTTTTGAACTTTCAAAGGGATATCTTTGTATTGACTTTGAGTAAGTATTTTTGTACAATGAGACAAACATTCTAGTAAGAGAATGTTGTCGTAAAAAATGAAAATTTTGATATAAAGAAAAGATAGCTATGTGCAATAATCCCATGGGGTTCCCATTCTACTATAGCCTTCGTGTCTCTGAGCATCTTGCTTGTTTGTTGCCTTGTCCGAAGCTGATTGAATTGATCAGAACTGTTGAGTTTGTCAGTTGAAGCCAAAGGTTGTCCGCAAGGTGATCCAACAGGACATAGGAATACGCTTTAATTCCCTAACTTTTTCCTGGACCGCCCTTTTGGGTTTTCAGTCCACCGGGAAACCCTTTTTTGCCCAAGTCGCCCTTTCGAGTTTTCAAATTGCCGGGTGTACAGATTTTTTTGTTTTATCCCTAATTTTTGCCCGAACCTTTTTGGTTTGCCGGGATGCCCTTGTTTTTCCTAGGTGTGTCAACCTAGCGGGTTTCTTATACGTAGTATCTTTTGACTATGTATGCGTTCGCAGGGTACGGCAGGTCGTCGCCATCCATGGTGGTCAAGATCATTGCTCCACCAGAGAATATGTTTTTAATTACAAATGGTCCTTCATAGGTAGGAGTCCATTTGCCCCTGGGATTACCATGCAGTAGTATAATGCGTTTGATCACCAGATCCCCAACTTGATACACTTGGCGTCTGACCTTTTTGTTGAAAGCCTTGATCATCCGTTTTTGATACATTTGACCATGGCAGACAGCAGTAAGCCTTTTCTCATCAATCAAGTTCAGTTGATCAAGTCGAGTCTGGATCCAATTGTCTTCGTTCAACCTTGCGTCCTTCATAATTCTCAGAGAGGGGATCTGGACCTCAATAGGGAAGACAACCTCTATGTCATATACCAGAGAATAGGGCGTTTCCTCGGTTGATGTGTGAGTTGTGGTATAATATCCGTGGAGAGCAAATGGTAGCATCTCATGCCAATCTTTGTATGTGATTGTCATTTTCTGTATGATCTTTTTAATGTTCTTATTCGCGTCTTCAACAGCACCATTCATCTTTGGCCGGTAAGGGGAAGAATTGTGATGTTGGATCTTGAATTGCTCGCACTGGGCGGTGATCATAGTATTATTTAGATTCGTACCATTGTCAGTGATGATCCTCTCCGGGATACCGTATCGGCAGATGAGATTTTTCCTAATGAACCGGGCTACAACATTCTTGGTCACAGAGGCAAAAGAGGCTGCCTCAACCCACTTTGTAAAATAGTAAATGGCCACTAAGATGAAACGGTGTCCATTGGAGGTTGTTGGTTTGATTTCCCTAATCATATCAATCCCCCACATAGAAAAGGGCCAAGGAGCCGTCAAGATATTCATAGGAATCAGAGGTACGTGCACCTTGTTAGCATAGATCTGACACTTATGGCAAGTTTGAGAGTGTTGATAGCAATCTGATTCCATGGTAAACCAGTAATAGCCTGCCCGTAGGATTTTGTTTGCCATCGTATGCCCACTGGAATGGGTGCCAAAAGTGCCTTCATGTAATTCAGCCATGATCCTTTCAGCTTCAACCTTGTCTACGCACCGAAGTAACATAGAGTGATGGTTGCGTTTGTAAAGAATGGCATTACTAAGGAAGAACTTAGCAAAGAATCTCCTTAAGAACTTCTTATCATTGACTGAAGCTCCTTCTGGATATTCTTGAGCCTCGAGATACCTCTTGACTTCGTGAAACCAAGGTTGGTCTACTACTTCTTCATTATTAATCTCGTGACAGTGTGCTGGTTCATCCATTCGTTCAATGGTGATCTAGGGAGCCTCGTTATCCCATTTAAGTTTAAACATAGATGACCTTGTGGCTAGTGCGTCTGCTAGCTGATTTTCTTCTCGCGGGAAATGCTCGAAGGTAATATTCTCAAAATGTGGTAGCAATGTCAACACATGTTCTTTGTAAGGGATAAGGTTAGGATGTTTGGTGTCCCATTCCCCTTTGATTTGGCTGATGACCAAAGCTGAATCTCCGAATACATTTAAGGATTTGATCCCCAAATCTATGGCAACTTTAAGACCAAAGATGCACGCTTCGTATTCCGCCATGTTGTTTGTACAATTGAAGCAGAGCCTTGCAGTAAAAGGAGTATGACATCCTTAAGGAGATATGAGTATAGCACCGATACCATTGCCAAGTGTGTTAGATGCCCCATCAAAAACCAGGGTCCATCGGGATCCTTGTTCAGGTCCGTCATATGGGCTGAATTCTTCACAGTTGTTTACCATCATGATGTCCTCATTTGGGAATTCGAACTTCATGGACTGGTAGTCTTCTACAGCTTGGTGATCAAGGTGATCAGCTAGTACACTGCCCTTTATTGCTTTCTGATTTGTATATTGTATGTCATATTCTGTCAGGATCATATGCCATCTCACTATTCTCCCAGAGAGAGTAGGCTTCTCGAAGATGTATTTTATCGGATCCATTTTAGATATCAACAAGGTAGTATGAGTCAGCATATACTATCTTAGCCGGCGAGCAGCCCATGCCAGAGCGCATCAAGTTTTCTCGAGCAGTGAATATCTTATTTCACAGTCGGTAAACTTTTTGCTCAGGTAGTAAATAGCATGCTCTTTTCGGCCAGACTCGTCATGCTGCCCCAGCACACATCCCATTGAATTTTCCAAAACGGTCAAATACATGATCAATGGTCTTCCCTCGACTGGTGGCATCAAAACAGGAGGTTCTTGCAGGTACTCTTTGATCTTGTCGAAAGCAGTTTGGCATTCGTTATTCCATTTGACTACTTGATCTTTCTTCAGTAATTTGAAGATTGGTTCACAAGTAGCCGTTAGGTGAGAGATGAATATGGAAATGTAGTTTAAACGTCCCAAGAATCCTCTGACTTCCTTCTCAGTACGAGGAGCATGCATCTCTTGTATATCTTTCACCATGGCAGGATCTACATCAATACCCTTATTACTAACAACAAAGCCTATGAGCTTACCAGACCTTACTCCAAACGTGCATTTATTTGGGTTCAACCTCAACTTGTACTTCTTTATCCTCTCAAATAGTTTCTGTAAATGGTCAAGATGCTCTTCTTCTGTTTGAGATCTAGCTATCATTTAGTCCACATAGACCTCTATTTCTTGATGTATCATGTCGTGAAATAGAGCTACCATGGCACACTGATAGGTTACCCCAGCATTCTTTAGTCCGAATGGCATAACCTTGTAGCAGAATGTGCCACATTGTGTGACAAAGGTTGTTTTCTCCATGTCCCCAGGCTCCATTTTAATTTGGTTGTAACCTGAGAAAATGTCCATGAAGGAAAACACTTTGTGATGTGATGTATTGTCAACTAGAATATCAATGTGGGGGAGTGGGAAATCATCCTTAGGGCTTGCCCTATTCAAATCTCTGTAGTCCACACACATTCGCACTTTGTCGTCCTTTTTGGGCACGGGAACAACATTGGCAACCCATTGCGGATAGGAGGCTACGGCCAAGAATCCAGCATTGAATTATTTCATGACTTCTGCTTTATTCTTCTCCGACATATCTGGTCGCATACGACGAAACTTTTGTTTTACTGGTGGGAAGTCCTCTTTTGTAGGTAGACGATGTACCACAATATCTGCATCAAGTCCTGGCATGTCTTCATACGACCAGGCAAAGACCTCAACATACTCGTGTAGCAACTGAATCATACGCTCCTTGACACTGGGTTCCAGATTGGCACCCACCTTGACTTCTCTTTTGTCTTCTTTGATACCTAGGTTGATCGTATCCACGGGCTCCTCGTGGGGCTGAATAGTTTTCTCTTCTTGTTGTAGTAATCTGGCAAGTTCCCCTGGTACTTCACAATCTTCCTCACCTTCGTCTTTGGCTTGGTAGATTAGATTTTCAGAGTAAAAGAAAGCCATAACAGAACTGTTATCCATGGGATCCCGAATGGATGTAGACCTGCATTGTGAGCGTGAGTGTGTGTAAGAGTATAGCTATCTTTGAAAGAAATGAAAATGTAAAAAAATAAAAACAATGAGTATAAAGTTTATATGAAAAAACGTCCATGATTCATTGATGTCATATGGAAAAGAGATAATAACCCTTACAAATGGACCATTGTGCCTCGCGTAAGACATAAGGTTTTAAGAGTCTGAATTGTTTTAATATTACAGATCCAACAAAATGTAAAGACAAATTACTATGGGATAAAAGTGATCGGGATAAAATCTCTAGCCTCCCAGTTGCTGAGCCCTCCACTGACAGTTGGGAAGATAGAATCCTCCAGGTTGTAGCCATCTTCATCAACCTATACCGTGTTGACTTCACGGTAGTTGATCTTCAAGGGTGGTCCTCTAGCACGAGCGCGGCGTACAACCTTCTGGGCACCGGAAGTGAAACCCAGGCCAAACTTGTCAGACTTGTATGTGATATATGGGAGTTTTCCCCAAATAGTGCACCCACCTTCTTCTATTACTTCCTTAGCATCCTTCAAAGATGACATCCTGAGTAGAGGGCTTGTAATCTTGGGAACTTGAGACACAACCTTGGTCACTGCCACATATTACGGGACTTCTTCAAAGTGTTGGAATGGAGTTTCAATAAATTCACCATTTAATTCCACATATCTGAAGGAATTGAGATGGTTGATCATATACTCTTCTTCTCCATGAACGGTGATAATCTTCCCTTGAATCAGATATTTCAGCATTTGGTGCAACATAGAAGTAACAACGCCAGCATTGTGAATCCATGGTCAGCCTAGCAAGCAGGAATATGAAGGGCGAATATCCATTACATAAAAAGTTGAATCAAATGTTTGAGTTCCAACCTTTATGGGGATATCCACTTCCCCGTGCACCATCCTTTTCGAGTCGTCAAAAGCCCTCACTACTATATTGCTCGATTTCAATGTCAATCCCTCACAGTCAAGCCTACCAAGAGCCTTTTTAGGAAATAAATTCAGAGACGAGCCAGTGTCCACCAAAACATAATCCAAGGTTGTGCCCTTACATTCAACTGAGACATGTAATGCCTCATTATGCTTCCTTCCTATTGACGTTAAATCAGCATCCGAAAAACCTAGACCATTATCTACAGTCAAGCTGGCTACGCAGTCTTGGAACTGATCGGCAGATGTTTCTTGGGGTACATGGGCAGTTTTCAGGAATTTTACCAAGGCCTTTGCATGAGCCTCGGAGCATAGTAATAGAGCCAGCATGGAAATTTTTGATGGAGTTTTCCCCAATTGCTCGACTACACTGTAGTCGCTTCTTTTTATGAGCTTTAGAATTTCCTCCATCTCTTTACGGGAAGTCTCAAGAATAGCTACTGACTGTGCCTTCGTCAGGGAAAGCTCAATCAGAATATCTTTACCTCGAGTCTCAGTTGACTCGGAAACAGGAATGTCAGTAGGAGTGATAACAGGGATTGTAATAGTTTTGTTAGTTGGAGTACTAGCAGAGATGATTGTAGGACTGGGAATAACCTTTGGAGGAGCAACAACAAAAGTAATGATTATGGGTCCAGAAAATGCTTTTGGGGGAGAAATTTCTGGAGAGAATATCCTTCCGCTTCGGGTAATCTTGCTAGTCCCTGCAATATTACTGATTTTGGAGTCAACCTTCTCATAAATTGAATCTTCAGCAGCTTGCCAATCTTTCTTGATACCGTGGTAGTAGACATCCCCTTCATAATTCCATGGTACGGTTTTGTCTGACGAATACGGGATTGGTTTAGGCATTGTAATTATCAAAGGAGCTACTTTTGGAACTGATGTAATTCTAACGGGTCTTTTGGTTGAGACCCTGGAAGAATTGGCGGAAATGATAATGATGGAAACATCATTATAAGGAATAGGTGGAATTGAAGTCTTTTCGAACAAAATTTCCTTGTTGTCTATTAGGCACTGAATGCCCGCTTTCAATAAAGAACAGTTAGTTGGTAGGGACAAACAGAAATGATAGCTTTCATCACAGCCTAGGAAAACACCGACATTCAATAAATTCTTTTTGATAATCAGGAGTGGGGTCACAAGTTCATCAACTGAAGTAACAAACATATCTTCCTCAATGGCGTTGGTATTATAGTCGTGTTTAGGCATAGGGGCATAAATGACATTGGGATTTTCTGGCGCATCAAATTCAATCTCTTTGGCTTCAAGGAGGTCTTGTACTTTGTTCTTTAGAGCCCAACAGTTATTAGTGTCATGGTCGGGACTCTCAGAGTGGTATGCACAGCGGGCATTGGGATGATAGTGAGGAGAGGTTTTGTTAGGATTCTTCGGAGCTTCTTTCAATGTTACTAGGTTTGATCTTAACAAATGTGGCAATACTTGAGAGAGCATCATATTAATTCGGGTGAATTGTCTGACTGGTCTTTCCATTCTTGGTTGGTTGTTTCTTTGTTGATCAGGTGCAGGTTTAGGAATCATAGCAACTCCCACCATTGGACGACGTTCGTCCCTATCTTGATTTCTTTGAGGATATACACCGACCACTTCTTTTTTTACGATGAATGGCTTCCTTACAGCAGCAGAGGATTTATCCTTTTGAATCTTTCCATTTTTTATCCTGGCTTTTACCCTTTCTCCGGTCAATATTAGTTCGGTAAAACCCTCCGATGAACTCCCAATCAAGTGATTAAAGAAGGGACCAGACAAGGTGCCCAAGAACATGTCTACTAATTCTCTTTCAAATAGGGGAGGTTGAACTCTTCCGGCCAAGTCCCTCCATTTTTGCGCATAGTCCTTGAAGCCTTCACTTGAAACCATGGCCACACTCTGGAGTTGAGTACGGGTAGGCGCAAGATCAGCATTGTATTGGTATTGTTTGTAAAAGGCTGCGGCGAGATCTTCCCAGTTATGAACATTTTCTCTTTCCAATTGATAAAACCAATCAAGTTGAGTTCCAGACAGACTGTCTTGGAAGAAGTGTACCCATAAATCCTTATCAGCGGTATGAGGCTGGATCTTCCTCACATAAGACCGGAGATGCATTTTGGGGCATGAGACTCCGTCATATTTGGTGAACACAGGTGCTTTGAATTTTGGAGGAATGACAATCCCCAATACTAACCCTAATTCCTCAAAGTCCAATCCAGGAAATTTTGGATTTCCATTGCACTCAACCGTTCTTTTAGATGCTTATACTTGTCGTCGGCTGGAGGGTATTGTTCTTCAGAATAGTCTTCTTCTTCCTCTTCCTCTTATGACTCTGACTGGGCAACTGTTTCTTTGCCCTTCCCATCCTGATTATCTTTCTCACCGAATGTCGTTGCAGAGTCTAAGGCCCTTCTTGTCTTCCCTTGGAATCTTCTTCCCATGTTTAGAACTCCGGTTATCTTCTTTGTCTTCTTTTTCTTCTCCTCATCCAGCAAGGTCTTCAACTCTTCTTGTCCTTTGGCTAGAGTTAAGAACAATTATTGAAACTGTGCATTATGAGCTTGGAGGTCTTTCACCATTTTCTCGAGATCCATCTTACTGAAATAAACAGTAGAGAGATGAGGAGACTTGTTGCAAGAAACCTGCTTATGTTATAATGAATGGTAAATGCATATGCAATGATTTCAAGGATTTTAAGATTCAAATTTGTTTTAGACAAAAAGGAAACACATGTTATATTAATAAATTAAAGCTTGAGAACATCAGTGCCTCCTTGGGCAAAACAAATACAAAAACTCTAAGATAGAAAGGTAGTACACATCCTCTTTGGTGCAATGTAGGCATTCAAAGTCTGCTCCTCATAAAGTTTCTTAGTGAGTTCCAAAACCTTCTTCTTGCTTGCGTAGTATTGGGCTTCAAAAGTATCTCGCTCCCCCTTGAGTTGTATATAATCTCTTTGTAAGTATTCAAGAGAGGTGGGTATGTCAGGATGTAGGATAGTGTATGGAGCATCTTCTTCCATGACAGGCTCAATGATTACCGGGAGAATGGAGGGGTAAGACATCATAAGACTCTGAGCACGAGTTCGTCCCCATTTGAGGTAAGGTTCAAGATGGATGGAATTCTTGTGCCCCAAAGTCTTTCTATCTACCTTGTTCAACATCCTCCAAGCTCGGATAAATCTCTGGCGAAGACCTTGATCATCGTTCTCATAGTCAAATACCAAACCTTGAATCAGCATCTCGTGCGGGCCATCCCTTCGGGCGTAACCAAACTGTCTTAAAGCTAAGCAGGGGTTGTTGGTGATACCTCCCCTAATGCCAAGTAAGGGGACATTTGGGAACTCTCCATAACGGTCGACAATAATAACATTCTCTATGGATCGAGAGCACCAATGAATGTCTGAATGTTTGAGCGTCATCAACCTTTGTGACCACCTTGAACCTTGCTCATTCTTCAATAAATTGGGGAAGATGCGAAATAAACAATCTTGCCAAGAGAGGAGTGTAACACATAAGGACACCTCTTTTCCTCATTGTACGGGTCTGAAAAGAGTGTAGGATGTCTCCTAGCAATGTAGGCACCAGGTTGCGGGATATAAAGATTTTGACGGTGTTCACATCTATGAGTTGGTCAAGATTTGGAAACAAAACCATCCCATAGATGAGGAGAGCCACAATTTCCTAAAAGGCTTGCAAATCTAAGGAGTTTCAACAGCTTTGGGCCTCCCCAAACAAGAACTTTGCTAGGAAACCCTTGACACCACTCCTTGTTTCCCAATGAGTTGTGACATCAGATGAGTGCAAGTGTAGAGCTTTAGCAATCTCTTCTGGATTTAGGTCTCTTTCCGTACCGTTGAAAGGTAGTTGATTGAGAATGGGAATCCTCAAGAGTCGGGAGAATTCTTCCAAAGTAGGAACAAGTTGATAGTCGGGAAATGTAAAGCAATAGTGTAAGGGATCAAAGAACTGAAAGAGCACCTTCATCATGTCCTCATCTGTGTTGGAGGTGACCAAGTTGAGTAGGAAACCATGTTTCTCGTTGAATGGAGAGTTTTATGGAATCCTTGAAGCTAGTTCCTTAAGTTGTGGAGGGGTCCTTACAAGATTGATTTGAATAGTTTTCCTGCGAATAGAATCCATGTCCTACAAAACAAGAACAAAGATGAATCCCAAAATCCTTGAAATGGTTAGTGAATGTGCATGATGTTATGATGTTCGTGATGTTATGTACAAGTATGTATATACACAAACAAGGTAAACAAGTCCTTAGGTTTAGGTTTGCATGGAGTCTTATAGGTAAGTACCCTCTTGAAGTTTAGTTAGCTCAAACCTGTCCTAATAATAGTAACCGGGTTCTAAGGAGCTTAATATCACTGGTTTGTTTCCATGGTCATTTTTTCAGAACAAGCCTCTTTAATGGCGACCGAAATATCCCAAGAAACCAAACCTCAATGAGTGTAGTATCGAGTATCTACCAACTTTAGACTGTACTAAAGCCGGCCATCTCACTACATCCTAAAGGCCAAGTTGGTAAAGTAAAGGTTCTAAAAGTTCATTAGTGCTTCATGACATCACTCAGCGGTCCCGTATTCTCCTTGATTAACTCAAGGACTACCGGTACCCACAAATATGTCGCACTAACATAGTTATTTCTTAGACCATATCAGTATACCTCGCACAGTTTCCACAATGTATTGCTACTTACCTATAAGGTATCCCCAAATCTGGGTAGAGGATTCAAACCCAAACAAAGAACCATAATGTAAAGAATACAAGTCAAACAATGAAAGCAAGTAAATATGATCTAACCCTAAGGTAACCCCACTTTAAGAATTTTCCCCCAGCAGAGTCGCCAGTTCTGTGATATGGTGGGAGAACTGACTTGAGGGTTTTGCGTTTGATCACAAATGTTGTGGTTAGAAAGAGTCTCCACCGAATTTTCTTTTATCCAAAAGGAAAGGTGAAAAAGCACAAGAAAGACCTTCGAGATTATTTATTGAGTTCGGGGAGGGGGGGTAGATTATGAAAAGGGAAGGTATTAGCACCCTTTTCATCCATGGTTTTCCATGGGCTCCTAGTTACTTGCTAGATCACTTGCTTTTGTTTGAAATTGTGCTTTGTGTGGTTTTTTGAAAGTATTTTGTAAAGAGGCCATTGTTTAGGCAATCTTTGTAATGATTCTCGTTCGTAAGAATGTATACAAAGATGTTGATCTTTTGAAAATGTTTTCAAGTTTGTAAGATGTTTGAAAGTGTAGGTGTTTTTTTTTTAAAATAGCAAGAATGTTTGTTTTAAAATTAAGCAAGTAATTAGGAGTATTCTACCTACTCAAAAGTCTTTCTTGTTCATTTTTTATTTCCTTTGATATTGTTATCTTACCATTGATTTGGTAAATAACCCTATCTTTGGATGTAAACGGGACGGGCGCGGGTCATTGTATAACCATGATTACTAATGTTTCAAGATATCTTAGCATTCTCTTTTAGGGACTAAGATCATTGGAAAGGCAACTTAGATAGCGTCATCGAGGGACTATGATCTTGTATTTGCTTGTTTTTGCTAAGATACCTTACATGCGTAATATGGCCATTTTGTATAAGGCAACCGAGTGAAATAACCCTAGGGGTGCTTGTGTGCAATTGTATTGTTTTCATGCTTGTTTTTGTCTTGAATTAGGGTTTTCTAAGTATTTGTTTTTGTCTTTCCATACAAACTCTAATTACTAACATTTGTATATAAAGCGATAAATTACGGAATTTAAAATTCCTACGCTATTACAACATTTGTGGGAGGGGGTGTACAAATTGAAAGGGGATTGCAAAAATGTAAACCTAGTTAGTCTATTACAACCATATTAAATTGGTATCAATTTACAAGGAAATAAATAAATACAAAGTACAAAATGAATAAATGTACAAAAATGCAAAATGTGAACTAAATGGATATTTGTTTGAATTTTTTAGAGAAAAGGGATTTTGTCTTAATATAATTAATTAAAAGAAAAATAATTAATGAAAAGTAAACCCTAATTTGCTAAGAAAATATTTTTAAGCAAACCCCTAAATCTATTAATAAAACAAATTAAGTTTTATAAGAAAAGTGTTTTTGGTATTTTTGTCTTGAAAATATTTATAGTATTATAAAATGTTTTTAGTCTTTTTTCATATCAAAAATAAAATATTTTAATTGGTGTGAGAGGAAATAAATAAAAACGTAGTATTTTAATTTAAATTTACAACACTAGTTAATAAAAATAAATGAAGTATAGTTGAATAACATATTTTTTTATGAGAAAAATAAAATAAACTAAGTTAAAATGAAAATCTAATTTTTTGTATTTTTTTAATATTAGGAAAAATAATTAAGAAATAAAAATGAAATAAAAAATAAAAAAATAAAAAATAAATAAACTTGGGCCAGGGGGCGCAAATAGCCTGCAGGGGGTTAGATAGCAAAAATAAAAACAAGCCAGGCCCAAAGAGGCCCAGTGTGATCGGTGGAAATAGAACTGACTGTTTTTTAATACTGGTTCGCGAAATGTCGCGGTAAGCAAGAGTCGCCACCGTCTTTTATTTTCTCCAACAAGGAAAGGACAAAAGCATAGCAAAATTCCTTTTCGAGATGTTTTTCGGTTTAGGAGGTAGATTATAGAAAGGGAAGGTGTTAGCACCCTTTCTATCTGTGGTTATCCATAGGCTCTTAGGTACTTGCTCACTATGTTTTCAAAAGATTTTTGCTTTTCTTGTGTTTGTGGGTTTTGAAAAAAAGTTTGTTTGAAAACTTCGTTTTAACTCTTGTATCAGTCCTCAAGAGTGTATGAAGTGTTTGTTTGAAAACTTTTGTCAGAAAAGTGTAGGTGCGAAAAGTATTTTTGTTGTTTTGAAAGAGCAAGTACCTAGGAGAAATCTACCTACTCAAAAGAAATTAAGCTATGTAAATGTCCTTTAGACAGTACTGTCCCACTATTGAGAAGTAGGTAGCACCGTCGTTGGAGTTTTTTCGGGTCAATTCAATTATAGGGACATGTGGTCACCAAAGCAATAGTAGAACGCCTTAGCGGTAACCCTAATGTCCTAGATCCTTTTTATCCGAGGCAACCGTTTCGAGGCAACTTGGATCTTTAGACAAGAGGGCGACCTCTAAAACACCCTATACTCAATGACCACGTCGAGGCAACCAAGTGAGGCGTACCTTAAGAGTGGCATGTGCAAGTGTGTCAGGTTTCATGTTATGTTATCTTTGTACAAGTTATGGTGAGCTACGGGTTGATTTTATTTTCAGATAAGTCTTGTCATGCATAGCCTAGTTAACATACATCTAACAGTTAATAGTTTGCAGGAAAGTAAACTAAGCTATTACAAGGCGTCGGGTATTTACATCGCCAAAAACAACCCTTGAAAAGTAAATGCGAGAAAATAAAGAAAAGCGATAAAAAGTCCTAATTAAAGCTATTACATCCTCGGAGCAATTACATAAATATGGATAAAAAATTAATCAAGAATAATCGTACGAGAGAGAAAATTGAATCAGAGAAGTCCTTAAGATTTTGACCCTTTTTGAGAAAGAAAGAAGTTTTTGTCCTTTTTGCACTTAATTAAATTAATCTTAAAACTAATTAATTGATTAAAGAAATATTTTTGGTTTTTTAATGTCTCAAGGAAAATAAAATAAGTAAAAAAGATTAAAAGTTAGTAAAAACCCTAATTCTATGTTGATTTTATTTATTGAAAAAAAGTTAAAATTAACCCTAATTAAACTAAATTAATGATGCTAGTTTTTATTTACAAAAATAATAAAGAGTGAAATTAATAAATAATAATAATAAAAATATTTTAGTTTTCTGATTTTATTATGAAAATATTAATTTGGTTAATTTAAATAATAATAATAATAATAGTTAATAATAAAAATAGTTAAATAAATAAATATAAAGGAAGAAAAAAGAAAGAAAAAAAGAATGAACCCAGGGGGTGTTGGCCCAATTAGGAGGTGTGCTATGCAATTCTCAGGCCCAACAAGCTGCAAGCCTCTTTGACTTTTTTGGATCGTCCACACAGGCTTTGACCAGGGACTATGGTAGTCACTCCATCCTGGCCTTCAGATTCGCTTTGCAAGCCACTTGGAGTGTTGATAAGTGAGGTACATGGTGGATCACTTTTGGAAGCCTGCATGTGAATATGTTAAGAAAAGAAATAAACGTTTTTGGGGGACCTGGGATTCGAACCCAGGTCCCAAGGCTCATATGCTAGCGCGTTCACCACTCCAACTGCATGGTTCATTCGTTATTATAGTAACTAGCAATTAATATATTAGGAAATTAATCAATATGCTGTAAAAATAAAACAACGCGCGCTTTTTTTCAAACTGGCCAATGATATGCCAACACCTCATCATCTTCTTCGCTGGTACCTGTAAAAAAACATATTAGATAGCGGGGGTTTTTAACCCCCACAATATGCTATGAGGAAAAATAGCGATTAGCACTGTGGTTCACATAAATATTTCATGAGGGTTCCTTTGTGTTCGTCTTGGTTCAACGATTCCAACCATGGGTCTTACAAGTCTTAATTTTTCCTGGACTGCAAAGCCCCAATTCAAAGCTTATGAACCCTAAAAATTCAACTATGGCATCCTGTGATTCAGTGCATTATAACTCAATTAAATGATATCATTAGCTTCATATAGTTCCTAGCAACACAAAACAATCAAGAAAATATGTTAAATGCGCATGAATTATGAGTTATGATTATGGAAAAAAAATGGCAAACCGTGGTTCTGTGTGTGATGATTCCTTGAGTTTTAGCACGTGAATTCAATTGAAAATTATCCCTGGGACCTCCTGCAATGTGTTAGAATCAATAAAACCTTTTGAATCGCCCTGGAATGCCAAAGTCAGTTTGCAATTTTCTTGGGATTTTTCAATATGCTATGGCCTTTTTTCTGCAGTTTTTTCACGTGTATGAGATTAGGGTTTGCTTGTATATATATAGAGGAATGGAATTAGGTCAAAACTTGAGAAATAATCCATTGAATTTATGATTTGATCTTTGATTGAAAATCAAATCTTTTTGCATTTTCATGATTGAACAAAGTTGCCAATTTTGGAGATTTTGCATCTTTGACTTTGAGCACGAAATTGCCAGCATATCCTGACCATATTTGCTTCACAAAAAGATTGAAAAAATCAAATCTTGCATTTTCCTACAATTTAAATTAATTAAATGAATTAATATTAATTAAAAATCCAATTAATTAATAAAAATAAGAAAATAAATTCAATTAAGCTTGAGGTGTTTTGAGCAAAGTTGACTTTTGCAAATTCATAAAAATTTCCCAACTTCTCCAATGCATATCTTGCTCAATTTTGATCATATGAACATGTTCTTGGACATTTTGGAAAGGTCTTGAAGTCCTCTAACCAATTCCTTTGGTCCCTTGTCATTTGGATTTACCAATCTCAAGTTATGGCCTTTGACTCAAAGTGCATTTTTGTTGACTTTTGAATTTGACCTATAATGTAGGAATTGCTAACTTCTTGTGAGAGCATTTCTTGAACTTGGAGTGTGAATATGGATTGTAGGAAATCACATCCCCTTCAAAATGATAATTGGATGGAATTTTTCTGATGAACCATGAAAAAGTTATGCCCTGGTCAAGATACAGTTGACTTTTCTACTGTCCAAAAATAGTAACTTTTTGCATCTCGATGATTTTTGAGCTATCCTTGTGGAATCATGATCAAGACTTGATCAAATGATTATTGTGGACTCAAAATAAGATGTTGACCAAAAATTCTGACTTTTGACTGTGAAATGACCATTTTGCCCTTGTAGTTGACTGTAGGTCAAATGGGGCTTTTGACTGTGCAAATTGACACTGTGAGCCTTGAAACTTGGCATGTAGGTGTTTGAGAATGTATGTAGGCCTATGAGACTTGATTGAACCATTGAAAACCTCAAATTCCCTGAAGGAACCAAAACCCTAATTTCAGCTGGCTTAGGAGGTATTTGGACTGTACAACCCTTTGAGCAATCTTGAACAATTTGAAGATCATTCTTGACAAATCTTGAGGAATATGGGAGGGCAAATTTTGGGGTACAACAGTTGACCCTGTTCAATCTTCTAAAACTTGAGGATGTAGATTGGCTTGCGTGCCTTTCGTGATCTGAAGGTGGAAGATGATTGAACACTAAAGTGCCCAGAAATTTGCACTCGCATGGTGTAGTATCAGCAATGTGATGTCGGGAATGGGCTTATAGATGCCATTTGGAGAGATGATGGATAGGAGGATGGGCTTATAGATGTCATCTGGAAATGTAATGGATAGTTGTGGAGATGGGTTTAAAGATGCCATCTGGAAATGTTTATTGAATGGTAACTTGGTAGGTTGAAAGAAGGAACCTGTGTAGGGTTGCCTGACGATGAGTCCGTGTAAAACTGCATCTGAAAGAGAAGGAACCGGTGTAGGGTTGCTTCATGATGGTCAAGTAGATAGTTGTCCTGTCTGGTTTCAGCTATTAATCTATAATCCGTCGTTCACAAATATTTCCTGGCTAGTTACAGGTGTTGATCTGGAACTTAGAAAAGGTTGGCCGATGAGATAGTCGTCATGTCTGGTTTCAGATATTAATCTCTGACTTGAGAAAGAAAGATAGTTTTCTTGTCTGGTTTCAGGTATTGATCTTCAATCTCTTCATGTAGATAGCTTTCATGTCTGGTTTCAGGTATAGATCTACACTCAATCGTCCACAGATATTTTCTGGCTAGTTACAGGTATTAATCCGGAACTTAAGAAGGCTGGCCGATGAGATAGTTTTCCTGTCTGGTTTCAGGTATTAATCTCTGACCTGAGAAAGAAAGATAGTTTTCCTGGCTTGTTACAGGCATTAATCTGGAATTAGTCGTCCACAGATGCTTTTCCTGGCTTGTTACAGGTATTAATCTGGAACTTGAAAAGGTTGGCCGATGAGATAGTTGTCCTGTCTGGTTTCAGGTATTAATCTCT
Source organism: Vicia faba (assembly GCA_948472305.1). Classification (NCBI taxonomy): domain Eukaryota; kingdom Viridiplantae; phylum Streptophyta; class Magnoliopsida; order Fabales; family Fabaceae; genus Vicia; species Vicia faba. The sequence continues at coordinate 374,551 of CATIWC010003680.1, forward strand.
GACCTGAGAAAGAAAGATGGTTTCCTGGCTTGTTACAGGTATTGATCTTCAATCTCTTCACGTAGATAACTTTCCTGGCTAGTTACAGGTATAGATCTACAATTAAACGTTCACAGATATTTCCTGGCCTGTTACAGGTGTTAATCTGGAACTTTCGAAAGGTTGAGTGTAATCATCTTTGGATTGACCTTTTCCTGAAAAGGCAAAACATTAGTTGCATGCAATGTCATGATGTATGATATGCATGATGTCATGATGTTCTCAAAATGATATCATGTCGTATGCACTTTATCATGTATGTAAATAGGAGGTATGAGATGTGAAATGTTTATGAATGTATTTTCGTCCGGGAAAATAAATCCTTGACAAATGTCGGGGAGTTTGTTAAATCCTGGGCTGATGTTGAAGAGTAGGGTTCCTCGTTTCCATTGGGGATGATGAACGAAGATGATTGCAAGAATAAACCTGTAGGAGAGGATGACTCCGTTGGGGAATAAACCTGGTAAAGAGAATACTATGCGGGGAATTACCATGTGGGAATAGATGCTTCGCTGAGATTTTAACGATAACTCCGCTGGGGATTCCGTTGATAAGCTCTGTTGGGGATTTTGGTGGTGAACTCCACTGGGGATAGAAAGAATTTCGCTGGGGATGATATTTTAGTTGCAACTTGCTGAGGATAACCTAGTTAGACTCTCGTGGGGATAACCTTCTGAATATGGCTGGGGAGATACATTTGTACTCTGCAGGTGACAAGCTTCCAGGGTCTACTGGGGAGATGATTCGACTCTGGCGGGGAAGCTTTTTTTTAGACTGCGCTGGGAAATGGTTCCACTGAGGGCATCTTGTATTCCGCCGGGGAACAATCTTATATTTCTAAGGAATATTAAGACTGTCGGGGATGCTTGCTGAGGAATATCTGTATACTCTGCTAGGGAATATTAAGATCTTTTGGGGATACCCAACTTTTCAGGACTGATGGCGGACCAACTCTGCTTGGGGGAGAGTATTGTTGACTTGTTGGGGATACTGTGCCTTTTTAGGGCTGATGGGAGACCAACTCTGCTTGGGGGAGTATTGCTGATTATTGTCTTACTCTGCGGGGAATGAAGGTATCTTGGTCAAATTCCTCAACTGAACTTACCTTGGTACCTTGGTGGACAAAGCAACTAGATCGCTTAGACAATTCTTATTTCCCCTACTTCCGATGTCACCCGTAATTAGTCCTTTGTTTCGCATGCAAATATTTGTGATCAGCAATTAATGTCAAATGCATATATCAAAAATGAACATTGGACGTTCTTTGCCAAACAAAACAGATAAAGGGAAAATAATTTGCAATTTGTCCGAAAAATGAAACTTGTATTGATTTTGAAATTTGCCTGTAAATAGGCGTTTTGTACAAGAGGCCGACGTCCTAGTAAGAGAACGCCACCGAACAAAATAGGGTTTATACAATTTGTGAAAAGACAACAAAACAGCTATGTGAAAAAAATCCCACTGGGTTCCAACTCTGCTATCGCCTTTATGTCTTCAGGCGTCTCATCACTTTGCTGCTTAGTTGAAGATGAATCTGATTGATTGTTGCCGTCCGAGCCTGATGGTCGATACCGAAGTCTGGATGCAGGGTGATCCAATGAGACATAGTATTACGCTTATCCCTAACTTTTTCCTGGACCGCCCTTTCGGGTTTTCAGTCCACCGGGATACCCATTTTTGCCCAATCCGCCTTTTCAGGTTTTCGACTTGCCGGGTGTACAGTTTTTTTTTTTCATCCCTTATTTTTGCCTGAACCCTTTTGGTTCGCCGGGAAGCCCTTATTTTTGCCTAGGCCAGTCGACCTAGCGGGTCTTTAATCATGCGTAGTATCTTTTTACTATGTCGGCATTGACGGGGTGAGGAAGGTCGTCACCATCCATGGTGGTTAGAATCATCGCTCCTCCTGAGAAGATATTCTTAACCACAAATGGACCTTCGTACGTAGCGGTCCATTTGCCCCTACGATCACTTTGAGGTAGAATGATGCGCTTGAATACCAGATCCCCGACTTGATACTCTTGTCGTCTGACTTTCTTGTTAAATGCCTTGATCATCCGTTTTTGGTACGTCTGACCATGACAGATAGAGGTGAGTCTCTTTTCGTCAATTAGGTTCAATTGATCAAGCTGGGTCTGGATCCAGTCGTCTTTGCTCAAGCCTGTATCCCTCATTATCCGGAGAGAGGGTATCTAAACTTCAATGGGCAGGACTGCCTTCATGTCGTATGCCAAGAAAAAGGGTGTTGCCCCTATTGACGTCCATGCTGAGGTACGGTACCCATGAAGAGCAAATGGTAACATCTCGTGCCAATCTTTGTAGGTCACTGTCATCTTCTGCACAATCTTCTTGATGTTCTTATTAGCTGCTTTGACAGCCCCATTCATCTTCGGCCGGTAAGGAGAAGAGTTGTGGTGCTGTATCTTGAATTGCTCGCAGAGCTCAATGATCATCTTGTTGTTAAGATTGGTACCATTGTCCGTAATGATCCTCTCTGGTACACCGTATCGATAGATCAGGTTGTGCCGAATGAACCGTGCCACGACGTTCTTGGTTACGGTGGCAAAGGAAGCTGCTTCGACCCACTTTGTAAAGTAATCAATCGCTACCAGGATGAAGCGATGCCCGTTGGATGCCGTAGGTCTGATCTCGCCGATCACATCAATGCCCCACATTGCAAAAGGCCAAGGTGCTGTCAAGATGTTCAAAGGAACTGGAGGAATGTGCACCTTATCATCATATACCTTGCATTTGTGACACGTCCGAGAATGTTGATAACAGTCGGCTTCCATTGTGGACCAGTAATATCCTGCCCGAAGGATTTTCTTTGCCATGGTATGCCCACTGGAATGCGTTCCGAAGGTACCTTCATGCAGCTATGCCATGATCCTTTCTGCTTTAGTCTTATCCATACAACGCAGTAAGGTTGAATTATGGTTTCGTTTGTAAAGGATGTCATTGCTGAGGAAGAACTTTGCTGCGAACCTCCTCAGAAACTTCTTATCATTAACGAATGCGCCCTCGGGGTATTCTTGAGCTTCAAGGTACCTCTTCACTTCATGATACCAAGGTTTTTCTGTTACCTCTTCGGTCTCAAGATCACAACAATGTGCAGGTTCATCCAATTTCCAAATAATGATTCGGGGAGCTTCGTTGTCCCATTTTACTTTGAACATAGAAGACATCGTAGCCAGCACGTCCGCCAACTGATTCTCCTCTCTTGGGAAGTGTTCAAAGGTTATCTCCTCGAAATGGGGAATCAACGTTATTACATACTCCTTGTAAGGAATAAGATTTGGGTGTTTCATATCCCACTCACCTTTAATCTGACTGATCACGAGAGAGGAATCTCCGAAGACACTCAGAAACTTGATCCTTAAGTCAATTGCAGCTCGAAGACCCATGATGCATGCTTCATACTCCGCCATGTTGTTGGTGCAGTTGAAACATAGTCAGGCGGTAAGTGGAGTATGAGAGCCTTTAGGGGATATGATCACAGCGCCAATGCCGTTACCCAAAGCGTTAGAAGCTCCATCAAAGTGCATAGACCATCGGGATCCTTCCTCGGGTCCTTCATTCGGTCCAGGTACTTCACAATCAGTTACCACCATGATATTCTCGTCTGGAAATTCAAAATTCATAGATTGGTAGTCGTCCACTGCCTGATGTGCCAAATGGTCTGCCAATACACTTCCCTTGATTGCTTTTTGAGTCGTGTACTGGATATCATATTCGGTCAAGATCATCTGCCATCTTGCTATTCTTCCGGACATGGCGGGCTTTTCGAATATATATTTGATTGGATCCATCTTTGAAATCAACAGAGTGGTGTGAGTCAACATATACTATCTCAGCCGGCGAGCAGCCCATACAAAAGCGTAGCAAGTTTTCTCGAGCAGTGAGTATCGGGTCTCCCAGTCGGTAAACTTTTTGCTAAGGTAATAAATAGCGTGCTCTTTTCGGCCAGACTCGTCATGCTGCCCCAACACACACCCCATTGAGTTGTCAAGTACTGTCAGGTATAAGATTAGAGGTCTCCCTTCAACTGGTGGCATAAGAATGGGTGGCTCTTGGAGATACTCTTTGATTCTTTTGAAAGCAGCCTGACATTCATCGTTCCAACGTACTACTTCATCTTTCTTCAGTAGCTTGAAGATTGGTTCACAAGTAGCGGTTAGGTGCGAGATGAATCGGGTAATATAGTTCAGCCGTCCTAGAAATCCTCTGACTTCCTTCTCAGTCTTGGGAACTGGCATCTCTTGTATCGCTTTCACTTTGGCAGGATCCACTTGAATACCTTTGTCACTTACGACGAAGCCTAGCAGTTTTCCAGATCTCACTCCGAAGGTGCATTTGTTCGGGTTTAGTCTTAGTTTGTACAACTTCAACCGGTCAAACAGTTTCTGTAAATGGTCAAGGTGTTCCTCCTCAGTTTGGGACCTTGCAATCATATCGTCGACGTATACTTCGATTTCATGATGGATCATATCATGAAACAGAGCAACCATGGCGCGCTGATACGTTGCCCCAGCATTTTTCAACCCAAAAGGCATGACCTTGTAACAAAAGGTGCCCCACTGAGTAACAAAAGTGGTCTTCTCCATGTCTTCAAGAGCCATCTTGATCTGATTATAACCGGAGAATCCGTCCATGAAGGAGAATACCTTATGCTGAGCAGTGTTGTCAACCAGAACGTCGATGTGAGGCAGAGGGAAGTCATCCTTAGGGCTTTCCCTGTACAAATCCCTGTAGTCAACACACATTCTGACCTTACCATCTTTTTTCGGCACTGGAACCACATTGGCAACCCACTGAGGGTAAGAAGTTACTGCTAGAAAACCGGCGTCAAATTGTTTCATAACCTCAGCTTTGATTTTCTCGGACATCTCTGGGCGCATACGGCGAACCTTCTGTTTTACCGGAGGGCAGTCTTCCTTGGTGGGCAGGTGATGAACCACAATGTCGGTATCCAACCCAGGCATATCTTCGTAAGACCAGGCGAAGATTTCCACATAGTCATGCAGCATCTGAATCAACCGTTGTTTCACACTAGACTCCAGATTGGCACCAATCTTGACTTCCTTTCTGTCTGTCTTAGTACCCAAATTTACCGTTTCCACTAGCTCTTCATGGGGCTGAATGGCCCTCTCTTCCTGGAGTAGCAATCTTGCAAGCTCACCAGGCACTTCGCAATCATCTTCCCCTTCGTCTTCGGCTAAGTTGATCGGATTTTCGAAGTCATAACTGGCAGTAGCAGAGTCGTTACCAGTGAGATCCAGAGTGGATTGGGACCTGTATATGTGAGTGTGTGTAAATAGTTGTTTTGCAATATATAATAAAGAAAGACAAGGAGCGCAAGATTTGAAATGCAAAAACATCCAATGCTTTTATTAATGATATATGAAAATGACACACAAAAGCCCTCACAAATGAAGCCACAGTGCCCCGGGTAAGACACCGGGCCATAAAGTTTCACAATATTGTCTGTTACAAATTCAAAACAAAGGAGTTCATTACTGAGTGACAAAAGTAATAGGTATGAAGTCTTTCGCTGTCCAGTTGCTTGGTCCACCGTTGGTCGTAGGGTAGACCCAGCTGTCGAATTCAGATTCCTCCACGTCATTTTCGATGGCATTTACTCCCGAGTTACTGATGAACACAGGAGGTCTTCCAATCCTTGCACGACGAACAGCCCTCTGAGCTTCTGCAGTGAAACCCAGACCAAACTTGTCAGTCTTCTGAGTGAAATCTGGAAGTCGGCCCCAGTTTGCATACTCACCCTTCTCAATAACAGCCCGGGCATCCTTTAAGGAAGCCATCTTCAACGGAGAATCTTCTTCAATCACAGTCTCTGTTGATGCCAGTTTCTGAGGAACCTCTTCAAAGTGTTGAAAGGGGGTCTCAATGAACTCCCCATCCATTTCTATGTACCGGAACGAGTTGAGGTGGCTGACCATGTATTCTTCCTCCCCCTGCAATGTTACAATTTTCCCTCTGACCGGGTATTTTAGCTTCTGATGTAGTGTGGAGGTCATAGCTCCAGCCTTATAGATCCATGGACGACCCAGCAAACAAGAATAGGATGGTCAGATGTCCATCACGTAAAATGTAGAATCAAAGACCTGAGAACCAACCCTGATTGGAATATCAACCTCACCATGTACCATCCTTTTAGACCCGTCAAAGGCCCGAACAACAATGTTACTTGGCTTTAGTTCCAACCCCTCGCAGTCCAGCCTGTCTAAAGCCTTCTTGGGCAAGACGTTCAATGAGGAACCAGTGTCGACCAACACATGTGCAAGAGTAGTGCCCCTGCATTCAATGGAGACGTGCAGGGCATCGTTATGGTTCTTCCCTTTAGAAGTCAGATCAGCGTTGGAGAAACCCAAACCATTATCAGCAGTTAAGTTGGCCACACAATCGGTAAACTGATCAGCTGACGTCTCTTGTGGCACGTGGGCCGTCTTCAGGAAGGTAATCAGAGCCTTGGCATGGGCCTCTGAACACAACAACAGTGATAGCATAGAAATTTTAGATGGGGTGTGCCCCAGCTGCTCAACTACATTAAAATCACTCTTCTTGATAATCTTAAGAATCTCTTCCATCTCCTGCTTGGAAGCTTCAACATTGATAGTCTTCGGTGCCTCCGTCTGGGCAGGCATATCAGTAGCGATCCCTTTGCCCCGAGCGTCAGATGACTCGGCAGCAGGGGTAGAAATAGGAACTTGATCAGGAAGGGAAGCAGGCACACTTGCAGGTGTGATGGCAATAGGTCTCTGGATTGTTGGTGGCGCAATATCAGGTGAGAAAAGTCTACTGTTGCGGGTGACTTTGGCAGGCCCGGTGATGTGGCTAACGCCGGTACTAGTATCAAACTCTTGTTTAACCCCAAGAACATAAACATCTGCCCCATAGTGCCAAGGGACAGCTTTGTCGGATGTATAGGGGATGGGCCCCTGAACAGTGATGATTATAGGTGCAATCTTCTGAACAGGCATGATTTTGACAGGCTTCCTCAAGGGAGTCTTAGGAGAGTTGTTGAAAATAGTAACAATGGACACTTCTTCAGTAGGGGTAGCGGGAACATCAACCTTTTCAAATAGGATTTCTTTATTATCCATCAGGTTTTGGATACCTGACTTCAAAGATGGACAACCAGCAGGTGAAACGGAACACAGATGACAACCTTTACTACATCCCGGAAATAAACCGACTAGCAACAGGTTCCTTTTGACGGTCAACAGCGGGGTGACAATATCATCCATAGAGGCTACAAACAGGTCTTCCTCTGCAGCATTCACTCCATGCTTAGGCATGGGAGCAGTCACAACATTGGGCCTTTCGGGCGCCTCGAACTCTATCTCTTTAGCATCAATAAGGTCCTGAACCTTATTCTTCAGAGCCCAACAATCATCTGTAGTATGCCCTGGGTTGTCAGAGTGATAAGCCCAGCGGGCGTTAGGATTGTACTTTGGGGATGTGGTGTTTACAACCTTCGGAGCTTCTTTCAGAGTCACCAGATTGGTTGTCAGTAATTGCGGCAATATCTGGGATAAGGTCATACTGAGGCAAGTGAACTGCCTTCTAGGTCTCTCACCCATTTGTTGGTTGTGGTGCTGAGGAGCAGGAGCAGGCTTTGAAATAACCACCGCGTTGACAGCTTGGCGGTGTTCCGGTTTATTTTGTCTCCTTGAACCATAGACAGCACGAGATTCCTTCTTGAATGGTTTCTTCTCAGTGCTCGAGGAGGCACCTTTCTGTATCTTCCCAGACTTGATACCAGCTTCAATTCTCTCCCCAGTCAAGATAAGGTCTGTAAACCCGACTGAAGAATTTCCAATCAAATGGTTGAAGAACGGACCAGACAGGGTCCCCAAGAACATATCCACAAGTTCACGATCAGTCAAAGGCGGCTGCACCCTTCCGGCAAGGTCTCTCCATTTTTTAGCATATTCCTTAAATCCTTCACCCGTCCCTAGTGACATACCCTGGAGTTGGGTACGCGTAGGAGCGAGGTCGGAATTATACTGATACTGCTTATAGAACGCAGTAGCCAGATCCTCCCAGTTACGAATACTGGCTCCATCCAGCTGATAGAACCATTCGAGTTGAGTCCCTGAAAGAATATCCTGGAAGAAATGGATCCACAAATTCTTTTCAGCAGTGTACGGTTGGATCTTCCTTACATACGACCGGAGGTGCAGCTTTGGGCAGGAGGCTCCGTCATATTTGGCAAAAGCAGGTGCTTTGAACTTATGGGGAATCACCACCCCAGAGGATAAGCCTAGATCTCCAAAGTCCAACCCGGGCACATTTTGTATCTCCATGGCGCTCAAGCAGTCCTCCAACTGTTTATACCTATCCCTCAGCAGGAGGATACTGTTCTGCATCATAATCCGTCTCATTGTCAGAGACCACGGGACTAGGAAACCTTCTCTCTTGGGGACTGTCTTTTCCTACAGATGAAGTAGTTAGCTCAACCTCATTCTGCAATCCATTCCCAAATCTTCGTCCAGTATTGAACAAGACAGTCCTCTTCTTCTTCTTCTTCAGAATCAGAGTCTTCAACTCCTGTTGACCCTTAGCTAGGCTCACAACCAACTCTTGGAACTGGGCATTCTGGGCCTGGAGGGCCTTGATCGCTTGTTCAGTGGAAGGTCCAGAAGACATGATGATTGCTGACATAAACAGCAAAGAAGATAAGTGACCTGTAAAAAGGGTACCTGTTATGCATATGATGAATGGTATGCTATTTATGCAATGTATTCAAGGGTTCGAAAATTCAAATTCGTTGCAGACAAAAAAAAGGAACACACGTCATATTAAGAAATAAGTTGTTTAGTACATCAGTGCCTCATGGGCGAAATATTACAAAATACTTAATGTAAAAAGACGTTGCGCATCCTTTTTGGAGCGATATAAGTGTTGAGGGTCTTTTCCTCGTGAAGTAGGCGGGTGAGCTCCAAGACCTTCTTCTCACTGGCATGTAAGCTGGCTTCAAAAGCATTCCGTTCTTCCTTGAGTTGGATCCAGCTCTTTTGCATTTCTTCCCATGATGTTGGCATGTCAGGATGTAGAATGGTGTATGGAACCTCTCCTTCCATAACAGGCTCTTTGATCACGGGGAGAATGTGAGGATATGGCATCATAAGCTTCTGGGAGCGGGCTCGTACCCACTTGAGGTAAGGCTCAAGGGGGATGGAATTCTTGTGCCCTAGTGTCTTACTATCTACCTTGTTAGGCATCCTCCAAGCTCTGATGAACCTTTGGCGAACTCCTTGTGCATCGTTGTCGAAGTCAAAAACTATGTCAGGAATCAGCATGTCATGAGGGCCATCCCTCCGAGCATATCCAAATTGTCTCAAAGCCAAACAAGGGTTGTAAGTAATGCCTCCTCTAATTCCAAGTAACAGAACATTAGGAAATTCTCCGCAACGGTCAATGATAGTGACATTTTCTCTGGATCGAGAACACCAATGTATACACGAATGTGTGAGGGTCATCAGCCGTTGTGACCACCTTAAACCCTGCTCGTTCTTCAAAACTGATTGTGGAAGGTGAGAAATAAACCACCTTTCCAGGAGAGGAGTACAGCACATGAGAACACCTCTTTTTCTCATTGTTCGAGTGTAAAATGAGTGAAGGATGTCCCCAAGCAATGTAGGTATAGGATTCCTGGACATAAAAATCTTGACAGCATTTATATCTATAAGTTGATCAGGATTTTGGAACAACACCAACCCTTAGACAAGGAGTGCCACAATCTCTTCAAAGGCTTGTAGGTCGAGAGAATTCCAACATTCTTGTTCCATCTCAAACAGGAACTTTGCCAAGAATCCCTTGATACCACTTCTGATTTCCCAATGCCCCTTGATGTCAGATGGTTGCAGACGTAATGCTTGAGCAACCTCTTCAAGTTTTGGTTCCTTTTCCGTACCGTTGTAGGGTAGTTGACTAAGAATAGGAATTTTCAGAAGTTGATAAAATTCCTCCAAAGTAGGCACCAATTGATAGTCAGGGAATGTAAAACAGTGATGCAGGGGGTCAAATAACTGGAAGAGGACTTTTATCATATCTTCTTCAATGTTGGTGTTGACCAAGCTGAGGAGTCTACCATGTCTTTCACTGAAGAGAGAGTTCTCGGGAATCCTGGATGTAAGCTCCTTGAGCTGAGGAGGGATCCTTACAAGGTTGACCTTGATTGTTTTCCTGCGGAGAGACTCCATGTCCTACAAAACAAGAACAAAGATGAAGATCCGAACCCTTGAAATGGTTAGCAGATGCACATGATGCTTTATGATGTTATGATGGTATGATAAAGGCACACCACAAGTATTCACAAAAGGCAAACATGGTAAAGGCACACAAGTCATACAAAAGAGCCCTTAGATTTCAGGCTGGCATGAAGTTTAGGTACTACCCTCTTTCAGTTTCAGTTGGTTAAGACCTGTCCTAAGAATAGTAACTGGGTTCTAAGGAGCTCAATATCATTGGATTGTTTTCTATGTTCATTGTTTTGATTTAGCCACTTAACTGGTGACCAAAATATTCCAAGAAAACAACCCTCAATGAGTGTAGTATCGATTATCTACCAACTTCGGACTGCACCAAAGTCGGTCATCTCACTACCCCTAAAGAGGCCAGGATGGTCAAGTAAGGTTCTAAGGTCAGTTGATGCTTCGCGACACCATGTGGCGGCCCCGTACTCTCCTTGACTTGACTCAAGGGTTACCGGTACTCACCAAAGTTCCACATCAACGTAGCAACTGCTTCAACCATGTCGGTATACCCCGCACAGTTCCCTGACAGTTTATTGCTACTTCTAAAGGGTATCCCCAGATCCGAGTTAGGATCTATAAAACTCCGATACAAGCCCATAATATTAAAGCATTCAAGGCATACAATTGAAAACATAGTGATCTAATCCTAAGGTACACCTCACTTATTTAGAATCCCCAACAGAGTCGCCAGTTCTGTGATCGGTGGAAATAGAACTGACTGTTTTTTAATGCTGGTTCGCGAAGTGTCGCGGTAAGCAAAAGTCGCCACCGTCTTTTATTTTCTCCAACAAGGAAAGGACAAAAGCACAGCAAAATTCCTTTTCGAGATGTTTCTCGATTCGGGAGGTAGATTATAGAAAGGGAAGGTGTTAGCACCCTTTCTATCTGTGGTTATCCACGGGCTCTTAGGTACTTGCTCACTATGTTTTCAAAAGATTTTTGCTTTTATTGTGTTTGTGGGTTTTGAAAAAAAGTTTGTTTGAAAACTTCGTTTTAACTCTTGTATCAGTCCTCAAGAGTGTATGAAGTGTTTGTTTGAAAACTTTTGTCAGAAAAGTGTAGGTGCGAAAAGTATTTTTGTTGTTTTGAAAGAGCAAGTACCTAGGAGAAATCTACCTACTCAAAAGAAATTAAGTTGTGTAAATGTCCTTTAGACAGTACTGTCCCACTATTGAGAAGTAGGTAGCACCGTCGTTGGAGTTTTTTCGGGTCAATTCGATTATAGGGACATGTGGTCACCAAAGCAGTAGTAGGACGCCTTAGCGGTAACCCTAATGTCCTAGATCCTTTTTATCCGAGGCAACCGTTTCGAGGCAACTTGGATCTTTAGACAAGAGGGCGACCTCTAAAACACCATATACTCAATGACCACGTCGAGGCAACCAAGTGAGGCGTACCTTAAGAGTGGCATGTGCAAGTGTGTCAGGTTTCATGTTATGTTATCTTTGTACAAGTTATGGTGAGCTACGGGTTGATTTTATTTTCAGATAAGTCTTGTCATGCATAGCCTAGTTAACATACATCTAACAGTTAATAGTTTGCGGGAAAGTAAACTAAGCTATTACAAGGCGTCGGGTATTTACATCGCCAAAAACAACCCTTGAAAAGTAAATGCGAGAAAATAAAGAAAAGCGATAAAAAGTCCTAATTAAAGCTATTACATCCTCAGAGCAATTACATAAATATGGATAAAAAATTAATCAAGAATAATCGTACGAGAGAGAAAATTGAATCGGAGAAGTCCTTAGGGTTTTGACCCTTTTTGAGAAAGAAAGAAGTTTTTGTCCTTTTTGCACTTAATTAAATTAATCCTAAAACTAATTAATTGATTAAAGAAATATTTTTGGTTTTTTAATGTCTCAAGGAAAATAAAATAAGTAAAAAATATTAAAAGTTAGTAAAAACCCTAATTCTATGTTGATTTTATTTATTGAAAAAAAGTTAAAATTAACCCTAATTAAACTAAATTAATGATGCTAGTTTTTATTTACAAAAATAATAAAGAGTGAAATTAATAAATAATAATAATAAAAATATTTTAGTTTTCTGATTTTATTATGAAAAAATTAATTTGGTTAATTTAAATAATAATAATAATAGTTAATAATAATAATAGTTAAATAAATAAATATAAAGGAAGAAAAAAGAAAAAAAAAAAGAATGAACCCAGGGGGTGTTGGCCCAATTAGGAGGTGTGCTATGCAATTCTCAGGCCCAACAAGCTGCAAGCCTCTTTGACTTTTTTGGATCGTCCACACAGGCTTTGACCAGGGACTATGGTAGTCACTCCATCCTGGCCTTCAGATTCGCTTTGCAAGCCACTTGGAGTGTTGATAAGTGAGGTACATGGTGGATCACTTTTGGAAGCCTGCATGTGAATATGTTAAGAAAAGAAATAAACGTTTTTGGGGGACCTGGGATTCGAACCCAGGTCCCAAGGCTCATATGCTAGCGCGTTCACCACTCCAATTGCATGGTTCATTCGTTATTATAGTAACTAGCAATTAATATATTAGGAAATTAATCAATATGCTGTAAAAAGAAAACAACGCGCGCTTTTTTTCAAACTGGCCAATGATATGCCAACACCTCATCATCTTCTTCGCTGGTACCTGTAAAAAACATATTAGATAGCGGGGGTTTTTAACCCCCACAATCTGCTATGAGGAAAAATAGCGATTAGCATTGTGGTTCACATAAATATTTCGCGAGGGTTCCTTTGTGTTCGTCTTGGTTCAACGATTCCAACCATGGGTCTTACAAGTCTTAATTTTTCCTGGACTGCAAAGCCCCAATTCAAAGCTTATGAACCCTAAAAATTCAACTATGGCATCCTGTGATTCAGTGCATTATAACTCAATTAAATGATATCATTAGCTTCATATAGTTCCTAGAAACACAAAACAATCAAGAAAATATGTTAAATGCGCATGAATTGGGAGTTACGATTCTGGAAAAAAAAAAGGCAAACCGTGGTTCTGTGCGTGATGATTCCTTGAGTTTTAGCACGTGAATTCAATTGCAAATTGTCCCTGGGACCTCCTGCAATGTGTTAGAATCAATAAAACCTTTTGAATCGCCCTGGAATGCCAAAGTCAGTTTGCAATTTTCTTGGAATTTTTCAATATGCTATGGCCTTTTTTCTGCAGTTTTTTCACGTGTATGAGATTAGGGTTTGCTTGTATATATATAGAGGAATTGAATTAGGTCAAAACTTGAGCAAGAATCCATTGAATTGATGATTTTATCTTTGATTTAAAATCAAATCTTTTTGCATTTTCATGATTGAACAAAGTTGCCAATTTTGGAGATTTTGCATCTTTGACTTTGAGCACGAAATTGCCAACATATCCTGACCATATTTGCTTCATAAAAAGATTGAAAAAATCAAATCTTGCATTTTCCTACAATTTAAATTAATTAAATGAATTAATATTAATTAAAAATCCAATTAATTAATAAAAATAAGAAAATAAATTCAATTAAGCTTGATGGGTCGTGCATAGGCCAGGGATGAAGTTTCAAGGAGAGATTTGAGGCCCATTAGCAAAAATGAGGTGTTTTGAGCAAAGTTGACTTTTGCAAATTCATAAAAAATTTCCAACTTCTCCAATGCATATCTTGCTCAATTTTGATCATATGAACATGTTCTTGGACATTTTGGAAAGGTCTTGAAGTCCTCTAACCAATGCCTTTGGTCCCATGTCATTTGGATTTACCAATATCAAGTTATGGCCTTTGACTCAAAGTACATTTTTGTTGACTTTTGAATTTGACCTATAATGTAGAAATTGCTAACTTCTTGTGAGAGCATTTCTTGAACTTGGAGTGTGAAGATGGATTGTAGGAAATCACATCCCCTTAAAAATGAGCATTGGATGGAATTTTTCTGATGAACCATGAAAAAGTTATGCCCTGGTCAAGATACAGTTGACTTTTCTACTGTCTAAAAATAATAACTTTTTGCATCTTGATGATTTTTGAGCTATCCTTGTGGAATCATGATCAAGACTTGATCAAATGATGATTGTGGACTCAAAATAAGATGTTGACCAAAAATTCTGACTTTTGACTGTGAAATGACCATTTTTCCCTTGCAGTTGACTGTAGGTCAAATGGGGCTTTTGACTGTGCAAATTGACACTGTGAGCCTTGAAACTTGGCATGTAGGTGTTTGAGAATGTATGTAGGCCTATGAGACTTGATTGAACCATTGAAAACCTCAAATTCACTGAAGGAACCAAAACCCTAATTTCAGTTGGCTTAGGAGGTATTTGGACTGTACAACCCTTTGAGCAATCTTGAACAATTTGAAGATCATTCTTGACAAATCTTGAGGAATATGGGAGGGCAAATTTTGGGGTACAACACCCAGCGCTTGCCAAAAAGACAAATCAGAAAACAAAAAAAATGAAAAATCCAAAGGGTACCACTTGGGCTCGAACCCAGGTCCCAAAGGTTACAGGCGCGCGCTTCTACCACTGGGGTGGCTATACATCTGTTAACATATGCAAATCAATAAATATATAAGGCAAAATGCGCCCTGATGACTTCATCTTCAACCTCCAGCCAGACCAACTATAACTTTCTCATTTCTCATCAAAAATGAAAACTGTAAACATTAAACTTGTAGCAAATTTTCTCACGGTTTCAGAAATGTAAAACATTAAAACTATAAATCAAAGATAAGCATGAATTTTAATGGCCCTAATCTGAACCCTAAAAATCTCAGAAAATTCAGTTTCAAAATTCTCTAAGCTCAAGCAAAATTAGTGGAAACTTTAGACATGGTTAGCTTTAGGCCAATGATATCTACATGTTTTGTTCATAAATAAATCATTGATGATGCCTGTATGAAGAGTTCCAAGTTAAGAAAACTTACCTCAAAACTGGAAATCGTGTTTTGAGTTTGAGCTTATTTCAAGTGATGGTGATAATCAATTTAGCTTCTTTGAGGTCCTAGGAAGCTAATGCAATGATTAGCTTGAACAATGGATGGCTGAAATGGTCTGGAGAAGTCAAAGTGCAGAGTTGAGTTTTTGAAAATGGGGGATGGTGTTAATGGTGTTACAGTTCTGTAACAGGGTGTGGAATTGATTCTATGTGATGTTTAGAAACTTTAGAAACCAAAAGGCCAAGAAACGCACGAGTAGGTTATGAGTTTCAAGTTTTTGGTAAGTTTGTGTGAAAATGGAAGTGTGAAGCGTGATTCTGAGTTCTAGGTTCTTTCAAGGATTGAGCATTTGTGTCTTTGTGTCAAATGGTTTGGGTATGTATAAACTAAAGTGTTTGAGAGCTTTGGACAATCAGAAGTACAAGTTCCTAGCTTTTGGCTAGGTTACTTGATTTTGAAGAAAAGAGGGAAACAAGTTTCAAGAAGAGGTACAAGCATGGGATGGGTGATTGTAAGTGTTTGAAACATTTCTCGTGAGTTATAGGACTTGTTTGATCAGAAGAGAACAAGTGTAAGGCTCAAGAACAAGTTTTGTATAAAAAGTTACTTTATCAAAATGGTAATGTGACATTTCTTCCAAAAATGGATATAAAGCATGTCCATGCATTGAATGCTTGAAGTAAGGCCTCTAACAGCTGTGTAAACCATTAATTATGGATATCCTAACAAGTTTGAGGCCTGAAAAGTAGCTTTTATGCAGCATAGTTTGAATTTGAATTTTGTTCATCACTAAAATGACTTGTAATTAAAGTGACAAAACCCTAGCTTCATCTCTTCGATTCTCCCTACTCAAGAGTGATCTCAAGGAGTTATTAGACATTTTGGAAAGCTTGTAATATGCTCTACAACCCATATTTGAATTGATTTTGAATATTCCCCTTGGAAATATATGAAAAAGTGCCATGAAGTTGGGTCAAAATCCTGACCAAATTAGGGCAAAATTTCACTAAGTGTTTTGTTTCATGACCACATGTTCTTAAAATTATAACTTGAGATCCAAGCACTTTTGGAAGAAGTTGTGTGAAGAAAAGTTGTATATTTCATGGATATATACAACTTTCATGTTGGAAGTTTCTCTTGAATCATCTTGCATCATGGTGAAAATTTTGCTCAAAGTTATGAAAAAATAAGAAATTTCCAACACTTAGAAAAATTTCTAAGTTTAGAAATTTTGACTTTTCAAAATGAAATCTTGACTTTTTGATTTCTTGATGAATAATTTTCATATTTTGACATGTTTTGATGAATTGTGATCTTTGGCAATTGATTTTGACCAGAAAGTCAAAGTTTGACTTTTCAGTATACAGTTGACTTTTGATCTGTTGACTGAAAAATTCATTTATCAATCCAATGGACTTGCAATGTTTTGAACCATGTCATTAGGTAAAAATGATGCAATTGGACTCTTTAGATCATGCCTTAAAGCAATTGACCATTTTCTAGGTCAAAAATCAAAAATTGCCCTTTCTCAGTCAAAACCCTAATTTTGACCATTTTGCCCTTTTGGAGATTTGATCAAATTTCTTGAGGAATTATGGTCCAAACTTGATCAAATGATACATATGAGTCTAAAATGTTTATGTGGATCAAAAATTATGAAGATTGACTGTGAATTGGCCATAGTTGACTTTTTCCCCAATACAGCTGACTTTTAGGTCAACTACTTAATTGACTGAGCAAAAGTGTGATCCAAGGCCTTAAACTTGACATGAGTGATCTTGGGGGTCCATAATGATCCATGAAAGTCACATGGGACATTTGAAGTTCAAAAATCCTTGTGTAAACTCAAACCCTAATTTTGGTCATCAGTGCTTAAGGAGGTGTCTTGAGCTGATCAAACCCTAATGCCGTCTTGAGTCAAGGAGATCTTGTGAGAAAATTCTTGATAAGTGAGAGGGAAAATTTTGGGGTACAACACAGGTCTACATCCATTAGGGATCCCATGGGTAACAGTTCTTCTATGGCCTTTTGTGACTCTGAAAATCTAATCTACCAAGCCAAAGACGAAGGTGAGGAAGATTGTGAAGTACCAGGGGAACTTTCCAGATTACTACAACAAGAAGAGAGGACCATTCAGCCCCATGAAGAGCCGGTGGATACAATCAACCTAGGGACCGAAGAAGACAAAAGAGAAGTCAAGGTGGGTGCCAACCTGGAACCCAGTGTCAAAGAGCGTCTGATTCGGTTGCTACACGAGTATATTGAGGTCTTTGCCTGGTCGTATGAAGACATGCCAGGACTTGATGCAGATATTGTGGTATATCGTCTACCTACGAAAGAGGACTTCCCACCAGTAAAACAAAAGGTCTGTCGTATGCGACCAGATATGTCGAAAAAGATTAAAGCTGAAGTCATGAAACAATTCAACGCTGGATTCTTGGCTGTCACCTCATATCCGCAATGGGTTGCCAATGTTGTTCCCGTACCCAAAAAGGAAGGAAAGGTATGAATGTTCATGGACTACAGAGATTTGAATAGGGAAAGCCCTAAGGATGATTTCCTACTTCCCGACATTGATATTCTAGTTGACAATATGGCACAACACAAAGTGTTTTCCTTCATGGATGATTTCTAAGGCTACAACTAAATCAAAATGGCACCTGAGGACATTGAGAAGACAAAATTTGTCACATAATGGGGCATATTCTGCTACAAGGTTATGCCATTCAGATTGAAGAATGTTGGGGCAACCTATCAGCATGCCATGGTAGCCTTATTTCACGACATGATACATCACGAAATAGAGGTCTATGTGAACTACATGATAGCCAAATCTCAAACAGAGGAAGAGCATCTTGATCATTTACAGAAACTCTTTGAGAGATTAAAGAAGTACAAGCTGAGGTTGAACCCAAATAAATGCATGTTTATGGTGAGATCTGGTAAACTCCTAGGCTTTGTTTTCAGCAATAAAGGTATTGAAGTGGATCCCGCCAAGGTGAAAGCGATATAAGAGATGTCTGTTCCTCGTACTGAGAAGGAAGTTAGAGGATTCTTGGGACGTTTGAACTACATTTCCAGATTCATTTCTCACCTGACAGCTACTTGTGAACCAATCTTTAAGCTACTGAAGAAAGATCAAGTAGTCAAATGGAATGATGAATTCCAAACTGCTTTTAACAAGATCAAAGAGTACTTACAAGAGCCTCATGTTTTGATGCCACCAGTCAAGGGAAGACCATTGATCATGTATCTGACTGTTTTGGAAAATTCAATGGGGTGTGTGTTGGGGCAGCATGACGAGTCTGGCCGAAAAGAGCACGCTATTTATTACCTGAGAAAAAAGTTTACTGACTGTGAAACAAGATATTCACTGTTCGAGAAAACTTGTTGCCCCCTGGCATGGGCTGTTCGTCGGCTAAGACAGTATATGCTGACTCATACTATCTTGTTGATATCTAAAATAGATCCAATAAAATACATCTTCTAGAAACCTGCCCTTTCTGGGAGAATAGCAAGATGGCAGATGATCCTGACAGAATATGACATACAGTATACTACCCAAAAAGCAATAAAGGGAAGTGTACTAGCTGATCACCTTGCTCACCAAGTTATGGATGACTACCAGTCCATGAAGTTCGAATTCCCAGATGAAGACATCATGATGGTAAACAACTGTGAAGAATTCAGACCATATGACAGACCTGAACAAGGATCCTGATGGACCCTGGTTTTTGATGGGGCATCTAACGCACTTGGTAATGGTATTGGTGTTGTACTCATATCTCCTGAAGGGTGTCATACTCCCTTTACTGCAAGACTCTGCTTTAATTGTACAAATAACATTGTAGAATACGAAGCGTGCATCTTTGGTCTCAAAGCTGCCATAGACTTAGGGATCAATTCCTTGAATGTATTCGGAGATTCAGATTTGGTCATTAGCCAGATCAAAGGGGAATGTGACACCAAACACCCTAACCTTATCCCTTAAAAAGAACATGTTTTGACATTGCTCCCACATTTTGAAAAAATTACCTACAAGAATTTCCCACAAGAAGAAAATCAGCTAGCAGACGCACTAGCCACAATGTCATCTATGTTTAAACTTAAATGGGATGACGAGGCTCCCTAGATCACCATTGAACGAATGGATGAACCAGCACACTGTCACAAGATTAATACTGAAGAAGTATTGGACCAGCCTTGGTTTCACGAAGTCAAGAGGTATCTCGAAACCCAAGAATATCCAGAAGAAGCTTCAGTAAACGATAAGAATTTATTAAGGAGATTCGCTTCTAAATTCTTCCTTAGTAATGGCATTCTTTACAAACGCAACCATGACTCTGTGTTACTTCGGTGCATAGACAAGGTTGAAGCTGAAAGGATCATGGCTGAATTACATGAAGGCACTTTTGGCACCCATTCCAGTGGGCATAAGATGGCAAAGAAAATCCTATGGGCAGGCTATTACTGTTCTACCATGGAAGCAGATTGCTATCAACACTCTTGAACCTTCCATAAGTATCAGATTTATGCTGACAAGGTGCACGTACCTCCGGTTCCTATGAATGTCTTGACGGCTCCTTGGCCCTTTGCTATATGGGGGATTGATATGATTGGGAAAATCAAGCCAACAACCTCCAATGGACACCGCTTCATCTTAGTGGTCATTGACTATTTTACAAAGTGGGTGGAGGCAACTTCTTTCGCTTCCGTTACCAAGAATGTTGTCGCCCGGTTCATCAAGCAGAATCTCATCTGTCGTTACGGTATCCCGGAGAGGATTATTACAGACAATGGTACGAATCTAAATAATACTATAATCACAGCCCTGTGCGAGAAATTCAAGATCCAGTATCACAATTCTTCCCCTTACCGTCCAAAGATGAATGGTGTTGTCGAAGCCGCGAAGAAGAACATTAAAAAGATCATACAGAAAATGACAGTCACATACAAAGACTAGCATGATATGCTACCATTTTCTCTCCACGGGTATCGTACCACAACTCACACATCAACCGGGGCAACACCCTACTCTCTGGTATACGGCATGGAGGTTGTCTTGCCTATTAAGGTCCAGATCCCCTCTCTAAGAATTATGAAGGATGCAGGGCTGAATGAATAAGATTGGATCCAGACTCGACTTGATCAACTGAACTTGATTGATGAGAAAAGGCTTACTGCTGTCTGTCATAGTCAAATGTATCAAAAACGGATGATCAAGACTTTCAACAAAAAGGTCAGACGCCAAGTGTATCAAGTTGGAGATCTGATGATCAAATGCATCATACTTCCGCAAGGTGATCCCAGGGGAAAATGGACTCCTACACATGAAGGACCATTTGTAATCAAAAGCATATTCTCTGGTGGGGAAGTGATCTTAACCACCATGGATGGCAACGACTTGCCGCACCCTGCGAACGCAGACATAGTCAAAAGATACTACGCATGAAAGACCCGCTAGGTTGACACACCTAGGAAAAACAAGGGCATCCTGGCGAACCAAAAATGATCGGGAAAAAATTAGGGATAAAACAAAAAAATATGTACACCCGGCAAGTTAAAAACTCGAAAGGGCGGCTTGGGCAAAAAATGGTATCCAGGTGGACTGAAAACCCGAAAGGGCGGTCCAGGTAAAATTTAGGGATTTAAAGCATATGAACATGTCTTGTTGGATCACCTTGCGGACAACCTGACAAACTCAGAGGTTCTGATCAATCCAATCAGCTTCGGACAAGGCAACAAACAGACAAGATGCTCAGAGACACGGAGGCTATAGCAGAATGGGAACCCCGTGGGATTATTGCACATAGCTATCTTTTCTTTGTATCAAAATTTTCATTTTTTACGACGGAATTCTCTTACTAGAATGTTTGTCTCATTGTACAAAAATACTTACTCAAAATCAATACAAAGATATTCCTTTGGAAGTGCAAAACTATCTGTTTTTCTTTACTCTTGTGGTTTGTTTACAAAAAATGTCCAATGATTTATTTTTGAACATATGCATTTGAACATAACTACTGTTTACAAATAGACAAAATAGAAAGACAACCACTGATGGCTTTAAGATATATGGAAATCTCTCTAAGTTATTTCTATAAAATCCCCCGTAGTGTGCAGTTTTATCCCCAGCGGAACAAAGTTTCCAGTTATCAATCCCCAGTAGAAGTCACCAAATTTCCCCAGATTCCTCAACGGGATTTTACAAACAATACACGGCATTTCCCTTACAACAGAGTTTATTTCTCTAAGTGGAAATTCTTCAAACTTCACAACATGAAGACTTACACTCCATATCCTCAACAGTGGCCAGGGATTTATTTTCCCCAATCCAACAACAGTGCAGCAAATTAGCTCACATACGCATACATCGCATCCATATATCATAAACATTGATAACATGAATGCATTATAACATGCATTTCATACCACATGACTTTGCATTTTATCTAACATTTTACCCTTTTTAGGATAGGGTTAACAGCTACCATTAACAATGTTCAATATTTTCATATACAGTTCGGATACGCTCCAGACACGGATTCCATTCTGATACTCATTCAGATTCAACTTTCAGATACAGTTATGATATGCTCCAGACACAGATTCCATTCTAATACTCATTCAGATTCAACTTTCAGATACAGTTCATATACGCTCCAGACACGAAATCCATTCTGATACTCATTTAGTTTCAACTTTCAGATACAGTTCAGATATGCTCCAGACACGGATGCCATTCTGATACTCATTCAGATTCAACTTTCAGATACAATTCAAATACGCTCCAAACACGGATGCCATTCTGATACTCATTCAGATTCAACTTTCAGATACAGTTCAGATGCGCTCCAGACACGAATGCCATTATGATACTCATTCAGAACATCTTTCATATACAGTTCAAATACGTTCCAGACACGGATGCCATTCTGATACTTATTCAGATTCAACTCTCAGATACATTTCAGATACGCCCTAGATACGGACGCCATTCTGATACTCATTCAATTTTAGCTTACAGATACAATTCAACAATCATTTTTGGATGGTGTTGTACCCCAAAATTTTCCCTCTCATTTTATCAACATTTCTCATCACAAGGCTCTTGGAACTCAAGATCAAGCTAGGGTTTGCTCTGCTCAAGACACCTCTTTGCACTGTTGACCTAAATTAGGGTTTGAGTTTGCACAGGGATGTTTTGACCCACAATGCCCAAAGTGACTTTCATACTTCATGTTGGACTCATAAGTTTTTCCATACCAAGTTTCAAGCCTTGAATCAAACTTTTGCCCAGTCAATTGGACAATTGACCTAGAAATCAACTATATTGGGGAAAAGTCAAATGTGGCCAATTGACAGTCAAACCTCATGAATTTTGACCCATGTCAACATTATGAACTCATATGAACCATTTGATCAAGTTTGGATCATAATTTCACAAGAAATTTGATCAGATCACCAAAAGGGCAAAATGGTCATTTTTAGGGTTTTAACTGTACAAAGGCAACTTTTTACTGTTTGACCTAGCCAATGGCAAATCAAGCTCAACCATGGACTCAAGTAATAAATGGCATTATCTTGACCCATTCAACAAGTTCAAAAGATCTCAAATGCATAGGATTGAGAGATAAATTTTTCAGTCAACTGATCAAAATTTGATTGTACACTGAAAAGTCAAACTTTGACTTTTTGGTCAAAATCAAGTGTCAGGGGTCATTTTTCATCAAGACATGTCAAATTATGAAACTTGTTCATCAAGAAACCCAAAATTGCAAATTAGGGTTTGAAATTGAAAATTTTCATAACTTAGAAATTTTCTAAGCTATGAAATTTTCTTAATTTTTCCTAACTTTGCCCCATGTTTTCACCAAGATTCAAAGGGATTCAAACAAAACTTAAAACATGAAAGTTGTAGTCCATAACAAAGTCTAAAACTTTTATTCACAAAGTTTTCTCAAAAGAAGCTTGGATCTCAAGTTATGATTTTTGGAACAAGGATCCCTAAAACTTTTAACTTAGAGAAATTTTGCCCTAGTTTAGGCAGGATTTTGACCCATCTTCTTGGGAATTTTTCACATATTCCACTTGTAGTCTCCAAGTTGAATTTCAAAGATGTATTATAGTACATGTTGCAAGATTTCCAAATTGTCTAAGAACTACTCAAACACATTTGTGGTTAAGGAGAATCGAATGCTTGAAGTTGGCAAAAACTCACTTTGTAACCATGGCCAATACATGTTCATACCAAGTTGCAAATCTGACCAAACTAGCTTAGTACATAATTACAGGCCTCTAAACCAATTTACACTCCAAAATTGAATGCAAATACATTGGACATTGGCATTATTCTGATCAAGGGAGCATTGTACATTGAACATTTCCATTTTAAGCATAAAGATGGCACTTCCATTTTCATAAAGGCAACTTTATGTCAATTTGCATTTTCTTGAGCCTTGGACTTCTTTCCTTGCAGCAAACAAGTTCCCTAATCTCAGGCATAGTACACTAACTTAAGCATGCTTGGAGCTAGCCTGTACAGGCCATAGCTTGGTCACTTCACATCTTTGCTTAAAAAACAAGCCATTGTGCAAAAAGTCAATAACACACACATCTGATATATTGAACTCAAGCAAAGTTTTCAAACAAGTTTCAGACATCATAGTAAGCCAAAAACACGAGCCCTTCATCCCTCAAACACCCTTAAGCACAAAATCTTCATTTCTGTCCAAAACAGGGCCAGTTCTGCAAATCACAAGCCACAATCAAATCCCCTTGTGAGTTTTGTCCCAAATCACTTCAAACACATTCCAAACAATACACCTAAGTTGTCCAGACCATTCACAAGCTACTGTAACTCCATTAACACACATCACCATTTTTGCTTTGAAGCTTTGCAGGTTGAGTTCTGTAGAACGATTCAGGCTACTTCAAAACAAACAAAGCATTGGGAAGGGTTCAGGGGACATCAAGCAAGCTCAAAAGAACCTCAGGCCTCACTGAAAGTTGTTGCATTGTCCAACTCAAACTCAACTGAAACAGGTATTTCATGAACTTCTATCTCTCTATTTAGGGACATTTAGCCTTAGGTTTGTGAATAAAAGATGTTGTACTCATTGCCCTGAAACCATACATATGCTTAGTTTTCATTTATATTAATCGTGCTAGGAGAATTTCATCCATTAATTTTCTGGAAAAAACTAGGTTAGAAATTAGGGCCAGAGAAATTCTCTCTGGTCTTTGAGAGTTAGGTTTAATGTTTTATATGGTTGAAATCGTTGTTTGATGCTCTACAAGTTTCATGTTTTGAGTTTTGTCAAAAAAGCACTGAAACAGGAGATACAGGTTTGAACTAGCCACGCGCGTTTTTCTGTTTGTCACAAGGAAGAAGATGAAGTCTGGGTTGGGCCTGGATTTCTTGCTTCCAACACCTCCCAGCTTGCTTTCAGCACCCCCTGGCCCATTTCTTTGTATTTTTATTATTTTTGCATTTTAATTTCTTTTCTGACTTTGATATTTTATTTTCAAATATAAAAAAAAATACTCTAAAAATATTTTCACATTTTTTTTCATTTATTAGATATTTATTTGATTTTTTCTAATATAAGAAACAATTTAAATACTTATATGGTTTTGTTTAAACTTGAAAATAATGCAAATAATACTTCTATTTTTCATTTCTATTTTTATTCACACCAAAAATATTTTCTTGAATATGGTGTATTTTTGTAAATATTTTTTTTTACTTAACATATATAATATATATATATATATATATATATATATATATATATATATATATATATATATATATATATATATATATATA